>JH719985.1:600711-634366 GCA_000231845.2 Tetrahymena malaccensis 436 | reverse complement strand
AACCCCAACCCCAACCCCAACCCCAACCCCAGTAAATTAAAATAGTAAAATTAATAAATTTGATTATTTTATTTTATTTCTTAATATAAATTTACTTTAGCATTCTAATTAAAATCATGATCAAATCTTATTTTTATATTTAAGTTTTTTCTATTTAAAAATGTTTTTATGATTGAAACTTTAAATCAAAAAAATTATTAAAATTATTAATTCATAATGAATTTTGCAAAATCTTTTAATATTTTTTTTGGCAATTAGAAATAGATTATAAACAAATTCACATTTTTTGAAGAAAACCAAAAAGATATACTTTGTGTCAGATTTATTTTAAACTAATTACATAATTATGTTTATATCATATTGTATTTATTATCATATTATTGTTTGTTTTCTATATTAAATTATTAATAATTTATTAAATTTTTTAGCAAAAATATTATTTCTATTTATTTACAAAAATTTTAAATTAACTTAAAATAAAAAGTGCATAAAAATTTAAATGAAATATTTTATTGTCAAAACGATTAAATTTAGTTTTAAAATATAAAATTTAAGTTCAACTCCAATGTAAAATTATTAAAAATAAATTATTTATTTATGTTATATTAATCTTTTTTCAAAGTAAATTATTTATTAAAATTTTAGTTCCTCTCCTTTCCCAGTAATCTTGTGGTTTTTTAGAATAAATATATAAATAATATTAAGTAGGGAATTGGCAAAAGAGAGTATCAGTGCAGGGATTGACTATTGGAATTCTTACAGCATAGTTTATTTGAGTGCTACCTTAATCTGTCAGCTCTATATCGAGAGGTTTTTTATTTGAAGATATTGCTTTGATTTGAGATTACTGATTGGATTAGTTTCTCGAATGATTTGGATTTAGTAACCCAGAATTTG
This sequence comes from Tetrahymena malaccensis 436, assembly GCA_000231845.2. Classification (NCBI taxonomy): domain Eukaryota; phylum Ciliophora; class Oligohymenophorea; order Hymenostomatida; family Tetrahymenidae; genus Tetrahymena; species Tetrahymena malaccensis. Next base: position 633,469 of record JH719985.1, on the reverse strand, counting down.
CATGCATAGAAGGAGTATTTGCATAGGTTTGAGAGAATCTAAATTGGTCTGTACCTTCTCTTTCTTTTTGTTAGTTAATTGGATCATTATAATCATACAACTTAGGAGGATATAGCAATTAATTGTAGAATTCGCCTTCCATATCATGCTGATTGTATGAAGAATTCATTTTAAGATCATATAATTCAACAGCTATTATTGGATCGTAATATTTTTCAAAAACATAAGCTTTTAATTTCGAAGGCTTAGAAGTTACTATTAGTTTCATTTATTAAAGTGACTACTCAAATTCTCTTGGATTGTCTTCTTCTAAAAAGAAATTTTCTTTATTAATTTTACCGTTCCTTACTGTTAACCCACTTATATTGGCCTAATCTTCAAGAATTTATGTTTCCTCAGCCATGGAAGTTATTTTAGTAAGCACAATCTTTATACCAAGAATATTTTACTTTTTTTAAAAAAATTATTAGAATTCTTTTCATTCACTTTATATATAAAAAAATTTTACTCTTTCTCTTACAGCATACTTGAGTACCATAGATTAAATATATCCTAGAGGGTCAAACAATTTTGAAAGAGAGATCACAGGTGTGAGCTGACACTTGTTATTTTTAAATATAGTATTAATATACTCTAGCTTACAGAGTAGAAGCTTTATGAAGTTAATAAGAGAGATATTTTAGTTTTCTTCTGTTAAGAAACTTGTTTTCCACCAAGCATAAGGTATTTTATTTTGCTACAGTGACTTAATTACATTAAGTAAGCCTTCGCTTGATTAGCCATCATTCTAGTAAATAAAATATTGATTAATTTTATAAATTTATTTATTTATTTATTTAATTACTTTTAATTTTATAAATTCTTTGATTCTAAGCAAATCATATCTGATCACATACACAAGTCTTGAGGCTATCAAAAATTCGTTGCTAAATAAAAGTTTCTCAGGTACTTTTGTTTTTGTTATTAATTAGACATCTTTTTTTCCAAATATTGGTTTTTCTTGGAATTGAATTAATTCTGGGTGCTTTTATAACTCAGTTTCTTCTTAGAATTCTTATTAGGTAGAGGTGTCTTTTTCAAAACTATCTGTTTAAACATATAAATAATTATGGCTAATTTATAATTTTTAAAACAATTTTACTCGAAGCATTTAGTTTTAGGTAAGGATTCGAATCCTTCCTTCTACGCATTGATGATGACCCTGATTCGTCTCTTTACTTTGTCTTAAGTAATGGAGTTCTTATAGGAGTGGTAGAAGTAGGAGAATATATAGAATCATGTCTCTTTCTAATTTAAGGGAGATTAGAATGTTCAGCAGCTTCTACACTAAATGAATTGTATTTATTTGACAATGAAGCAGAGGAAGGAGATCCATTTTCATCTTTCTCATATTGTAACTATTATATTTAGTCCTACTAAAATGTGAACTTCGATTTCTAAGGTATATTAAGAGCTAAATTTGGAATGTTAGCATCTTGCTTTCTATTCTGAAGACTACTTGAGCCTGATTCTTTAATTTTAAATGCTATTAATTATATTTTGAATAGAAAATTAAATTTACACTAAGAAGAGTTTGTAGGATAAATAAATTAATCTGAGTTTATTTAGAAAATAGGGTCTTTTCTCTTAAATTTGACTATTTCATCATCTGAAGGGTTTTGCAAGAGGATATAATCTCTAACAGAATAAAATATTGGTTTTTCTATTTACTGTTGGTGCTTGTTTTGGAATATAAATAAGTCAAGCTAATCTATGTTTATATCTAACTTTATCACTTCTAAAATTGAGTCTATTAAGTTCAATAAATTTTCATTTTCTTACTTGGATCTTTTTAGATTTTACAAGTAAACTAGAGGGAAATTCTTAATTTTTGTTAAATAATAAAATAAATTTCAATATTTTAAAACTTTATTAATTCTTTCTTTAGAATTAATTTAAAATCAAAAACAACAAATCATTACTTTTTATTATGTAGCTAAATCTTCTTCTTAGATGTAGAAAGACTCTTAAGACTTGCTCCTTTTATTAAATAATGGGATTTTTTATATTACGTTTGGCACATTTTCAGCTAGCTACTGCTGTTACTATTAGTGGATAAAGAACTTTTATTGCATAGATTTTTGTCTTTCTTGGGTAGATTCAATTAGCTCTTAAATTTCACTCAAAATAGTAGAAATTTTACTTATGTCCCATCTCTTTTCAATTTCGATAACTTTATCTAGGAAGTATTTTGATTACTGATACTCTACAATAAATTCTTAGTTTTAAGATAAATCAACTACTTAAAGGGGATCTTCGATTGGGAATTGATTCAATGTTTTAATTATTGCTTCTTCGACATTGTTAAAGTTACCTTAGAAATTGTAGAGCTAGTATTAAAATTGATCTTCTTTTACTTTAAGAGTAATCATTTAATCCATAGATGATGTCACATATTTCTTAACATAGTTTAATACGAGATTTCTCTAAAACGGGAATAAAAATGACACATATTTTTCCAAAAAAACTTTTGGATTTGTTGGGAAACATTCTAAAAACTGCAGTATGTCATCAAGAATGTAGTAAAAATCAAAATCTGTCTAATAAAAAACGTTATTCATACCATAGTTCTCGCGATACTTAACGATACTAAACACAAATGCTAATCCGAAGCGATATTTTTAAGAAAATTTAGTTATAAGTTCTTGCTATTCAGGATATTATGTAGAGTGATGCTCCACATTTAAAATTGACAAAAAGTTAAATATTCCTTGCCTATTCAAGCGATTTAGACGAGATTTTAGATTTTTATGAACCCCACAAAAGATATTTGATTTTGACATTAAAATTTTTTCTTATTAATTTCTTTTACCTCCAACAAACAGTGTGTTTGCAGATGATGAGTTAATATTTGACTATAAACCTGAACCCATATTCTATTTTTAACTATTTAATTTATATTATGATTGCTTTTAATCACGATAAGCTTTATATTCCTATGCTTCAATATTGAATAATCTTTCCATAATTTGCTTGATGTTTGAAGATTTGTTTAAAAATATTTTCCAGGAAGTTTATGCCAAATTTTTCATCATGCTGCAGCATTCTTCACTCTTGCAAATAAAGTCTTAGTTTTTAAATATGGAATTCGATGTTAAAGCTATTGATATCCAAACCTTAAATGTCTAAGTTGTGCTTTGGTTTTCTAATTCTTAATTTATTTTTCTTATCAAATAAGCCATTTCCTTCTCTTAAAGATTTTCCATATTTTCAATAATTACCCAGCTGCCAGCTCCTGCAGCATTTTCCAATTCTATACACAACTCTTCTACAGGTATAAAACCACAATTAAGTCTAACTAAAAATGAGTCTAAATGATTTTTGGCAGCTTTCAATTCTAAAGACTCAGCTATACTTTTATCCATTTAATTAAAGAACAAAATAGTTGGCCTTTTATACCATTAGCTACTAACATGTACATCCATGCTAGTTTTATGTGTGCTCTTAATTAAACCTATTTAAATATACATTTTATTTTTAAAAAATTAATTATTATATAAATTTTAGATAAAAAACGCTATATGTAAAATTAATCGTTGTAAATAATTTTTTTTGAAAATTAAAAAATTAAGAAATTAAAATAATTTTTAATTATTAATTCATTATCAACTATATTTTGTTAAGTCTAGGGCAGTAAAAATTATAAAACATCTTTTAATTAATTAGTTGAATCCTTCAAAAATAAAAATATTTTTTGAAATTTTGATAATGATTAAAAAACGAGGATAATTGTTAATTATTATTAAATTTATTTTTGAATTTAATAAAGATTTTACTCTTGAAGCATTTTCTAATGAAATACTCTCCAAATCTGAGCAAACAATCAGGTCTGAAATATTTAGAAACTAGCATTGCTTCTTAAGCAGTAATCTTGTTAAGGATATTATTAGGATATTCTTTAAATAAGATTATTTTATCTTCATTTCTTTTTTGAATTTTTGCAGAGCTATAAAGGTAATTAATCCATTCTTTTGCGTGATCAGAGATACTGTTTAGAACTATTCTCAGTTTTGATTAATCACCAAGGAAAGGAAGGATGCTATAAAATGATTTATATGAAGTGATACCAAATTATATTTATTTTTATTAAGGTAATTCCTTTTATTTAGATATATATTTTATTTAAAATTTAAATTTTTAAAAAAGTTACTCTAAGTTAAGGTATGAAGTTAGATTAGCTTTAGAATTTTTTCACATGATTTGTAAAACTTTATTCATTTAAATCCTTATCTTTTTCTCTTTCCTTTTCTTCATAATTTGATTATGCTGTGTTTGATGATAAAATATAGCTTTTTCTTTTCGCCATACTTGATTTTTCATCAATTAATTTGACACCTAGAGCATTAGCCAAGCTAAATATTTTTAATTTAAATGTTATTATTTTTATGAATGTTATTTATTTACTTCTAATTATATTGATCTAAGGCAATATTTAATGAAGTTTAAGGAACAGAGGATTTATCTTCTTATTTATCAGATACAATTACAGAAGGTGGTGGCTGGGAGCTTTTATCTGAGCTTGGAGTACCTACAATTATTGCAGGAGTCACTTATATTTTTAATCCTTAATTATTTTCTTATTACCTATCTTAAATAGGAGAGTCATTCATAACTTATTTAATTTAAATAATTGGAATGTAAGTATTTGAAGATGGTGATGAACTCTTTTCTTTCGTATCTTTGTTAATTAGATTTTTAAATTTAGACATAGCTTTAGTAGTGTGTTACTAGTTTTTCTTTGATTCAGAATATAACTTACTCTTAGTATCAATATCCTCTACAGATATACTGGGTGAATTTGATTCACTTTATTATCCATATAAATCAACTTTTTTTTAAATTAAAAAATTGAACTAAAATTAATAAAATTCTTTTTTAATGTACTTTAGTATTTGTTTAATATAGGAGCGAGTATATCATCAGAAAGGTTGAAATGATTAATAAGTTTTTCTAGAATGTTAATCCATTTATATTCATAGATTTAATCCCCAAATATGTCTGCTTTATTTAAGTTTTCTATTCTCTAATTTAGGAAAAACTTCCATTCTAGCTCATTGAAGCTATCAGGCTCAGAAGATGGTAAACCTCTTTAATACATAATAGCGAGTTGAAAGTTAAAGAGTGTTAAATGATCTTCTCTAAATATACTACTCATTATATATAATATATTTTCGCAGAATCTGTTACTGAAATTGTTCATCTTTTTTTTAATAATTTCAATAATAAATAAATAAACATATTTGCTAGATTAAATTAAGCAAGTTTACTTCTTTGCTTTCTGAATTAAGATTTACTAAGCTTTTTTCTTTAATGCATCTCTCTGTTGTCTGCTTTACCAAGAGGATCATGTAAACTTCACTGAATGCATAGATGCTTCCCAATGTTTTACCTAAATTGATCCAGTTCATTTTGACTCCATGTATAAAATCTATGATTGGAATATAAAGATTGCAATATTTATTTAATTCTTCATCTAGGTCTTTGTAGCAACTAATATCTTCATTAATCACAGCTTCCTACTCAGCATCATCTAATTGAAGTTAGATACTCGTTTTTTTGTTAAATTTGGGGAGAACTAATTATCTCTTTTTTTAAGAATAACTGATTGCTGAAATCATTGAAGTACCTGAAACTTGACTTGAAACTGACTCTTTTCTTTCTCTTATCTTTGAATAAATGAATAATGAAATAGGTGATTTATTATGTAAATTTTAAAAAAATCTAATTTACTTTTATTTAAGAAGAAAAGTTTGAAACAGAATTTCTCTGAGACCTCACTCCTTTTTCTATAGACATCGCATATTTATCTTTACTTTCAGAATTTTCCAATATGTGTGGATTAGCTTAGGCATCACTACCATACTTAATTAATCTGAGACTTCTAGATTCTATCTAAATAGGAGGCTAAGGAGATTCTTCCTCATGAACTTCGGCCTCTGGGATATGTAATTTATGTTTCGAAACTGAGTTTGAATTAGATTAGACTTTTAGACTGCTTGATTTATTAAATACCATATTAATTGGTTTATCAAAAATTTCTTTTGGCTCCTCACCATTTTGATATATGAGAGAGGAAATTGAGTTCAAATCTTCTTCAATTTGCTTCATCAAAGAAACATCTTCACATGTAATGTTATTATTTAATCTTTCTAAAATTGATTATAGCATGTTCTCTACATCTTTTTCTCTATTTTGTATGATATTAATATATTTATTTAAAACCTCATCTTTCTTTTCCTTATGGAATTGCTGTATGAGAAGATCATTCATACTCTGTTTCCAGCTTGTCTCATCTTCCATATCTATCGTTACTGAATACACCTGGGCAATTCGAATAAAATAATTATAAAAAAAAGATATTTATTTATAAATAAGGCTTTACTTGTTTTAAAAATGAAGCTGAAAAAGAATAAGAAGTTTTTTCATAAATAAAGTAAATTCTAAAGTTTTCATGCACTTTTAAATTGAGCTGATCATGGAAATTCATCGTTCCACGATATTTTTTAAGAATTTCAAAACTTTCAGCTATATTTTGGTCATTCTCATTATTTTTATAGAGGAAGTGATTCATAACGTTTTCAATAATTTTAGTTTTCCAATCTAAAATTGGCTGCACAAGCTAAATTAACTTATCATCAAAGTTACTTAAAATCAACACCTATCCTTGTTTTATTGCTTAAATAATATTCTACTTGCTATCCTTACCGACAGTGGTATTTTCTAAAATAATTTGAATGTTTTTACTAGAGCAGTGTTACCTTAGATATCTAAAAATTAAACAAAAAATAAATAAATGAAAACAAATTATTAAGTTACGTGTAGAAAACTCCAGTTTAGTCAACTATTAGTGGAGGATAATAAGCATCTTTCTTTTATAAAAACTAGATCACTGATATTCTGTCTACAATCTATTAATTTTGAGGGAAATTCATTTTCAACATTTGGAAATAATATTCTTCATTTTCCAATAAAATAGGGATCTTTTAATCGAAGAATGTAAGTCTTATTCCATTAATCTGACTATACTCTTTGATAACATTTTCTTAAATGTAATTGGGATACTTGTACAAAAATAGTATCATAACTGTAAAATCTAAAACTACTTCATTTAATTTATTTAAACTGTTTAAGTCATTAGTATCGTTAGATAGTTTTTCATAGTAATAATCCTCAATCTAGAAATAAAATAAATTAGATTTTCAAATGATAAAAATTAAAAATTAATTATTTCAAAAATTTTACCTTTTTTTGAGAAAGTAAAAAGCTCTAAATACCTTTTTATTTAAGAGCAATTTTTTATTCAAAAGTTGCTTTTTCTAAAATTAGATTTGCTATTTTTGGTGGTAAGTCATTTGAAACTCTTTTAGGTTCTTTGAGCAAATGCTCTATTTCGCTTCTCCTAAACCTGAGGTCTTTAATTTTAGAATCTAATTCCTAAGAAGTTTGAGTAACTTTTCTTTTTTCAATGATTGACTTAGTGAATTTCACAGCTAACTCTATTGCATTAACAACATCTCTTTAAATTAAGTTAAAGTTATTTGAAAGTGAGAAGAGATATGCATTTTCAATTTTTCCATCTACTTTACCAATTAAGCTTAATATATCATAATGTTCTTTCTTAAAATGAGACTCTTTCACTCCTGAAATTACTTTTTTTAAAGTCTAATTTTTTTAGAATATTTATAAATGACTCAACATAGTTTTTAAAAAAATTTTACTTGATGAGAAGAGAAAATTAATTCGAAAATTTCTCTGTATGTTTCCATATTTTAAGTGTCATTAACAGGGTTATAATTCTATTATTTTTTTGAAGATTCCTTGATATCTGATATAATTTTATCAACTGAAAACTAGGGGTGTTCAACTTGAGAACCGAAAAGTACAAAGAAAACAATTATATATTAGTTCATCTATTTGACTTAAGTCATCTTCTTAACTTATATCTTGAAATATTTTAATAATAATAAGCAAAAATATCAATAATTTTGTATTGATTTACATCTTCGTTGAATAAGTTTTAATCCATTTTTATAAGCTTATTGATTGGCTCGTAGAACTCTCTTTCTGCAGCCTTACAAATGCTTTCATTTTGATATGCTCTTTAGAAAATTTCAGATATCTGCTTTTCCTCTTCATGAAGACCTTTTTATTAAATTAAAATGAATGAAGCTCTTTCAATATAAAAAAAATGTTAAATTTACTTGCAATTTGAGCCTCATATTCCACAATCAAATTTTATGCATTTTTTAAATTAGATTTATATGTTTCTAAAATCTGATTTGTTTAATCTAACTTTTATTAAGCTTGTTAAATTTCCTTTTCATATTTAACTATTTTCTTGGCACAAAGTTCTTTAAGTTAATAGGAAGTAGTTTAGTTTTCACAGCGGTATATATTTTCTTAGAGTACTTTTTTAATTAGATTGAAGGTATAGTAGAACTCAAATTTAGCTTATTGATAAGAAGTATAATTAAAATTAAACATATTCTTTTAATAGATTTTCTATATTTCAAAATCTTTGTAGTATATTTTCTTTATTTTCTCTTCTTCGAAATTGTCTATTGAGGAACATGAAAGTTCTTAAAATAGCTCAGTTACTGAATTCCTATTGTTTAAATATTTTTTTGACTTCTTTTAAGGATCTATAGCTATGTATAGAGTATATTTTGAGAAGTGTGATAATAATTTTTAATAGCTATGAATAAGTTCCATGCTGTAATCGTACTTAGTAGGCTTTGGCTCATAATATAGTACAATCTTAAGTTTCTTTGTTAATCTGCATGAAATTAAATAATAAAGGATATGATTGCTTAATCCTATAAATCTCTTATGCATTTTCCATTGAACTAAATAGCTTTCCCATTTTTTCCTTGAAAACAAGCTTGTTATTTCAGACCCTTTAGTTATATTATTAACCGTTTCCAAGATATAGGTTTAATATTGATAATCTTTATTTTTGAATTCAGACATATTTATGAAAAAGACACAAGGGAAATCTGTAGTAAATACACTATCTATTGCTTATTCAATATGCATACGGAATTAATCTTTCAAAGCACTCATAGAATCAATAGCTATCTGAGAAGGGTTAAAGTAGATGAATTTGTATTTCAAACAAAAAGACACAAATTTAGTGAGTTAAGTAGCAGATTCTAATGAAATAATAGACTGAAGCAAAATATTTTGATGTGCCATCTAGAGAAGATGCATCAGCTTGAGAGAGTGGAAATACAATGAGTAGAACGTATTCTCTTTAATTTAGAATAAGTAAATTAATTTTTGTTTGTCTTCATAGGACTTTATTTTTTCTATTAAGAAGGAAACTACCCTCTTTTATTGCTTTCTTCCAACAAAAGTAAAAATTTACTTTTGCTCATCTTTAAATACTTAGTTATTGTTGTTTATACTTTTATTGCTCATGCTATTCTACTTTTTAAGATCTCCACTTCCACTAGTAATAACTCGATTAGTGTCTATTTGTTTTGGAGTCATAATATTGATTTTACTACCAAATTATTGCAAACGTGTTTATGGAGTTTAAGGCTAAAATTCTATGCTTAAGTTTGTTTTAATATTTTTCATGAATTAATCAGATTTCATTGTCTCTTTTATGTTATCTTCTATTAATTCTTCAGATTTTTCTTCATTTATTCTAAAATTAGGCAGCCCAAAATCTTTTGTTGTACTTATCAGGTTTGTCTTGCTATTATACTAACCATAGTTTTCATCAAAAAGTTCTTCATTGAAAAATAGAGTATCATTTCTCTTTGATATTAAGTTGATCCAATTTTAACTGTTCATTTTATCTTCACTTTTATTTATCATAAGCTGAATTAAATTAGCCACTAACTAATCAGGCAGTATTTCTATTTTATTGTTATTTATTTTTATGTTCTCCACCTTTTTTTGAAAAAAAATTATTTATAAACATATTAACATTTTTATGGCAAATTACTCTATCAGCGCATTATTACAAAAATAATTTATAGGCTGTTTCTTGATTCTAGGTATTTTCTTGAACATTTTTTTCTTGAGTTTTAAATTTAGAAGCCTTTTGCATAAAGGTGCTTTTGAAAGCTAGTGAGGCATGTCTTGAAGGTGTATGCCATACTTAGATAACTCTCTTTTAATATAGCTCTTCAACTATTTCTGATTAAGATATTATATCATCATTCTATTAATTCATCTTAGTTTTCATTTCAATCGAAACTTCTCTTTGGATAGCTAGAGCTAAGTTTGAGGCTGTTATGACATCAGTGGACTTAATCTTCTGCTAAGAAGCCCTTAAGTTGTTTAATGTTTTGAGCTTTGGATTGCTTAGCAAATTTTCATTATTTTGCTGCTTTTACTCTTACTCGTTACCATAATCATCGTCTATAAAATTTTTTACATAAATAAAAAATGAAATAAAACTAGAAAATATTTACCTAAAATATTTGTGAAAAAGTAAAGCTTTTCAAAGCAAGTCATCTCAACATATTAGGATTAAAGGCTTTCTATTTCATTCAAATTCTAAACAAGACCTTATTTTATAAATTCAACTGTTTGAGTTTCCTCAATCAGCTAGCCACTTTCAGTATTATGGATAATACCTATTTCTTCATCTTCGTTTCTTTCATTAGATTCATCAGATAGAGTATAAGCTTTAGTAATACTTGGCGCATATGAAACCTGCTAATCTTGAGCTCTGTTTATGGAGAATCGTTCTTCTGTCTCACAAGAACTATGAATGAATTCTTAAGCATAAAATTAATTCATAAGGAAGATTAAAGATTTAACAAATTATTCTATGTTATAGCTATTTTTGCTATCTGAGAAATCAAAGTAGTTCAAATTTCTTATAACTTCAAGAGCTTTTTATATAGCCATGTTAACTTTCAAATTACAAGATATTTCAGCTAATTAATATCTTTTGTTAAAAAAATATACTTTAATTTCAAAATAATAGGAATTATAAAATGAATACTTGTGTTTCATAAAAACTAATGCTAATGCAGATGCTGATGAGAATAGCTGTAAATTAACACCTTTGGCTTCACTTATTTAATTTTTATTTAACAGTATTGCTTAACCAGCTGAAGCTAAGCTGTTATATTCTGTGAATATAGATATCAAATCTTGTTAGTCTTAATTAGGCATTTTAAAAATCATTGATTTTTCTACCATAGAAAGAGGGAGGTTGCAGTACCTTTGGTCAAATATATTCGTAGATTACTAACCTGAATGGGAATATAATCCAAGTAAAACTATATTTTAAAACTGATAGAATCTATTCTTGCTGTTGCTAAACCATGAGTTTCCTTCAATAAATGATCTTATAGCACCAACAGGTGAAATTCCTCTGTTTTTTTATTTTAAATATTATAAAATTACATGTGGTAAAAAACTATTTACTAAGGTGCGAGGTTCAAATCATCTACAATTATGATTCCATTAGTCTTATTAGGTGAAGTTAGGACAAAGGGCTAAGAAGAAATTAAATTAGATTCTATTTTCTTTTAAAATTGCTTGACACTTAAATTTTATGTGCATGAAATAAATATAGGAGAATAATTGAATTATTCAATTAAGGTTTATGTTCTTTAGTTCACAAGAGTAGTCAATCCATTTTGTCCTCTTGATATAAGCAGTAATGGTTTCTAGTAGGCTACAAAATATTGTAAAAAGTGCTTGGTAATTTTTGTAGATTTTGTTTCTACAAAAAGAGTTTTATCTGGCAATGAAATATTTTGCACCTCTTTGGATATCTTATTTTCAATAATATCAATAGCGTAAGGATTCAAACGTATAATTTCTTTAGTGTCAATATTATTAGAAATTAAATTTCCACTTATGACACCGAATTCTTCAATTGAAAGCTATTACCAAGGAACCCATTCAGCCCTTACAATATCATAGCAGAAATCGAAAATAGTTTAGTTGAGTTAGTTATTTTACTGGTTGTTACTGATAGAGCTTTCAAATAAACTCTTTAAATTTATAGCAAATGGATAATTTTCTCTCTAAAAGCGAACTCTAGTATGCTAAAACCTAAAATCTAAGTAAGCTTCGATAGATTTTTAAAGAAATTTATTATAAACACTCCTATATTCATTCTTGAGAATATTTCCAACACTCCAAGTTAAAGCAAAAACGAAAATACTTTCTAAATAGCTGGCTAACCTGACATCACTTTCTCCTCTAAGTATATATTTTACATCTTACTGCTTAGATTGTACATTTTCATTCATACTATCATTTTCTGCATTTTAAAATTTCCCTTAAATACTTTTTCTATCTTACTAACTATTAGAAGTTGCATTTTCAACAACCTCATCTGCAGATATTTCAGAAAACTAAAATCTGAATTTATCTCCTTTTTTGGGAGGAATTTTCGTAGGAGAAAATGCTATTTCTGAAATAAGTTCTTCACCAGATATTATTAACTGCTATTAATTTTTTATCTTTTTTAGATTCATTCTTGGAATATTTGGTCCCTTTTTAATATAGTTTAATTTTATTTATTTAAATTTTCTAAATCAAATGTTAATAGATTTTAATTAAAAAAATTTTTTTGTAAGCTTGATAATTTATTTTAAAACAGCCAATAACTTAATATTCAGTTTAGAATTAAAAAATAATTTTAAGCTTAAAACACAATTTTCACTACTAAGATTTAAAAGTTATTAAAAAATTTAATTTTAATTTTAAGAGAATTAATTAATTATAAAAATCAGATAATTTTTTTCAAAAAACTGAAAAAATTTATTTTTTTTTGGAGTAAAAAAATTAAATAATTTTTAAAAAATTTAAATTTGTTTTTACTTTGTTATTTTCATCTTCCCATTCACCTGATGCAATTTCTAACTTTCTGATTTCATTGATGAATATTTCAAGGTAGTTTAAAAAGTTATTCAGATGTGCTTTCTTTGAAATGATATATCTAAATGACTGTGTGTTTAAAAAATATTAATTAGTTGGAAAAATCGAAGTTAGTGAAGTAATATACATTTTCAGGTATTTTATCAAAAAGCTCAAGAAGTTCTTCGAAAAAGAAGGCAAAACATATTTTAGCAGCGAAATCGAATTAACCAAAGAAAACATTTTTCTGTTTCATTTTAGAAAGCCAAGCACTGAACTCTTCTTTGAGGCTAAAAGGCTCTTGATTCATATGAATAAGGATATGGTTGGCTAAGTGATTAGGACTCATGTTATCTAAGCTTTCCATTTCGAATATACAAAAAGCATCTTAGGGAACCTTTAAGATATCTTAATTAATCAAATTAAAAGACCTTTAATAGAATCCAACTAGGAGCCTGTCCAGATTTAAATTATGAGGGTACTTTTTAAATTAAAAAGGTTTTTATTAATATCTATAATTTCTAATTAATTTACCTTGTTTGCTTAAGATGAAGCATCAATAATTATCCAATCTTCTTCAGTAACACAATCATGAGCTTTAGATTGTAAAAATAGCTAAACTACTTAGTTTGCTGTAGCAGTATTTTGAGAAGAAAATTTCAATTTTTCGATACTTTACTCATCTCTTACCACTTGGCTTGCAGGATAGGAACAAAAGTTTTTATGTCCATAATATTTAATTTTATTTATCATATTTTTTTAGTGATTATTTGATTCCATAGAAGCTATTATTTAATTTACAACTCCTTCTTCCCATTCTCCTATTTATGTAAATTTATTTTATTTATTTATGTTTAAAATGATCAATTAAATACCTTTAGAGTTAAAGCACCCAAGTAGTCTTTCAGGTGCTATAGCATCAATTTTGAGCCAGTTCAAATAAAATTCTTTTTCTGTTAAATTAAAAAAGTTTTTTTTAAAAATAAGTAAATTAAGCTTTTATTTTATATTACTTTTTTGTTTGAAATATAAATATCCAAGCAATTTTATGAAGAATGATTTATTTTTTCCACTTCTACCTGAAAATATAAGTGTATTTTTATTCATAACTAATGGGAATATGTTATTAGTCAACTTTTAAACATACTCAGTGTTAATCAGATTATTTTAAGTTAAGTAGTATGACAAATCGCTTTAAATTGACATGTAGTCTCTATCAAAAATTTCACTATAGTTAGTCTCCTAGTCTTTAGTACCAAAGTAACTGCAGAAGGCTTTCATTACATAATCGCATTAGCTCTATGTTAATAAACAGGAGAAATAGCTCTAGACACTTGCTTGCACTACTTTAATCTAATCTTATAAATCTAATTATTTTTCTGTGTGAAAAACTAATGTTAAACGAAGTATTTTTAGTATTGCTTTTAACGAGATTAAATTTCCTAAGGAAAATTTATCTTAAACAATAGATTCTTTAAAATGGTTCACAGATTTTTCATCGAAACTATAAAATTTCATTAAGCGAGTATTTTCATATGATGATGAAATGAATCTTAAAAAGCTAATAAATTTATTCGAGTATTCCTAGCTCTTATCAGAACAACCATATAAAATAAAGTAGTTTTTCACTATTTCTGTTAAATCAGGCTCAACCACATTAATTACTCTAAAGTTTTCTAGCAAGCTTTTTGGCAACTGAGCAAACTTATGATCTAGTACATTGAGTCTGTCAGTAAATCCACTCACTATTCCATATGATGAATGAACAGGATAGCTCTTTCCAGCAAATTAAAATATTTTTTAGTCATTCATGAGAGATTTTCTAATTAAGAATACAGCCTAGGCTAATGTTGAAATAATACCTAAATCGCATGTTTCTAAGCTCTTTATGTACAGCCAAAAACCTCCTGCAGCAACCTAGAATATTTTTTTTATTTAATTTTGCTATTTTGATAAATTTAAATTACTCCTGTTATAATATTTTAGATAGTGTTATAATTTTGGTCGTGCTCAAATTTCCAAACAAAGTGAGGCTTAGCCAAAAGAATGCACAGAGTTTCAAAAGTGGATGATTTTCCTGTTGCCTAAGGACCTTTTAATATACCACCAGAGTTAGTAGACAAAGCTTGCAGTAGCTAATGGAAGATTCTTCTACATCCCTAAGTTATAACAAAACCTCTCATTTGAGGATTAATTTCATATGTATAAGATTTCTTGTAGTTCATTGAAATTAAACAAATGTCAAAGTCTTTTCCTTTAAAAGCAGAGAGTAAAGGAGAATTAGCTGTTAAGTTGGGGAAAAATGATTCTTCTGGTTCAGTAACTTCTTCAGTATCTTTAACTTCATTTAAAATTGAAGCACCATAGTCCTTTGCGTTCTTTTATACTTCCAATACGTTATCTATTAATTTTGAGTTCATGTGTAAACTAAATTTAGGAAGTACCAAATATTCATAACTTCCTAATCCTTCAACAAATTATTATTTTGAATCTATAAACTCACTTTTTAAAATAAAATATTTAATACGAAGTAAATTAATTGATGTTTTTTTTACTTTAAAATTTCTATGTGTTGTAATATTTAAAGGAAAAATTGTGTGGATTAAATATAATTCATTCTTTGGACTCCATAGGTTTTACCTCCTATCTGCATACTTTAAATAAAGCTTTTCAAGTTAGTATTCATGTAATCTCTAAGCTGGGTTAGTTTCTCGATATAGGGTATGTCTTTTGTAGCAAGGATGATAGTTAGGTCGTGATAAAAAATAATGTCATTAATTAAATAAAGAATTTGAAAAATTGTCTATTTTTTTTATACAATGTTCCATAACTCTTAATAATTATAAGAGTTTTTGGACATAGGATTTAATTATTATAAAATTTATTGTTTTATGTATGATCTTGAACTGCTTTCAATGTCTCTAATCATAGTAAAGGTCGGAGGGTCGTCGTATTATTAAAGACTATATTAGATAGGCTCGCTAAAGTTAATTTATTCATTGTACCAATTTCTGATGCTCCATATTTAAAATAACTTAAAATGTCCAGTAAACACATTGTTAATCAATGATCTCTGCTTATCTTAAGTATCTTCAACTTCCTCAATTATTTCATCCTGAGCAAAATTGTGCTATTTATTATCTTTTGGACTACTAGCAGGAGTATTAGCACTTGAGTTCTCACTTCCTCTATTAGCTTATTGAATTGTTATTATATTAAATGATTAAATACCTAGGAATGCCTATCTAATTGTGTCAGAAAACTCCTATTTTGATAAATTGCACTTTTAAGAAAACATTAATTGAAATAAAAAATTACTTTTGTATTATAAACTGATTCACACAGATTCATAATTTAGAAATCAGAAAAGAAAGTAAAACGAGAATTTTGTTGTCTTATAAATTTTATGACTGTCTAAATGCTAGATTCTAAATTAGACAAACTTTAATAGTTTTCCATCAAATTTTTAAGCATGGCTTGAGCCTAAGCTGTTAGTTATACTCCTTGGTGGTGATTGTTGTGGTGGTGTGTAAGAGCATTTGAAAAAAAATTAGCATTATTATTATGGTTATTTCTATTTGTCTTGTCTCCCGCATGGTTTTCGTACTCTTTGTTCATGAACAAATCCAGCAAAAACAGCAAACCTCTTTACTTAAGATCTTTAGCAATCTACTCATGATATTCTCTGCAGCGATTAAAATCCTTGATACCATCTTTCATATAAGAAAGATACCTTGTAAAGTTAATTACGGGAATTATCTTAATAAACAAATTCTATATCAAACCAATATATTTCAAAACTTTCTTCGAGCTAGCAACTTACTATTGCAATTCTGAAAGTTTGTGAGCAAAATCGTTTCTACTGTAGATCTATTTGATATTTTTATTATATAAATTTAGTTAACAAATTCATTCATTTATCAATATAATTATTCTTACCTTATTTCTAACCATATTACCAATAATCTATTGCTGAAGCTTTAAGTATGAAGATAGTTCAGAAGTGCTTTAAAACATAGGAATACCGAAGTAATTAATTGTTTAGAACCCAATTTTCTTTAATTCGTTTTCTAAGCTCTTGATACTTTCATGAACCTTAAACTCATTTTCTGCTTACTGTTATTGTAAAATTTTTTCAAAAATAAATGAAAATTCTTTCAAAAAACTAATTTACTCCTGCAATACTCTTGATGTATACTATAATTGATAATATTTTGTCTTCTAATAGCTTTTATAAAGTAATATTTTAGGAAGCTAGAATCTGTTTCTTTTTATCAGGATCATCAGTATACAAAGTTTCAAGGACTAGCTATATTAAAATTATCAACAATTCAAAAATTTTTTTATTAAAAAAGAATTCTTACATTCCAATGTTCTTATTTGAAGCTTTCATGTGATACCAATACCAAAAAGTCATAAATTTATTCGTACTCATTAATTTCGTTATTAATTAGATTTACCAGCATAGAAAATTCATAATCATTTTACAGAAAGTATGTTTCAACCTATCTTATCATCTTATTACCAACTTCTAAGGTTTACTCAATATCTTTTAGGTCTGAATTACTAAGTATATTGTTAATTACAGACTTTGAAAGCCAAGTTTCTTTTTTCTTTTTAAATATTTTATAAATTAATACTTTTTTAATTATAATTTTTTATTATTTTACATATTTCCAGTCACTTGCGAACTTCCAGAATTGATTGTAGTATTCAAATTTCGATGAATATTCATCATAATCAAGTCTACCATCATATCCAGTATTTAAATGAATTTCTTCATATCTAATTTCTTTAATTTTTTCGTTAAGTAAAGTTAATTTCTATTTCAAGTTCTCTGCGATTGTTTAGTTGGCATGTGCCTCTTCTAAATCTCTCATATTTGAAAAATCTTCTATGTCTTTTTTGAGTATTTCGATATCTTTTAAAAGTAAATTCTTTTTATCCATGTGCATCTTTCTAAATTTCGGTTTATTCTCTTCTTGCTTTTTTTCTTTTTCTTCTTTGAGTGCAAATAAGTTTCTCAACATAGAATTTTATAGCAAGAAATCTCTGTAGTTTTACTCATCGAACGACATTTAATATAGTTCTATTTGCTCAAACAGCCTTTCTTTAAATAAAATGAAAAATTGAAAATATGAAATTAAATTAAGTAAATTATGTTTTACATGAAAGCAAAATGTACATTGAAATCTATTGGATTTGCTATGTGATTTCTTCTCCTTGCAAATATTAATTTATTTTTATATATTAATCTATAGTTTAAGGTTTTATTGATAGTTGTTCTTATATCGCTTGTTCCAAATCCTCGTTTTTTTTAAGCGTTTCGATGCAACTAATTTTAAGTTTATTTTTAATCAAAGCATCTTTTTGCATAATTTCGCTCATCATGGCAGCTTTAAAATCTGCTACATCAACCAAGAAAACTCCAAGATTAAATTTATCAGGCATTATGCTTTTGATAATGTGCATGTCTCTATAAAGTCTATCCATTTCTTTAAATACTTCTTCTAATCTCTTTAAAAATATAAAGTGTGAGCTTCATTGACATTATTTAAAGTTTAAATTTACCTCTAATTAATTACTTTCAATTTCTGCTATTAAGAACTTTTCATATTATTTAGAATACAAGAAATAAAATTCAAAGCTGAGCAAAACTTTTAAAAGACCATAAATAGCAAAGTAAGAATTAGTTATGAATTCTTGTAAATTTTGCTGTAAGTTCTCAATGGTTTTTTAGTTAAATTCTTATTTATACAAAAACTTGCTCTCCTGGTTAAAAAAGTGAGCATTAATTTCATTCATTTTATCTTCTATTGCTGTAATTAATTAGTTAATTATTTTTTATAAATTAATAATTCATTTTCAAATAAAACAAATACTTCCAAAGAATATTTTTTGCATTTGCTCTAAACTTTCAATAGGACTCATAAAAACATTTTTTATTTCTTGCTCTATCACATCTAGTGGTGGTTCAATTCTTATCATAAATGAATTCAAATTAAACCAAGCTAACTGATGATTTACAATATTTTTCTTTAGCTAGAATATTTTTTTTTTGTTATTTTTTTTCAAAACAGAATAAAAAATTTACATTATCAATGTTAAATTATTTTGTTAGATCGAATTCAGAATGATTTCTCCTTGCAATGTCAAAGTACATATCCATTAATGTAACTTATTCATAATAATAAAATTTATCTCTGCTTTCTAAAGCTTTTAAGAATATTTCAGGATTGGTATCAATATGCTTAAATTGGCTAAATTTGGTAACAAGTTTCAACTACTTTTTGCTTTATAAAATTAAAATGTTTGCATTAAATAAAAATATAAATTAAAATTAAATAAATATACCCTTCCTCAGTTTTATCATTTAATACATTCATTTTAATTTAGAAAATAGGTTAGATTGGTATATTTGAAAGCTTTAAGTGTTTTATTTAATGATACTAAAAGTCTGCTTACTCTGTTTCATAAAAATTAAAATTAAAATTAAATTTTCAATCAGATAAAATATAAACCATGAATGAGAATATCGCATATCTGCTGATAGATATCGTAAATTATTTATCCGTCCTTAAAGCACTGCCATTCCAAAATATGATCAATTTTTTAAGTAAACTCTTTGATTGAATCACGTTTACTAGTTTAATTTCCAGCATTTTAAGGTGAAATATCTTCAATTGTTGAAAATTTGTTTTTTTACTGCTAATAAATTAAAGCCTTGTCTAACTAGGGTTAGGTCTTTTGTATAAAATACTATTAATTTAAAAGTATAATTCATTATAATTACCAAATAAATATTAGAATCTCTTTTCAGAGCTTTAAATTTAAAATTTGTGCTGTCTGATGATTCTGTCTTTTTTGTGTTATTTTAAACAAAAGGACTCTATTTAACAGATATCTTATAACTTGAATTTAGCCACTAATTTTAACAATTTTTATATTTTATTTGTAATTAAAAAAAGAAGTATTTACATTAGCATCATTTTGTTCATCAAAAATACTAACTTTATCAGCATAATCCTCCTATATAAAAAATAAATAAATAAATCAGACATAAATTAAAAAGCTAAATATTTATAAAGCATTACTTGAGCTCTATCAAGCATTGTAATTAACCTCTATTCTTGCCTCTTCTTAATTAGATTTGGAGCGACATCCTTAATAGTTGTAGATACTAGGTATTACATAGGAAGGACTGAATAGTATTTATCTAATGATTTTATAGCATCTTAAATGGAATCATTTACAGTTGATATTAAATAGCTCTAAATAAGGCTGTTTGTCCTATTTGATATTTTTATTATGAAATTAAAAATCTTAAAAAGAAATCAAAAAAATACATTTTAGTAATTTAAGCCTGTACACTTATCCTCCACTCGTTGCCTTCGATTTCAATATGATAATTTTATAGATTTTTTAAAAATTCTTTATTTAATTCATCCAAAGCACTCTCAATTTTATCAATAACCCTTTGAAGTTTAAAAGACTATCTTGAAAAATCTTTGGTCAAACCTAAAATTATTTTTTGTGATTAAAATTTATCTAAATTAAAATAGTTTTATTACTTTTAATAGCATTTAAAGCATCTTGCTAAAATAATAACTAAATATTTTAAATTCCCTTAAATATCTTTATTTCTTTTAAACATGTCACAAATTGAGCTAGCATAGGAACAACTATGCTAAATAACTCAAATTTTTTATCTTTAGAATAAATGATAGATTTTTTGCCCAATTTATTGCAATTATATTTTATGTAAGATTTATTTTTTAAAACAACTTCTCTCTTATAAATTTTAATGTTAATATTCTCATCTAATTATACATCATCTTCTAATAATTTAGTTAATTAACCCTAATCTAAATCATTTTCAAATCTAATTGTCCTTCGCTATTACAAATTAGCTAAAGCTTGATCTACCTTTTTTTTCCTTTCAACAGCAGAATAGGTCTTTCTAATTGTTTTAATTTAGTATAAGAGAGCTTTTTATATATTAAGGTTTTTATTATTGTTATCAAATGAACTTTAATTTAGTTAAAGACTAAGTTATGATTTATTTTTTAAGTTATCTTCGCCAGCTTTATTTTGTTCATCATCACTTTCCGAATCAGATTTTTAAATTTCATTTTATTCTTATTCAGCAAAATACTCTTAAACCACCCACTCTGACTTATTAAATAAAATGAGTCCCCTTTTTTCAGCGAAATCTTAAAGATACCTAAAAATATGTAAGATTTAAACTAGTATTTAGACTTAAATTTATATTACTTTTGATAGAAATGATACATGGATGTCACTGTATGAAATTAATAGTTAAATTTGATAACATTGTACTTATAAAGCTCTAAAGTTCCTTCGATTACTAAATCTCTTGTTTATTTAATTTCATCTTCACTAGAAAACATCCTCCATTTTAAACTCCTGTTAATTATCAAAAACAAATCAATATTTTAAAGCTTAACAAAGCAATCACTTACTAATCCAAAATTCTTTATAGCCTATCCATTGGAAATGTAATCAAATTTATATTTGTTTGGCTGCTTTCTTTCATATCTGAATTTATTATAGTATTTTTCATGCTCAAAAAGAAGAGCATTTACTCACGCCTTTCCTTAGCAATTTAATATCTTTAATCTCCTTTATCTTAAGACTCATAATCAAATAATAGATTTATTCTAGTAACCTAAATAAATAATTAATTTAACATAAATAAAATTAAATTAAAAATAAATTTAAATTAAAATAATTATTTATTTTATTGCTCAACTCTTCTAATTTATTAGTAGAATTTTTTTAATAACAAAATCAATTGATTTATTTAATGAAAGATTTTCATATAAATTTAAGTATTAGTTTTTTAAAAGTGAAACTTTTTTCTATTTTGAAATAATTAAATTCATCTTTGATTCATAATATTTTGATTTTAAATAAATTTGGTAAAAAATACAATTTTCTTTTAGAAAATAAGATTTTTACCTCTTTTCTTCTGTTATTAGAAATCCATTGAATCCCGAATGTTCTCCTTTCAGGATTGTAAGATTCTATAATACAATCTTTCCATTAAATATTTCCTTAATTATCTGACCACTTTGAGTACCCCCTAATAGGAGCTTTCAGAATTACTTATTAAAAATCTTAATCGTATAATTACTCCTCATCATACTTTTCTAAAGGCTCGATCTGAATTATTTATAATGAGAACATCAAAAAAAATAAAAATAATTTTGCAAATTAATTTACATTCAAATTAGCAACATGAGGTATTTTAATATAAATCATGTTATCTTAAGAAAAATAATCTAACTTATTTCTTAAATTGTACTAATTTATATCCTGAATCTACTATTTACTTAGGGGATGTTTTCTTAAAGTCGTACTTTAATTTCTAAAAAACTTATCATCCTTCTTCCCTAATTTGCTATTTGATAGGTATTGCTATCTTATAAAACTGCTTTCGTTTTCTATCTTTTCACTACTTTCAAGCAGCTTATCAATCCTATATGTAGTGTTTAATTTTCTAGGTAAATTGCTTAAAACTTAACTGTTCTATGGATTTTATGTCTTTATGTTTTTAAAAGGAGTCTTTTCTTATATGCTGTCTTCAATCTTTTGATTTCATATAATTTATATGGTTTTGTTGAGTTTTAAGTGAATTTTTCAAGCAAATAAATAAATAAGCAAGTAAATCAAATTTTTTTATTTTTTGAAATATAAAATATAAATTCTACTATAATTAAAAATAGATAAATTAATTACATTTAATCTCGATGTTCTTATCTGAAATTCATCTGTATTTATTTTGTTGAACGAGTATTGCTGTCTTGCCTCTAATATTTCAGGCAGTAATTTTCCTTTTTCAATTTTGTAAATCGCATTAAAATTAATTGCACTCTTGCGATATGAATTTAAATTTGATAGAGACTAAACTGACTATGGGATTTCTATAGATGTCCTTTTATTAGGAGTCTTAATGTTTATTTAAGTCTATGAAAATGAAGAAGCATCTCCCGCAGTTGCCTTAATCTCATCTAATTCTTCTCTATATCTATGGCTTTCCCTATCTTTTTGCAAGCTAGCCTAACTACTTACATTATTTAATTAAACAGAACTTCCACTCAAAGAACTTGCATTAAACGTCTTTTTCTTTTTTTAAATCTATTTGATTATGTTTTTGTAAAATGATATTCTTTTTC
This sequence comes from Tetrahymena malaccensis 436, assembly GCA_000231845.2. Classification (NCBI taxonomy): domain Eukaryota; phylum Ciliophora; class Oligohymenophorea; order Hymenostomatida; family Tetrahymenidae; genus Tetrahymena; species Tetrahymena malaccensis. The sequence goes on along the minus strand of JH719985.1, from coordinate 610,391 downwards.
TGGATATTTAATAATATTTCATACCTAATAAGATTATCGTGCTGCTGGATATTTTGCTTTTAGTATTTTCATTTTTTCTATCTATTCATATGCTTGGATTGGTATTGAAAGAAAATAATTATTATCAATAGAGGTCTAACTAGCAGAATCCTATGGGCTTCTTAGGTCTCCTAAAGATCCAAATTATTGATTCAACTTTCTCATTTACTGTGCTATAAACTAACTTTAACTTTATTATATCCTAATCTTGTAAGCTAAGTTTATTTAAATTTCAGCCTTTTTTAAAATGTTTCTTGACCAATTAATATTATGTAGGCTGATCTATATATCTTATTAATATTGATAATTAAATCTTTTTTTCTTTTAATGCTAATTAATTTCTTAAATATTGATTTGATTCAGTATAAATAATAAAATTTGACAAGTAAAAGTTTCATGGATGAAATATATAATTAACAAATAATTAAGTTGTTTTATTCACAAATACTATACTTATTTTACTTAAGATATAAGCAAGCCTTAAATATTATAAGTGAAATCATCAAATAACCTATTTTTTAAAAATATAACTCACATATACTTTACATAATCTGATCAATATTTAGTTAATTCGCTTTTATATTATTAACAATACAAAATCCAATATTTCTAAAAATAATTAAATAAAGGTATTAATATGTCAAATTATTATTGAAAATCTAGAATTTAATGACTTAAATTATGATATTAATTTATTTAATACTTTTTAAAATTATCATCTCCAATATTATGTTTCATTAATTTAAAAAATAAAAACATTAAATAGACAATTTTTCCTATAAAAATATTTTTTTTTCAGACAAAAATTAAATAAAAAAGTCTTAATTTTTATATTTAAAACATACTAAGAATAATCTTTAAATAATAGCACTATTCATAAGATACTGACAAGATTAGACTTTATTATGTGTTAAACACTGATGGATAAGATTGCCAATAATTTTAATATTAAGATACAAATGAACATTTTTAAATATTTAAATGAAACATTAAAAATTAATTTAAAAATAAAAACTGAAATAATATTTTCATTTCAGATTAATAATATAAATGATAATTTGATAAAAATTTAGTCAAACATAAATTAATTAATATATGATTGATGATGAAAATAGTTTCAATAATTTTAATGATTCATTTTTATAATCTTTGAATATATAAATCAAAATATTAAAAATATTTATTTTTTATTTAAAAATAAAGAAAAAGCTAATTTTATAAATAAAATAATGAAATACTTTGTTAATTCTTGTTGATAGTTTTTTAATAATTTAAATATATATTGATTTAAAATAAATATTTAAGTTTTAATAGCTAATAAGATTATTTGATAAGGATTTTTACTTAATGATTTTTAATTATGAGATTAGTTTAATTAATTAATTATTTATATCTTTAAGGGTGAAAAGTTTATTTATCTATGTTAACAATTCATTCCTTCTTTAATTAGTTGTTAGTAAAATAAATTATTTGAAATTTTTTAAGAAAGTGCTTTATTTATTATAAAAAGTGAAATAAATTATTGAAATCATTTATGTCCGTTTATACTTACATTAGGAGTTAAATTTACACTTCTCATCCTTGGAATTTCTGGAACATTTAAAGTATGCTAAAAGCTCTATCCAGAAAATTTAGAATTTTATTTTAAAAATGACCTTTTTTATGAAATAGAATTAAGTTTAGAAAGCTTTTTTTAAATTATTTTCTTTAAGTTTGGATTATCTTTAGTTTAATTAGAAAATTTCCTACTAAGTAGTTTCATAATTTTAATCTTTTCTTTAAATATGAAACTAAAGTTTCCTTCAGGGAAATACTTTTTGTACTCCTTTAAAGTATCAATTTCTAATGGTATAAATATGATTTCAGAGTTGATTATATTGTTTTCATAAGAGTAAGAACCTAGTCTAGGGATATTAGATTGTTGTGGACTACTTTGAGCATTTGTTGGTGAAATGTTTTTAATCAGTAAAGACATATCTTACTTTAATGATTAACGATGTATTTATGAAATTGGAGTCCCTGGTATCAATAGAGTGTTTCCTAAAAACTACCCATTTCCACCATTTTTGGGACTGTAAATTTGTATATTTTTTATTTTTTATATCTAACTATTTGGTGAAGGATCTATGATATTATTGTTGATGTTTGGAATATCTGATTATACTTTATTCATATGAAGGGTTATATTTGGGTTCACTTAAAATATCCCAACAGTACCTCTTCTTGAAGAGTTTAGGTAAGTTGTGTTATTGAAATTATTACTTAAGTACGACTCTCTTCTTTATTGCTATGACTAGATTTGAGCAATCTATGGGTTTATCAGGGAATTTATTGGAAATTTGCTTGATTAAGTTTGATTATCCAACTCAGTTTAGTAACCAGAATAAAAGTCATTCATAATAGAAGCTTTTTTCATTTGAACTCTTGCTGGCTTTTCTAGAAAGGGTTTACGGAAATTGTAAGGTCCAAAAAGAGTTGACCCATTTACACTAGGATTGTAACTTTATTAATGAGACATAGGGCCAGTATTTGTTGTTTAATTTGAGTAAAATGTAGGATTTTTACTGGACTGCAGTTAAGTAAAAGTTTCTCCACTTCCGCTTCCACTTCCACCTATACCTAAAATAGGAATTATTGGAACTTGAGATATTTAGTTATTGCTATTGTTAGAAGGTAATTGCTGTTTTGAAGTAATTGGCCTGCTAGTAAAGAAGCTTTTAGTATTATTTAGCTTGCTTTGAGGTGACATAGTTTTAGAGTTATCTATGTTATTAATCTGCTTTGGACTAGATTGCACATCATTTATAGAAGGAAGGGAAAATTAAGATGACTGTTAAATACTATTTTAAGGGAAAGTAGAAAAAGGTACTTGTTAGCCATTCATTTATCTTAAACTAAACTCTTTTCTATAGAATTTCGATGGATTACTTACATTTTTAACACTTAGTTATTTATTGAAGTGTTTCATATGAGAAACGCTTTCTATATCCTCTTTATTATTTTATAGAGGTTCTTTGTGACTGCCTTGTCTTATTATATTTTTATCTTCTTCTTCTTAATTTTGTAAGTGAGCAAGAGTATCTTTCTTTGAAAACTCTTTGAACTGCTATTCTTATAATTCGACTTTATCTTAATTCATAGGCGTATCAAAATTTGGATTAGTCCCAATAGCAGCTTTATTAGATCCTATTAGAGTGTTTTCGTTCATCTTGTTGTTATTGTTATTTTCTACATTTTCATTACTGCCTGTTTTCACTAATGGGATTTTTATTTTTTCTTCTAAATTAAAGTCTTAATTATTAGTATCTGAATAATAAGGACTTTCCTTGTAGCTTTATGGTAATTGTAAAAAATTGATGTTACTTCTCCTTCTATTAATATTGTAATAAGACTATTCGTCATCATTATATTATTAAGATTTCTCTTCTTAAATAGTCTCTACACCATTTATTTTAATGATTTGATCGTTCGGTTCTAAATTTAAAAAATAATTATTGTACTCAGAAAGCGAAATACTATCTGAAAGAAAATCAGAGTAAGCAGAATCTAATTAAACTGATCCATCTACTAGTTTAATTTTAGCAGTTTTCATATAAAACTATCTATCATCTTTTTCATAAGAATTACCCATATTTCTAGGCTTTTTTAAATTATCTTCTTCAGAATCATAAGATGAAAGCAAAGAAGAAGACGAAGATGAAGTAGAAGAACCTTAATTATTTATTTTATGGTTTAATTTTTTTTCTTTAGCTTGTTTTATCATGAAATGCCTTATTTTTTTGAGATCTCTTCTTACTAACTTGATTTCTTTTAGAGAATTAAATTTATCATATTTTCTTCTTTCTTTAAAAGTCCTTTCCATAGGCTCTGAGTGTATGTATCTATGCACAATAAACTCTTTCTTTCTAATGTGATGCATTAGTGGGCATGTCGATATGGTGTGATATAACTTGTTACAAACTGTGCAAGAGGTTTAAAATGCTTTTGAATTTATTGTTAGGTTGTCTCTCATCATACAAAACTTTTCCTATTTCAAAATATCAGTTAAAAATATTATTTTTTTTAAAAGATTTTCTATTACATAATCTTCAGGGTAGTTCATTAAAACTTCCTTAAAGTCAAGTTAAGAGCAGAAAACAATCAAAGTGAATGAAACACTTTTAGCCGACTATGTCAGTAAAGGCTATCCAAAAAATTAATCTTTACCAAATGCCTATCCTTTCTTTTTTAAAAATATCCTTTTAAAAATTTAAATCTAAAAATTAATTTATTTTCTTACTTAAATAATTTCATAAATGTATTATTTCTAACTTGTTTCTATAAAAAGCTCAACTCTTCCCTTAGCTACAAAAAATATTCTATCATCCAAATTATTTTGAGAATATATTATTTCTCCAGGCCCATAATAACATTCTTGCATTCTAAGAGCTAAATCTGCTAAGCATTAAGGAGTAAAATTAAAATTTAATATTTTATACTAATTCAGTATAGTTCCATAAAAATCCCTCTTGATTTATCTCTACAAGTCTTCTGATAAATTATATACAATATCTTAACCTCTTAGAGGCTATTGGTCTTCTTTGTTCTTAACATAATCCAAATACTTCAAAGCCTTCATCTATAAAGATTTTGTAATAGACCTCATGGACATATAATGGTTCAAATCGTATCTCTTTCTCCTATAAGTATTGTATAATTTTTTTAAAAAAACTCCTTAAAAAATTGTATATATTTTACTTAAATTCTGCCTCCTTTTAGAACTTCTCATGCATGATACCACCTATAACACTTAGTGTATACCCGAATATACCACTTGATATCATAGTAACAATAGAAACATATACCTTTTCTAAATAATTATAAGGATGGATATCTCCAAAACCAACTGTTGTCATAGTAATTATGCTTTTTATATTAAAAAATATTTATTAAATGAAAAAATATTATTAAAAAATTTATTATGGAACGAATTTGTAAAATAAATATGTAATTTTAACATGCTCTTGAAATATTTATTAATTCTAAACAAATCAAAAAAACAACATAGTGAGGTGGTATGATTTTAAATATATTCAAATGAAAAATTTAAGCATTCTACTAAATGCTTTAAATAGTTGTAATATTAGCTTTATTAATATTAAATAAATACTTTTTTTAATTAAATAAAATAATACCTAAAGTAGAGGGAGTTTATATACTAAACAATCCAGTTTGATTAATCCAGCTAATTTTAGGTAATCCAATTTTATTAGCCACTCGGACCATTAAAGGCAACATACAGAAATCCACAACTAAATAAATGAGCTAAGAATAAATCAACATAGATTAACTTTATTAAGGTATATGATGGTTGTATGTTTTGGGAGATAAAAAATTTCTGATGAATAACTTCTTCTATTACAAAGAGTTCTCTAAGCTTAAGAAGAATGAGTAAGTGCAATACAGAGGGCTTTTGTGTATAGCTAAATGCTATAATTATTAGGATGTCATAAAAGAAGTTTTTTTTGAAGTAGTTTTTTAAGATTCTTTTTCTATCTGTAACTACATTGCCTTATTTATAATATGATGTGTTACATTTAATAAATATGTCAAAAAAGTGAATAGATAAAGGGACAACACGACCTAGAAACATCTCCTCTTAGTCATTATCAAACTCAAAAACGACATAAAGAGGTGTGCAATAAATTAAGAACGTGTAAGCAAATAAAAAGAATAGATTCAAATAAATAAGGATCCCACTTTCTTAAGCTAAAGGTTCTAGCCAAGCTTAATTTTTAAAATAAGAAGCAAAGCTTCTTATAAACAAAGAGAAAAAGCTAATGTTTTCTTCATCTTTTAATATATATGCTTTATCACTAAGCATTGTTATATGCTATTTAGTTAGCCTGGAGAACAAATAAACACTACTTTATGCTTATAATTTTTCAACAAATTTCCTAACTAATCCAAGCTTTTTTACAAAGTTCCACTTTCTTTTTGTAGAAGAAGAAGATTTTTTAGATTGACTAATATAATTTGAATTCATCATCTCAGTAGTCCTTCTTTAGTTACTAAATATTCTACCCTTTTGAATTACACTAGATATATGACTATCAACTTCAATCTCTCCACTTATTTCAGGAGGAATATTTTAAGATACTTTATTATTCATTTCAGAAGCCGCTACTTATGCTGTAAATAATTTATCTTCTTCATAATGCTTATCGTTTAAGCCATTAGGTCCACCCCCAAATTCATCCTCATGCTTCACTCTTTTTTAAAATAAACTTTTTTAGAAATTGCTAATTCTTCTCCTAGTTCTTTCGCCACTATTCATACTTGCTACAGAATTTCTTGGCTTAGGAGAATTAATCATAAAGGGATCTAAATGCATTGGAGAATCCTTTTTCTCATCTTATTTTAATCTCCTTAACGCATTCCCTATAATTATTTTTTGATTATTATTAGGAGTAGGAGAAATTAAATCTTTATCTAAATCTTCAAGCGTTTCAATTTTTTCATTTTTATTATTTTCAGATCCAACTTATTCTAATGGTACAATAGATGTGTTTTATTTTACAAACTTTTTTCCTTAAACAGAATTAGTCTTTTGGCTTATTTAATCCTGTAGTATAGTCCCTGAAAGTCTCTTTTGTTCTTTAGATGAATTTAAAAATTTGTTGGATTTAAAATACTGATTCTCCTTCTTGGAAGGTAATTATAAAAACTTTTTAGTTGTTTTTGGCTTTAACATATCTTTTTCATCATTATCCTGAATTGTTTCTTCAGGGAAGATCTAAGTAAGGTTCTTAGGAGACGTAAACAAAATTTCGCTATTCATTTTTAAATCCATTGCTACAAGTAATAAAAATAACTGACTAACTAACTAATTAACTAAATGTTAAATCTTTAAAGGTAAGCTTGAACTTACAATATTGTCTGCTTGCTATTTATATATACTTCTAGTATTATTTAAAATTTCTATAAATCTTTAATAAATTAATTAAACTTTTGTTTGCAATTAAAAGTAATTACTTAGCTTCTATTTTCACATTATACTTTATAAGCCAAATTCGATTATTAACTTAAATTATATATTTATGTTCTTAATATTTACCAAAAAGTATATATAACTAAAATATTAGTTTTTTTGAAGATTTCAGTAATTAATAATTGCTATAACTAAAATAATAGTTATATAAGCAGTATTATTATTATTTTATTCTTCGATATTTATATTAAAAATTTTTACTGTTATTAACTTTTAATTTAATTTGTATTTTATGTAAGAAATAAATTAAAAATAGATTTCAACATTTTTTCACTCATTAGGAATCACTCTATTATTGATTTAATTAAAAATAAATTTATTCTTTTTGTTGATTTTATGAAATTATATGCCCTCAATTAATTATTACTGGACTAATAAAAAATATATAAATTTAAATATTAAAAATACTTCACAAAAAAAATAAATCTTTATTAGATTTAAAATTTTATGAATAAAAAAAAATCCTATATTGATAATTTAGCTAAGTAAGGCAATAATATTTTTATCGACATTTTACATTAAACATAAAATTAATATTCACATTTAAATTATTGAATAATTTCCTTTAAATCATTTTAATTAAAAAATAAATATAGTCATTAGAAAAATAATGGATTTTTTGGTTTTTTTTTTTGTTTGAAGAAAAAATTTTTATAACATTCACCTTAAATAAAACTTAAAATAAATGATTAATTTTTCAATTTTTTATAAAATCTAATAAGATAAATAAACTCTAATAACAGGTTAAAATATTTAACTTAAATTATTTATTAATTTTGTTAAGAAAAATGTTAATTATAATGATTTTTAATGTTGATAAAATTTAGAATCAACGAAAATCATGGTTAAAAATAAACTATCATAAAATATAAATATAATTTAAATTGCAAAATATCAATTCTTTTACAACATTATATATTACAAGAAGTTTTATATTTAATTTAATAACTCTTTTCAATCAATCATCTTTTGCATATGCTTAGTTTTCTCCTAATTCTAGCTTTCTTATAGCCAAGCTTTGATTTAAATATTCTATTGAGTTATTTTAGTCTCCTTTAATTTAATGTGTTAAGCTAGAACTTTCATGGAGAGCAGCAACTTCATCATTATTTTCTACTTTGATACTTTTTTAGAAGCTTTGATTTAAATAATCTATTTCTTATTCACTTTTTTATAAGTTTAATTCTCTTAATATATCAAGAATATTTTCCACTAGCTTATGGCCTTCTCCAAATACTTGTTTTCTTATAGCCAAGCTTTGTTTAAAATATTCTATTGCCTTATCATAATCTCCTTTTTATTCGTATGCATTACCTAAATTAATAAGAGAATTAACAACTTCAGCATGGTTTTCTCCGAATACTTTTTTTCTAATAATCAAGCTTTGATTAAAATATTCCAAGGACTTCTCATAATCATCTTTATTTAAGTATGATATACCTAAATTAATAATCGTATTAGCTACTTGGGAATGGTATTCACCAATAGCTTGCTTTGCTATAATTAAGCTTTGATTAAGATAATCTATTGCCTTATCATATTCTTCTTAATGTTTGTATGTTAAACCTATATTATTAAGTGTAGCTGCCACATCAACATGATTTTCTCCTAAAACTTGCATTCTTATATCCAAGCTTTGATTTAGATATTTTATTGACTTAACATAGTCTCCTTTATTTTAATATATTATTCCTATATTATTAAGAGTAGCTCCCACTTCAGCATGAACTTATCCGAACACTATTTTTCTAATAGCCAAGCATTATTTTAAATACTTTATTGACTCTTTATAATTCTATTAATCTAAGTACGTATTACCAATATTTCTAAGAGTAGTTGCTACCTAAGGATGGTTTTCTCCAAATATTTGTTTATATATATCTAAGCTTTGTTTTAAATATTCTATTGATTTATCGCTATCATTTTTATATTTGTATGTAAGACCTAGGTTGTTAAGAGAAATGGCCAAATCTTCATGATTTGAGTCTCCATATAACTTTTTTAATATATCTATCCCTTTCCTCTGCTAATCAACACCACTATCTAATTTACATAATATATAAACTGAGTGTAACCCTTATTTATCAAGTAACTTAGCTATATTAACATCTAACTACTCATTAGTAAAACTCAAAAAAGTTTCTACATGATAAATATATTGATTAGCTCTTTTCCAGAGCTCCTGATTATACTACCAATCCAAATAAGGAAATAGTTTATTCAATACAAGAGCAATTTATCCAAAAATATTTTCTTAATTAACATTATCATCATAATGTTGTTGATTATTTTTTTATTGTTATTTGCTTTGCATAAATAGTCTAGTTTCCGATTATACTAGTCTATGTATCCTAAAGGCCTCCTCTTAGTCAAGATACTTAAGTAAGGATAATTCAGATAATTTTTAGATAATTTCTTCTAATTTATCTTCAGAAAAACCTAATCCCTTAAAAATATCTAACTGTATAAAATCAGCGTTTAAATAACTTGCATAGATCATCATCATAAGCTCATCTTTTGATAACGTTTCTAAAGAGAGTATGCTAGTAATTGCTTATGCTTTATCACTTTTTCCAGTATGCAATTTGATATTAATCTTTTAACTCAACTC
>JH719985.1:403318-580784 GCA_000231845.2 Tetrahymena malaccensis 436 | reverse complement strand
CTAATAATTTTAATATCTAAATAACAATTTTTTATAAGTATTAGATCAAAACAGTATTTTAAATTAATAATATAAAATATTTTATCAAGTATTTTACAACTAAAATAAAGAACTTATTATAACTTTTAGCGTTTTAAGAAAAGTTCTATTAAATCTATAAAAGTATTACCTTATAAATATCAAAATATTATTTTAAAATATTTATTTGAAAAAGTATTTGCTTGAATTTAATAAAGTTAAACATTATTTATATGAAATTATAGCCAAGTTTCTAAATTTATATGAATGATGAAATTTTAGATATAGCACACATCAATTATTTTATTTTTAATGAATATCTGAAAATTTAAAAAAATTTTAAATAGATATTCTTCCTTCTAAATTAGTTAATTATAGATAAAGTTATTAATAGTAATTAATTTATCAATCTAAACTGACATATTTTAACTTTATTTAATTTTCTTTGATTTACTTTTTTTTCTTGTTAATATTTTCTAAATTGATTGAATAATCATATATTTTTGATATTTTTAGTTATTTTATATAGATACTTTCTAGGTAGCTTTAGAAAAATAAAATGTTGTTGAATAGTTTTAAGTTCTTATTAGAATTAAGAAAAAACCTTGTCTAAATATTCTAATTATTAATAAAGAATATTTAAAAATTATTTTTTTTATTTACTTATTTAAAATGAAGCCATATGGCTATATAGGAAATTTATGGAATAAACTAATAGTTAATGTTAAATACTCACAATAAAATATCTTTTCTACTTAAGGGTAGAATTAAAAATTGTATAATTTGCTATCTTAAAATTGCTTATTGAGAAGAATAAATAAATAATTATCTATTTAGAATTTCAAAAATCTTAATCAAGATATTTGAATATTTATTTGAATAATATCCACTTGAATTTAAAAGAATTAAATATAATAATATAAATGATACTTAAATGAAAAATGAATATTAAATACTTTGATGTTTTTAATTTTATTTAATTCTGTTTATTATTAATATTTGTATATTTAAAGAATTTTTCTGATGTATTAGATCAGCTAACTTCATAATTTGATTTTACGAATTTATATAATAAGAATGATTATTTATCTGCTTTAGTAAATTAATATCTTATATGATAAATTTTTTATGTATTTATTGATTTAAATAAAAGAACTTTTCAAATATTTTAATTGTTAATTAAGAATTACCGTAATGCCTCTTTAAGAGTTGCGTTGCGAATCGTGAGTACACTCAATTTTTTTTTCGCGAGCATGATTTAAAAAATATATGTTTTTTAGTTTTTTTTCTATTTACAAAATATATAGGAAGCCATATGAATATTTAGAAATTTATGGAATAAACAAATAGTTAATATTAAATATTCGCAATAAAATATGCTTTCTACTTAAGGGTAGAATTAAAAGTTGTATAATTTGCCATCTTAAAAATATTTATTGAGAATAACAAATGAATGATTATCTATTTAGACTTTCAAAAATATTAATCAAGATATTAGAATATTTATTTTAAAAAGTATTCGCTTGAATTGAATTAAGTTAATCAATCATGTATTTGAAATTAAATAGAATTATGACGATCAAGTAAAAAAGTTATTGCTATTATTAATTTCTGTTAACTATTAATAATTGTATTATCAAAAAAATATTTTTTTGTAATTATTTGATCAGAATAGCAATTTAAAACTAATACCTAAAGTAAAAAATATTTCATAAAGTATTTTTCAACTAAAAAAAGAACTTATGGTAACTGTTAAAATTTTAAGAAAAATAATGTTAAAATAAAAAATGCCTAATAAATATCAAGATACTAGAAAATTTGTTTGAAAAAGTATATTCACTTGAAGTTAATTAAGTTAAGCAATATATATTTGATATCAAAGATTTAAAATCAAATTAATTGTGACTACCAAATATTTAAAAGTTGTTTATACTAATCATTTCTGTTTATAATTAATATTTGTATTCTAGAAATAAATACTTTTTCAAATAGCGATTTAAAACTAATATTTAGTATTAAAAATACATTATAAATTATTTCCCAACCAAAAAAGAACTTATTTAAAATGTTTACATTTTAATAAAAAATATTGTTAATTCAAAAAAAAAAGATATAATACTTCATCATCAAATTTAAAAATACAAAATCAAATCTATTATTTAATGAGATATAAAAGAATAATTTAAAATTAAATAAAATATAAACAAAAAATAAGGCATTTGAAATTTAAAATCTTTTTTATTCTAAATCTATAAAATATGAGGATTATTTTGCTATAATATTTTTTAAAAAAAAATGGTCATAATAAATTTGGAAAAATAGATAGATTTTTAAATAGAAAAATTTGTATCACATTCACAATCAGAGTTAGTTAAATATTCTAAAAATGAGCATTTTATATTATTACATATTATTAAAAAAGCTCTAATTATAAATTTAGGATGGAAAAGCTATCTTTAATCTTTACAAATAATAAATATAGGAAAATCTATTGAATACTTTAATCTTTACAAATACTTAATATAAGAAAGATCATTTATTTATAATATTAAAAAACCAAAAATTAAGTATAATATATACAGAATTTCATATTTACCATATAAAAGATGAAAAAAATATTTAAAAATGATGATCATATGAACTAAATACTACATTCCTTAGTTGTAATTAGTGTAAAATAGTTGAATAATTTAAAATATTGCTAAGAGCCTAATTGAACACTTTATATAATTTAAGATGGAAAAAGCATCAATTTATTGACAAACACAAATCAAAATTAAATTCATAATTATTCAAATTAGTTTTTTTCTAATAAACAAGTTATTATATTATGAATGCTTTCACTAAGATTGATGCTTTGTACCACTTGGAGTGTGAGCAAACAGGGGAATTGAAACAATTTCATTTTTATGCTCTTCTAAAGATTTTATTCCTTAAATATTTCTCTCTTATAATACATCTTATTCTTCTAGGTTTTCAATATTAGCTTGATTTTATAAACTATTATTAAATGAATTTCGAGGTGAATTTACATCATAAAGTTTATTCTATTTTTTATAATGTTATGCCATTTAAAAGTCATATTTATTACTTGGTGATCTTGAAAGTTAGTTTATCTGAAATGACTGCTATCTTGATATATATAAATTTGACCTTAATTTAATTTGACTTTCAGAAACTTCATTTGGTTGTGAGTTGTTTAAGTAAGATTAATTTTCCTCATAATGATTAGGATCTTCTTTAATATCTAAATGATATTAATAGCAAATAAAGTGAGACTAATCATACATTCTAATGAGATAGCTGTTTATATCAGTTAATATGGGTGTTCCTTCTAACAGTAAAGCACCACTTTTACAATTGTAAGACATCCAATTCGGTAAAGAGTTATACTTTGACATAGGGAGACTTTTATATTATAAATTAAACATTTTCCTCAAACGTAAACAAAGTCCCTCTTCAATTTTTTCATAAGCTTCAACTGATAAAATTTGATTTTTTTGTAAGTGTAAAGACTCACCACAGCATCTTAATATTTTTTTTGCACTTATAAAATTCAGTCCTAATGTATCTGCAAAGAGAACTTATTTTTTATTTAATTTATAAAAAATTTTAATATTTGTCTAAATTTTTTGGAAAATAAGTAAGGAAAATCTTTTTGTAAAATATAATTTTGGAGCAACTTTACACATTTAAAATTTATTGAATCAGCAATGAAAATTATTCTAAATGTTTATGATTTAAATATTTTTCAAAATAAATGAATAAATTTTAACAAATTTACCTTCTCTTATCAAATTAAAGTCAATCCCAAGCTACTACAAACAGGTTTTAAATAAATCAGAGCTAGTATTCTCTGGTATTAATTTCACCATCTTAAAAGCATCAAAAATCGAATCATCTTTTAATTTTGTTATTGGATAAGCAGAAGCTACTTCATTGTTAACAAATTAGCTAGATGATATTACCTCAACATAAAGTTTATACCAATCATTTTATAGATACTATCCTGCTTCTAAAGCATATTTTTTAACCTGCTAATAAGCATTGAGTGTAACTTTATCATTGTCTAATAAATATCTTAAAACATTTGCTTTCAAACAATAATAAAACTTGCTTCCCTTATCTTTTAAATCTTTAGAATACCTTTCTATTTTAAAATTAAGCATGTTATATTATACATTAAGCTTTTACTTAGCAATTTAGCTAAACAAATTATCCATGTCAAACTTTCCATCTTGAATTTAAGTTAACAATTTTATATAAATGTAATTTTTATTTTCAACATTTTTAAAAATATCATTCTAGGCTACTTACTCTAGTTAATTACTATTATCCTTATTTTTTTAGAGCTAAATATTTGAATGTTAAATATTTTTAACAAAATAGCTAGAGTTAAAAGGGGTTTAGTCTTTTTGCTTTTTGATGAACTCTAGGTTTGTATTTTTTTGATCATGAATAGCAGAATTTCTTTCTGTTTGATTTAATTATTCATCTTCATTTTAAAGGTTGGTTTCATTTTCTAATCTAATTTTTTAAATATTATCCAATTAAATTTCTTCTTTTTCACTATTTTATTCAAGTTAAAAATTTGCTTTTTCACTAAAAGATAGTTACTCAGTCTTCGTAATATTTAATAATTTTATTTAAGCTTTTTTAGGAGTAGATTCTTATTGGAGTTGCTAAGGTTACTCATTAGCTTAGTCTTTAGTTTGAGATTATATAACACTTTGAATTTATTTTGGTTTTTTTGTTTTTTTTAGTTATTATTTTGAATGCATTTTCTTGGCATTTTTATATGCTGATTTAACATATTTTTGAAAAAACTAATTGGCTACTTCGTAATCCTAATCTAAAATAGATATTTTTTTTCTGTAAAATTAATTTACATAAATAGTTTCTGTTGAATACATGGTTTGATTTTTAAAATAAAGGTTCATAAAAACAACTCTTTTTTTATAAATACCAAAAGCAAAAGCTATTGGACCCAATATTTAAATTAATATATTGAAGACATAACTAAATGGCATAATACTGATATTAAATGAAAAATCTTCATAAATAGTATCATAACCATTTGTTATTTTTAACCTTAAATATACTTTTTTAAATAGATAGGAGGAGGGTGGTGTGCCCACTAAACGGAGATTTATATTATCGCTTTTTATGAAAGAATCTGATGATATTGATACATATTATGTATTTATTTCCTAAAGAAATTCATAGCTTAGAGCAATTTAGTCTGGGTCAACAAATGATTTTACATCAAATTAAATTAAGAATGACTCATTGATTGTTAAACTTGCTCCTTGGTACTAATCATCAACTTATTCTTATAGATTTTTCTGGTTAATAATGTTCTGCTTAAGCTTTAAAAATTTGAGTTGGCTCCCGATTTGTAATTAGAAGTTTAAATCATAGTTAAATTTGTCTACAATTTGGATAGAAATTACTTATGAATCACTGAAGGTTTAGTTATTCTATTTTTTTTTATCATAGTATAATATTCCGCTACTCAAAGCTTAATTTACGTATTACAAATCTCCTTCAATTTTAATTACAGTTTATTAGTCATTAAAATACATAATTAGATTTGGATAGATTTTTTAAATAAAGACATATTAAGAACCATCAGGAAAAGAAAAACTAACTGAAATATCATTTTAAATTGCAGAAATCATTTATTATGTGTTATCTTGATTGAATTACAAAGAACTTACTACATCAAACACAAATTAGTTATAAACTATTGATCTTTTGAAAGTCTCAGTAACATAAGATTAAATATTAGCTAATCTATTAGAATCTATGGACTTAAACAGGCTAGATAAATTGAAATATTAATAAGCTATAGGATCAAAAAAATTAGTAGCACAGTTAGAGCCATCCAGGTAGCCATTTTACTTCAAGTATGTAAATATCAGTTCGCTTTCATCAGATGTTGTAGTAACATCTGTTGTGTTGAATATAAACGAAGTATAGTCTAACTAAAAACATGTCTGAATAATTATTGTTAAAAAGCTAATATTACTTCCTTGAGAATCTAAACATTCTTTAGGAACATCAATTTACAGTAAAATTTATAGATTTCTATTACTTTAATCTGAGTTATCAATTACCATCCAAGTAGGTAAGGGTTTCAATTCAAGATTTTAATAATAGTAAATTTAGTTAATAATTTAGTTTGGCTTTCTATAAAGCTATACAAACCGAACACGATAAATCTAACCTATCTAGAAAGGATCATTATTAGATATTTCATTATATCCTTATGTTAAGATAGATTAAACTTCTCTTTCAACATGAATTGATACTTAACTCTGCAAATTATAAAGGCGCACACCTGCAGCATCTGCAGAAAAGATGAAATTCAGACCAGTTGGATCTATTTGATTTATTTTAAATATTTAAGAAAGTAAGTCGTAAAAAATTTACAATTTTTACGGTTTTTAATAAAATTTGAAATCCCTACTGAAAATATGAAAATTAAAAAATAATCCAAAAATAAAGAAATAAAGTAAGCACCTTTTAGTTAGACTCACATTTTCAAGAAGAATTTTTAACAATAGGTGCTATCTAAAAATTATAATAAATATAGCAGTGTGTGAAACTAAATCGAAAATATGTTTTTAAAATCTGTAAAAAATTAGTTTAATAAAATTTGTCAAGATTTGTATTTTAGTTACTACCTCAAATTTTTGTAAAAAAAAGTTGTAATTTTGATGAAAAATAAGATAAATGCAAGAGGCTATTTAAATGGTGCTTAATCTTTATAATTTATAAATAACTTGATTCTAGATTACCTATGCACGAAGTAATAGAATCCTGCGATTAAACAGTGGAGGTCATAATAACTCTTGGATTCGTCTTTTCACTTAGGTCAATAAGAGTTAATGTACCAGTATCCATGGTTGAAATAATTCCATAATTCTCATTTAATGTAAATGAAATATAATTTGCCCATCCTGAAGTAGGAAATTTTCCTAGAACAGCTATTTTAGGCAATTAAGTTGAGTCCAATAATATTAAACCATTAAATCCATCTACGAAGTATATTATTTTATCAGTTTTTGATCTTAGTAAAGTTTCTCCTCCGTTTGTCCTCCATTAATTGACCATTTTAGGGTTCTTCATGTCAGATATATCATAAATATATAATCCTATATTTCTTACAACTGACAATGCATATTTTGTATCATGAGAAAAAACAGCACCACAACAAGTACCTGTATCTGGGTTAGTGTACATAGAAATTACTTAGAATTACTCTACATCTACTAAAACAATACCAACAGTAAATGCCATTACAGCATGTTTTTCATCTTAGCTTAAATTGATTTCTTCACAATAAAAAACACTATCAAACATCAGTCCTTTAACATATTAAAAAGAGTAATTACCATCATCAGACTTAATAACTTTGAACTTGTAAGCTATTATGTTAATATCTACTTGCTAAGAAGGAAAAATAATATATTGTTCATCTTATGTAAATTATATGTCATCTATATAAAATCCCATAGGGATTGATTAGTTTGGTCCAAATACTCTGAATGTATTTGTGGTTACAAGCTATTCAAGAGTATCAGAAAATTAATACTATAATGTAAGTTTTGAAGGAGCAGATTTAGTGTAGGAATTGATAGTTATTTTAAATATACTTAGACTGATAGCATCAAAAGCTGCAAGTAAATACTTGCTGTTTGAAGATACTTTGCATCTCCACTTGGAAGCTGCATCGCTTTCAACAAAAAATTGTGACTATTAAAGATTAAATAAATTTGGAATTTAATTATAAAGAGAAGGTATTTATTTTTAGTAAACTGATACAGATAAAGAGTTTGAATAGTAAATATACTAATTATCAAAAGTTCCATGTATGTTACTGTTTAATTTAGGAGATAAACACAATGAAAAAGATTACCCACTTAATTTTAACTATTGAAAAAACACAGGATTCAAAGGATCTGCAATATTATAAATTAGTATTCCAATAGATCTTGCTCCTATAAATAAAAACTAATCATCTGAGCTCATACCTATTGAAGAAGTATATCCTGCACTACTACCTAAATTAGCCTAAACCATCTATATTTGGTCTTATTATTTAAATATGTTAAAATATTAGTTTAGATATTTTTTTGAATAAACTTATGAAAAATTTATCATTCAAGATTTTGATTTAACTTTTAAAATATTTTTAAAACTTAATAAATAAATTGTAAAATTGTTAATTTTTATTAAATTATCTTTTGATAATGTTTTGATGCAAAATTTGAGGCAGCTATTTTATCAATTTTTTTAAACTTGAAAAAAACTTCTTACTGTATTAATTTTTCCAAGTATTTTAGCTTACATCTTCATAGTAAAGTAAATTAAAAATTAATCAAAGTAATTTATAAAATAAAAAAACTTATTTACTTAACTTTGATTAAAATTAATTTAGTTTCTTATAATTTTTGAGGAATACAATTTTTTGCATTCAAAACATAATTATTTGCTGATGTGATTTGTATTTTTTAACTTTCAACAATTTTCGTTTTAATTTTAAAAATTATTTGATAATTTGCTTTGAAAATATAATGATTTGAGTTGATAAAGTTCTTTATTAATTTTAAATAGCAAAATTAATATTTAGATAGAATTAATAATTTTACTGTTATTAATGTCTTCTAAATTCTCTCCTTTTGTTTATAACTAGCTTAAGTCATAAAATAGATAAACACCATCCCACTTATCTATAGTAAATACATACTAGTTCTTACTTGTTACTGCTAACTCTGTAAAGCTTGAAACTGCTGGCTTATATAAAACTCTAGTCAAATTTACTGTCAAATTATTGTTTAGTTGAATTTCATCTATTTTAAAGCAAAGTAATCCATCTTGATAAGCGATGACATAAAAAAATTTATTATCTGGTGATATAACGCCTCTAGCAAATACAATTTGAGGATAGTTAAGCTCCCCTAGTTTATTTAAATTTGTTATATTTCTAGCATCATACCACTGTATCAAACCATAGTAACCCAAAATAAACAAAATATCTTCTTATAAGTTAAATTCTATTCCTACTATGATTGTGTTTTACATGCTGATGGAGTTAATCATTGAAATAGTAAGATCAACTTAATTTAATTTAAAAATGCCTACTTAATTAATCATTCCTAAAAAAATGTACTCAGAAGAGTTAGATATTTATATACATTAAATGTAGCTTTTATCTGGAGAGCTAAATAACTAGGCTTTGAATTTTGTATCAATAATCATAATACCAGCATATCCGACAGCTGCTATAGCTATTCCTGAGTTTGAAGCTACTTTAATAGAGTTAGAAGTTCCATTTTTGCTTTAGACATCATATGTTTAGTGTGGTATGGAGTTAAATACAAAGTCTATTTATTATTAGGTAGCAATTATTTATAAGTAGGACTATAACAAAATAAGATAGTAAGAAAATCTAATTCTCATAACTCTTTTTATTTTAATTATATGCATTAAATTAATAACACAAGCAAGCAAACAAATATTAAAAATAAAAAAGTAAGTCTTTTAATAACTTATGTTTTTTGATACTTCATCTAGTAACAGCTTAAAGATTTTTTGGAATTCGAGTTTTTAAATTTTAATGTATTTAATTAAGTAGATAAAAGTAAATTAATTTTTAATTTATTTTAATATTTTCAAAATATCGATTTGATAAAGTATTTTTATAAATCATTTTAAGTCGTTGCTTAGAAAATAAAATTTATTTTAATTACTATTTATAAAAAACACTATAAATTCTCATTTCTAATTTACCTTATTTGTAAAATAATGGTTTAATTTGCTTCAGTTCAGTATATTTAATAGATTTAAATGATAAAAAATAATCATTTTTGATTAGAATATTTACAATAGTATTTATATTAGAAATTATTTAGATATTTTAAAATAAATTTAGAAAAAGCACTTTACAAGATTAAATTATTTAGTATTACTTTAATTTTAGTTTTTTAATAAAAATATTTTATTTCAAAATGGTTTTGTAAGAATGATGCATTTATTTTTTTTTAATTTTCTAAATATTTCTTTTTAATCTTCTTTAAAAAAAAATTTTATTTCCTTACTTAATTTATTTTTTAAATTAAAAAGGAAAATTCATTTTGATGTTAGCAAAATATGTAATTTAAAAAAAATGTGGAATACAGTTTGTTGCTTTTTTCAGAAAAGTGAATTTTATGAAAAATTTCCAAGGAAAGAAACTAATTTTCTTTATTTTTAATGCAAAACGCTCAATAATTAATTCTTTTATCAATTATTTACTTAATTTACAAACCAACAAACCCTCAAATTTAAATTAAATTGTAAGTAATTATTAAATAATTAAAATAATTAAGGTTAAGAGATAATAAAAATGTATAGCCAAGCTTCGAATTCGATTTGTTACTGTTTAGTTTGTTACAAAGAGGAAAATATATAGAATTAGGTTTTAGATTGTTCTTGCTGTATTTGCTTTGATTGTGCTGATTCATGGTTTGCAACTAAAATCAAAGAAAGAAAGTATGATCCTAAAGTTAAGTGTCCCAATTAGCATTGTCCCTAGTAAAAGGAGTATGCATATGAAGATTTAGTCAGATTTTAAAAAGCTAATGATTAAATGTTAATCAACTATTGCTAAATATCTAAAGATATTTCATATTGCCCAAATTGTGATTACAAAGGATATTATGACAATTCTAAGTAAAGTCTTTGCGATGAGAACTTTGTTTGCTAAAAATGTGATAACAAATGGAGCTTATAATCTAAAGAGAAATATTTTTTTACTGAAGTCAAGACTTAAATTCAGAAGCTTTGGAGCACATCAAGCTGCCCTTAGTGCCATGCACATATTTTAAAGGCTGGAGGTTGCCCTTAGATGAACTGTAAAAGCTGTAGCTTCAGATTCTGCTGGAATTGCAAGTAGTCACAAGAAAATCATTAATTTAAATATTGCTTTATTTGGACTCTAGGAACAACATTTATATAAACAATCCCATTATTAATTATTCTATACTTCATGGGTTTACATTAAATGATGTACAACCAAGCTATGCAAGTGTTCTAAATTGAAGGAATGCAAGATTTTTTGCAAAAGACGATAGATTTTGTATTTAGATATTCTATATACCACATTCCAATACCTCTACTTGCAATTACCTTTGATAATTATTCTGTACTATTCACTCTACCTAGACTCATATTCACTTGGATTGCAATTCTTACAGTGATAATATATTTTGTTTAAATGGAAGAATTCTTATCAATATTAACAATTGAAGGATTTTCATTTCTTTTTGTCTTAAAGTTCTACTGAGGCAATCAAGATAATAAAAGAAGAGTTTTCTAATTTATTGATTGAACTTGTTTGCATATAATCAACAAATGCAAAAACAAACTCTATAAATAAATTTGAGAAAATAAATAGAAAAAGCTAACTAATTTATAAAGAAATACTTTATACTAAATTTTATTACTTATTAAAATTCTACTACTATACTGGTTTATTAAAGTCTTTTTATTTCTTTTTGTGTAAATAAGCATCGAATTTTATCTTAAAATTTAGAAATAACTATCATATTTATTATTAATACTCAAATAAAAATACACAAATATAGTCAAATCATTAATTAATTGTTAATTCACTTAAAAGAAGCATTTAACTCTCCCTTTATTCCCTTTTTATCTTCCTTTTCCTCAGTCTAAATTAAAACTCTAATACAAGATTTTTAAGATGAATTTTCAGTAACATAAAGAATATTGCTCTTTTATGTTGAGAAGGCTAAACCTGAAATTTCAGGAGAGCCTAAAAGAGTTATATTTTCAACTACTTATCCATTTTAAGTATTGATCACACTAATTAAACCTTCATCAGAAAGCTAAGAAAACTCATATCTACCAACATATAATAAATCAGAAGGGCTGACAGTACATGCAATAGGACCGAATCTACCTTAGAAAGTAGCAAAAACGCTTTTAACAATAAAAAGTATTTAGTTTAAAAAGTTTATACTCAAAATTTTATTTTTTTAGACAATTTCATATTTAATAAACATTCTTTTATTTACCTGAAGTAGAAAATACCTTGAGGAGTTAAGACAAATCTGAGCACTCTATTCTTGCAAGTTTCACAGACATATCTAACATTTATTAAATATCAAAAGTTATAAAAATTTTACACTTACATTTAATAGCATTTGTTTGTAAATAAATAAATAGTGATAATTTACAATATTTTTTCATCAGTAGAAAGAGCAAGACCACTAGGATATGCTAAACAGTTTAATGCAAGAGGACGTACAAATTTATCTTCTAAATCAATCATAAATACACTACCCTATAATATAAAATATTAATACATATTTTTATTTAAAATAAAAAAATAAATATGGTCTATTGAAAATTATTTAAATCATATACATACCTTAGGATTTTCAATAGAGGTTTCGCCAAAAGGACCAGAATCAGTAAATATTAAACTATCTATATTGAAAAATAATACGAAATGAAATATTTTAATCAGATGCTTGATAAAAATTTACTTAATTGTTCAGAAATTGCTAAAGAATGAGGTCCTAAAAGAGGTTGACCCTCATATTCTTTAATTAATTCGTGAATATCTTCTTATCCATTTTCATTAACGATACGAGCAAAAATAGATTAATGGGCCATGTCTGCTAAGTAAAACATTTTTCCTGAAGAATCAATAACTAAAGATGATGGTTGACCAGCAAAATGGAATTCATTCTTTATTATATAAAAGTAAATTAAATTATCGCTATTTAAGGGTGAATGCTTTTTATCTGTTATTTTTATTAATATCAAGCTATTCGTCTAATTTATTAAAAATGAATCTCATTTTTTAAAATTACTTTTAATTAATTGTCCTTGAAGCTCAAAATTTCACCATTTTATGAAACGATATAAAGAGATCCTTCAACTTCGAAAGGAGAAGTTAAATTAGCAGAAAACTCACAAATTCTTTCTTATGGGTGACTCATTCTAAATAAAATGTGCTTATATTTATTTGTTATAATTAATCAAACTTTTTATTAAAGTCGGTTTTGTATCTTTCTTTCCTATATAATTAATTATATTTCAAATTATCAGAGTTATAATTTTTATTATTATCTTAAATAGTTTGCAATTTAATTCTTCTTTGTGGTTTTAAAAATCAATTACTTTTTGTACAACTGATTTTGTTATTACTTTATTTCTAATAATTAATTTAAATTAATTACAAATTTTAAAACAAAAAAACTATGCAAAGAAAAAAAAACACTAAACTGAATTTATCTAATTTTTTCTCCAACACGAAATAATAGAAAAGCAAATAATAAAAAGGAATAAAAAAATGAAAGCTAAAATATTTTAAGTTTTTAATCATAATTTATTGAATATAAATGGGTAGTTACTGTGGATAATAAGTTTTTAACCTTCCTATTAGCTTTCATTTAAAACCTGCAAGAATATTTGCTTTTCTTCTTTTCGGAATTCTCTCTTCTTCTAAGATATTTTATCAAGTTTTTATATCATATCGGTCCAAAATATCTTAGACCTTCTTCTATTACCATGTCTTATTCCAACTATTTTATGTATTTTTAATTCAAGAAAGCATATAAAGAACTGAGATAATAGAAGATCAGGAGGCAGGCATAAAGAATGAGGTTAATTGATTGAGACTATAAGAAGATTACTTAAAAAACCATAAAAGAAAAATAAAATATAAATAAATTTAAAAAATAAGAAAATAAATAAATTGAATTGAAATAAATAAATAAAAATTAAAAATTGATTAAATAAAAATTAAATAAATAAAAATAAAAATTAAATTCAAATAAATAATAAAAAGTAATCAAAATTAAACTAAAAAATAATAAAAGAAATAAAAACTAATTCGATTTAAATATTTAAATTAATTATTTACAAATTCTTTTTTGCTCCCTGTTTTAATTATTTTGGAAGTAAATATTTTTATTCAAATTTTATATTTGAATAATTAAAAGAAAAAATTGAAAAGAATTCTTTGAAAAAAGTAATATATAAATTTGATTTGAAGCCAATTAGTTTAAAATTAGCTAAGAAAATATAAAGAAATGTAATGAATTATGTACAAACAAAATAATTATTTTAATTTATTTACTTATTTAATTATATATTTATTATTATTTTTAACATTTTAAGTTTTATTTAAAATTTTTTGAAATGTATTCAATTTCATTCTGTTTTAGCCCACTCTATAGCAAGCTTTCTACCATACAAGTGAGTATTTTCTAAAGCAGTAAATGCATTCTTTGCTTCTTCTGCACTTGAAAATTCTGCGAAAGCAAAACCTCTATTAATTTATATTAAAAAAAAGTTATTTTATCATTCAATTAAGTATTAAATATTTACCTGTGCTAACCATTCATCTTCTTTGGCAAACGAACAGATTTTACCTCACCATATACTTTAAGGAGATCTCTTACTTCTTTTTTAGTACATTCGAAAGCAAGATTTCTTATGACTAATTTAGTTGAAATTGGTATGTCAGATTATTTTTATTTACGCTCTTTTTTCTTCTGGTCATTCTTTTCTTTTTTGGAAACGCTCAATTATATAGAATGACCATCTAATAGTGAGTTTTAAAGCTTTTTGATAGATTTAACGACAGCTTCGTGATCAGAAAATTCAATAAAACCATAACCTTAAGATTAACCTTTATTTTTTACTATTTTTACTGATCTAATTGTGCCAACCTTGGCTTTTTCAAATAAGCTTTAGAGTGTAGATTCAGTTGTATTGAAATTCAAGTTTTTAATGTAAAGAATCTTAGATAATTCATCTTCGATTTCAATTTCTTTTTCTTTTTCTTCTTCAGCTTATTCAACGTCAATCATACCAAGAGGAGCCCATTCAAGATACAAAGGATTATTCTAAATTTAAAATTGATATTTTAACATATGAATTTTAATTAAATTTATATACTTTAACAGAGAAATAGGAAAGCTTTTCAAAAGCATTCAAAGCATGACTTTAGTCTTCATATTGAACAACACCAATAGCCTTTTTTATATTAAAACATCAATAACGAATATTTATTAATAATAAATGTTTTACCTTGTTAGGTGCAAGCAAGAATTTAGAAACGTGGCCATATCTGCTGAACAAATCTCTTAAACCATCTTGTTCTACTTTGGAAGAAATATTCTTAACAAGGATAGTATTGTTTGATCTTTCACAGTTCTTTCTATCTTGATTAAGGAAATCTAAGCTTAGACCTTATTTAAGCATCCATTCTTTGGTTTCAGCTATGATTTAAGTTTCAGCATGGGCGATTCTAACAGCTGCATTCTCAGCATCAGGGGACAATATATCACTCTTTATTTAAAATACATTCAGTTTAGATAAATAAAACCTATAGAAAATATTTATAAATATTTACCTTCTTAATATTGTATCTAGAGGCGACTGTTTCTAAGATAGTGTTAGGATTTAAGAAAAGTGTGTTCCAGTTAGTATCATCATTCAAGGATTTTTTTAATTCAGACTGTTTAAAAAAATAAAATATGTTAATTTTATTCTTGCTAATTAATTACTCATAATATATTTATTACCTTCTTTTATTTTTTAAATGATGACTTCTCTAATTCAATATCCTACTTGGACTTTTCTTCCTCTATTTTCTTTTATTCTTCTGATTTTGTTTCTTTGAAAGCAGGTCTTATGTGTAGAATTCTACCAAATTAAATCTTATTATCTAATTCAGCAAAAGCCCTCATTGCTTCGCCTGCCATAGAGTAGGTTATGTATGCAAAACCTCTAAATTAACCTCCTTTACCTTTTGGCATTTTTATTTCTAATAATTTTCCGTATTTACGGAAGACATCCTTTACTTCTTCTTCATTAATATCATATGGTAAATTTAAAACATAAAGTCTGCAATCATCAATCATGGGATCATTACTACTGCTACTATTATTTTGTTTTGCATCTTACGATACTTCTTAATTTTCTTCTTATTAATCTTAATTTCCATTTTCATTATCATTATTTCCTTTATTTTTCTTGCTCTTTATTTTATCAAATTGCTTATCTAAATCATCTAAAGCTGTTTGAGCAAAATCCTCATTTTCTTCTTCTTCGTTTTCGTTGTTGCCTTTCTTTTTGTTATTTTTAGCTTAATTTTTAAGTTCTTTCTTGGTGGGTTTTGATTTAATTGTGGTTAAAACGTCATTCCAACTCATTGTTCCTTTAGATCCTGATTTCATCAATTTTTTGAATTCTTCGAACTTCTATTCTGGTGTTAGTTCTGAGCTATCAGCAGGTATTTCGCTTGGTTATTCTTCATTTTTCTTAACTTTTTTTTAGAGTTTTTAATCCTATTATTTGCCATCTCTTTTTTAAAACTGAAAAAATAATTTTATTTAAGTTGCAACAAAATGTAAGTATATAAAATTGTTAATAAATATATAAGCTCTCCTCTCAATTATAAAATTTATGCATTTTATTAATAGCATTTGCAAAATTATATTGACAAATTAGAGATAAAATGTTTTTGAAAAGCCATTTTAAAATATTTAAGGAAATAAGCAAAATAATTTGCTGCTTTATTTTATTTTTGCAAATGACTAAAGAGATAGCTAAAGAATATAGAGTTTTGAATTACCTTTTTATTTTTTTAGTTTACAATATTAGGATCATCAGAAGTTTTAGCAAAATCAACTTAAATTTTATTCATTTATATGTAGGTATTATTGAAATATTCTTTTGCTTTAGTAGCATCTGCTTCTGATTTATAACCTATTTTGAATATTAAAATAAATATGAGACCTTCCTTAAAACCATTTTAAAATTAGGTTTACCTATAAAGCAAAAACGTCTATGTTTCTGTCCATTTAAACAAACTTTGGCATCAGTAACGCTACCAAATTTAGAAAATATTTCTTTAAGCTTCTTTTCATCAACGTTAGTTGGTATATTTTTTACTATGAGTCTGCTAGACATTTTTTATGTTTAAATTAATTGAGTAGGTGTTCTTTATTTATACTTTAATTATAATATGTTGAAATTTCGATTATATATCTTGTATATATTTTAGTCTAATATGACAAAGTTTTTTTTATTTATTTTTATATGATAGAACTTAGTAATTATTTTTAATTAATTTTAAATTCATCCCTTTGTATCTATTATTCTGTTTATTATTATTATTCTAAATATATTATTCTTTTGCATTTGCTACTACTTCGAATGAAATAATATTTCTTACTTTCATTCTTTCTAATTTCCTGTTTTCTGAAATTGCGAATTTATTTGTGAGGTTAATATTAAATTTATATTCATCATAAGTATTTATTAATCGAAAGTATCTTATTTCTACTTATACAGCTACTTGCTCAACTAGTTAACTGTTGATTCATTTATAACAAATATTTTAAAGTAGGCAATTAATTAAAAATTCATCAATATTAAAGCATTTTATTTTGTGGTTTAAATTGTTTCATAATTTAAATTTTATAAAATTTAAAAATAAAATAAAAATCTTTGATAATTAGCTGGCCACTCTTTACCATTTTCTAAAAAAAATATTAAATTATTTATTGATAATTAATTAGAAAAAAGCAAAAGGTGTTTTTATCTTTCTTTATTTAAATATAAAAATTTGATTAAAAATCTTGATCATTTTATTTGAGATAGATAAACTCTTAGAAAGCAAATATTAAATACAATTAATTTAAATATGCTGAGATTTAAGATGAATTTTGTTAAAAGAAGATAAAAAATTTAGTTTATATTAATTATAAGCTTAAAAAAGTAGTTTTAAAATTACATTTTAAATTGTTTAAGTAATTGTTAAAGATCAATAAATTATGTTTATTTTTAAGAATATTTGTAGAAATTATTGACTTATTTAAATACAGAAAATTAGACAGGTTAGTAAATTGAATTTCATAATAAATAGAAAGCTTCACATTAGTAATATTTAATATACAATAAAAACAGCTTGTAATTTAGGTGAGAGGGGTACTTATTTATTTTTTTTAAACACTTAAGGTATGAATGAATTATTTATTTATTTATTCTTTTGTTTCTTGTTAATTTTATTAATTAATTAAAAATCAGGAGGGAGATAGGCTGACTCCCAGTTGATTCGAATACAAATAAGTTTTTTAGTTTTTAATTAACTTAAGTTGTTTGTTATTTTTTCAGTCAAATCGAGTTTTTAGAATCGTTTCTAAATAATTATTAATAAAGAATGAACGATTGAATGACTGATTGACTGACTGACTGAAGTGCAAAATTAAATTTAAAATTTAAAAAGAAAGAACCCGTGATTGTTTTTGTTGAGTTTAAATTAATTAGTAAAAAATCTATTTATTTATTTTTAATTTTGTTTTTTATAGGTTTTAAATTTTTAACAAATTTGATATAATTATCATTTTATGTTTGATTTTTGGTTTGATCTTTTATTAATTATGTGTATTGAAATTTATATTTGAGATAGGTAATATAGTTCAAAATATTTTAGATCTGTTTTGAATTAAATAGCTGGAACGATAGAGAAAAATGTGTGTTTGAGTTTAAGATATGTTAGAGTGATGGATTTTGCTGGATTATCATGTTTTTTTTTCAATTAAAGTAATCGCATGTTGACTTTTCAATTGTAAAGTATTAGACTTTATTTTAATTAGAAGGTTGATTTGATATAGAAAGTAGAGTTTTTCCAGTTTATGGATCGGGTGTCTTTAATATATTATAATAATTACAATATCTCTTCTTTAAATCATAGTGAGGTAGCAGAACATCAAAGAAAACGCAATCTTCGACTGCTTCGATGTAATGCAAATTTTTATGCAAAGGATCCAAATCATCAATGAAACCCTCAGATAAGATTTCCTCAGAATCCAATATAGCTTCTACAATTTACTGTTG
Organism: Tetrahymena malaccensis 436; assembly: GCA_000231845.2. NCBI lineage: Eukaryota > Ciliophora > Oligohymenophorea > Hymenostomatida > Tetrahymenidae > Tetrahymena > Tetrahymena malaccensis. The sequence continues at coordinate 561,836 of JH719985.1, read as the reverse complement.
CTACATTAAGTTCATGTATTCTGGAATTTTTTTTTCTGACCTGGCTTGCTATTGAGATTATTGCTACTGTTGGGCTTATTGCTATTAAGAATTGTTATAAGATGAACCATTTACATTTGATTGGCTAGAGCTGCCCATTAAATTGGCATTCTAGTTACTTATATTACCATTTAAATTTGTATTTATTTGTATATTTCCTGATGAATTAATTCTTTCTTATTACTCACTTAAATTTGGAGATGAGTAAAACTATCCGCTCTAAGTTTTAGCATCGTTTGAGTATCCATTAAATCCGTTCATATCGAATGAATTATTATTACTTCCTCCCTTTTAACTGTTGGCTATGTTATTTAAAATTTTTTAAATCCCATTGTTTTAGTTGTTCATATTTTGAATTTAGCTCTGCTATTACTACTACTACTGCTACTATAAAATAAGATTCTAATTAATGTAGTCATTTTTAGCGCTAGCTTCATTCTAAATTGATGTCAAACGCTATCCATTTAAATCATTAATCTAAGCCTTTGCCAGCTGGGAAGTTTGATTTTTTTTTTGATTAGTATTTATTTAAGTAGGCGTTGGATTGAATCCATTCTAATTAATCAAATTATTGTTTGAATAATTAATATTTGTTTTTTCATTTGATTGATTAATTGAAATATATTAGCCATTTTGCTACTACAATTAGGCTTATTGCTACTTCTAGGCCAATAATTATCTCTATTATAATAAAAGCTGCTACTGCTATTGCTAAAAAAAGAGTTTTTATAAAACTATATTTTGAGGGTAGTCAAATTAGATATTTCTGTTTGTCAGTGTAAAACTTAGTCTCTTGACTTTACCCATCAAAATTTTTGAAAAAACAAACATGTTTGGATGATCGTGGAGAGGGAGAAAACCCCCTTTTGGAATGAAAAATAAACCAAAGGAGAATCGCTCGTCATCCTCAGAATGTATGTTCGCATAGGATATAGTATCTTTATCACTAAAGAGGATTGCATTAGCTTACTAATTACTAGTGATGCCAAAATGCTCTTTTTTGACTGACTCAATAACATCCTTGAGCTTGAGAAGAGTAGGCTTTTTGGCAACTTCCATAATATTTTCCCCCGAGGAGATGTATTCTGCATAAATTTCATTCGCAGCTTCAAGCATGCTCCTATACATTTGCTGAGATGGGAATTTCAACTTGACTTTATTTTTGGTTTCTTATCCTTCTTCAATTAAAATTAAATCGTCTTAATATTATTGTTATTATATTTTTTCTTAATTGATTTCGCCTGCTTTTTACAAGCGATAAGCTTCTTCTTTAAGATTTAGTTGCTTTTATTTATTTTAATTAATATATTCCTTAATCAAATTATGGGAATTCTTATCTTTTCTTCTGTCCTTTGTTTTGAACAAATTCCTTTTAAAGGAAGAAGGATAAGGCTTGTCGATTTATTCAAAGATAGAGTCGTTCAAAATGTTAAAATTTTTTATGTTTGATTTGGCAAGGGAAGGGTTAAATATTTAATCTGCTTATATTTTTTGAAAAAGCAGAGGGTTGATTGTATTTGTGGTTAATAAACCTTAGGAAAGTTAATTACTCAATTTTACAATTGCTAAATAATTGATATTTGTAGATAAATGTATATTTATTTTTTAAATTAAGGAAGATTATTACTACAAAAAGCAATTGGCAATTAATTAACTCTTTTTCTTTATTTTAGTGTTTTTATCTTTAATAAAATTATTATGATTTTCATTCATGGCCTATAATCTCTCTTTTAATTGATTTTTCTACGAACGTTAATCTGATAAATCAATCAATCAATTAATCAATCGTCTTTATAATTAAAAATTTCGTTCCTCATTAAAAACAAGTATTAGATTTGATATATGCATGCATTCTTTTAATTTACGATTATAAAGATTACTAAATTTCTATTTTTCTTTACTTGCTTTATTTATTTTGGCTTCCTTTATAATCACTGAAACTACAATTTAATGTTCCCTTTTTACACACATTAATTTATCAATATTCCAAAGATAAAATTATGTTAATCAAAATAACTAAATTCACATTAGCCTGCTTGTTTAATGACTTTACTCCTTATTTTGCATGAAAAACCGCTCTCCTACTATATTATCATGGCAATAGTAGTTATTGAAATAATTTATGCCTGTAGTTAATAATTTTTTGTTAACCCCTAAGTCTTGTTAATCTTTTATCAATGACTTTATTTAATTTACTACCCGTGAGTTCTGAGTACAGTTTTCTATATCCAAATATTAATTGAGAATCAAGATTTAGATGAAATAGTTTAAAGCAAAAATACTTCGATAAAGCTTAATTATAATTTTATAAATATTCAATGGAAATTTAAGAGGATACGAGATTACTCTATATCATTATTTATATTTGATTGGTTTCTAATACTATTAATTACAATCAGTCATGACTTACAGAGCTACAAAATTTTCTACTCTACAACAAACTTTAATTAAAGATTTTTTATTCTTTGCATAATTATTTGTTAGCTCATTATTTTGCTTTTTTGAGCTTATCAATTTATTCAAAACCCTTCTAATAAAATTTATTTTTCTTATTTAAAACAAATGTGAATTTTTGCTTATTGACTAAATTTGTCAAATTTGTAAACACTTCTATATTCTTCATGTTTATTTATTTCACATTTTTCAAATTGTATAGGTAACTTGCCACACTTCTTGGGTAATTACTTTATATTTTACTCTTAATCTTTAAAAAGCTTCATAATTACTGAAATTGATAAAAACAAGGGCTTGATTAAATGATCATTCAATTAAAATATCATAAAATACTTTAAAGTAAAAGCAAATAAATATGTTAATTTTTTTTATTGTTTACACTTTTGTATCAATTTTTATTTTCTTGACATATTAAATCTTGATATTTAAAAACTTTCATTTATGTTAGAAGGTGTCAAAAATAATTTTGCTTAAAAATAAAGATAGAAACATTCATCTTTCCTCATTGATAAGTAAGTTATCTGCTACTACTAACTACTATTTGAATGTAAAAGAGAAAATCAATCTTTTAAAATATAAATCCCCTGAGATGCATTTAATTCTGACGAGTTATAGCTTCATATAAATGAACAATTTTTAAAATGGTATGTTAAAGCTATCCCAAAATTATGATAGATTAATTATTTATAAGGTGCTAATTCTAAAAATAAACGTGCATACATTAAAATTCAACCAGAATAACCCTTATAAACTGAAATATTTAAGCTAAAAAATAAAAATAATTTTTGTTGATTTGCATGGAAAATTTTTCTCCATCGTTTAATAAAGCTATCTTGTTACAGATTATGAATTCAAATCAAAATAAATTTTTGAAAGGATAATATTTTTGTTTGATACCTGTCTTGTCTCTCTATAAGCAAAGATTTTTATCAAATCCTATTAGCATCCACCACATCCATATATAAAAACAAAGAATATCCCTTATTTAGATTTTATATATTATAATACGCCTACCAACTTCTCTCATATATAGCTTGCTTATTTTCTATTTAAACCAAGTTTTGAGAGGATCAGACAGAAATAGCATTTATTCATTTAATTATTTTTGAACTCAGCAACATTCTTAAAAAGAGGCAGCCCAGCTTAATTTAATTAAGTAATTTATGAAAGATGAAAATAATAAAATTGCCCATTTTTAAAATATTTAATCCTCCTATTCCATTTAGAAATATTAATTCTAATATCCTTGACTTATAATATTTTTTTCTATTTATTTTTATTTACCTTCAGAATTTATAAGGAAATATCATCTATTATACCAAGGCAAGTAATTTACAGAATGCAAATTTAAAATATTAAACCAAAGAGAGAAATCCATTCAGATTCCTTGACGTTATGAAATGAAGGCAATTTTATACTTTTACTTCTAAAGATATACCAATAAAATTAACAAAAAAAGTAAAACAGAAATGAATTTATGCATAAAATCGTTAATTCAATCAAACACAATAGAAATGTATTAATATTAATACGTAACTACACTAAATTATATTTTTAACAATAATATTTGTAAAAAACTAGTATTATTTTGATTAAAATAGTATTGGCGAACACATAAATAAAAAATGAAAATTTGTTTGCTAGTCCAAGCAAGTTAGAGCTGTGTCTATTTTGATCACTTTAATTTAAACAAGTAAATGTATCCTTTTCCTAGGGCTGGGTCTTCAGCCTCTGCAACCTTAGCATCGTTGTAGTAAACCCACTCATTATTTCTCTTAACATAAGCCACATAATGACCTGAATGAACACTTTTACCGATGTGAACTATTGCAGCTATTAAATCCGATAAAGAAAAAATTAATATACATACAATCATATTGGATTTTATTTAGTAACATCAAACATTTGAATAGATTGATTGATTAGTGATCAGACAAATAGAAAGAAAGACAACTTACTTATTATATTAATACAAATTTATTATAACTCAAAATACCTTGTAATTCAAAGTTGGTTTCTGTGATAGGAGCATCTTCTTCCTCCATTCCCTAGTCTTTATTTTCCTCTTATTCTTCTTCGTAGTATTCTCCCTAAGACAATCCATCCAAAGCTAACTCTACATTGTTATTCTAGATTTTTTTAAATTTTACCGTTATTAACAATCAACTTATTAAATTTATAAATTTGTTTTACAAATTTCTTCAAAGCTCTTTTGCATTGTTCTACGTCAAAGCCCATTTATTAGAGTATCATCAAATTTTCCTCATTAACTACAAATCCACTCTTTTTCCCTTATGCCTTGATAGGTTCTAATGGTAGGTCGAGACCTAAGATTCAAAAAAAAAAATTTAGTTCAAAGTGTTTTAATTAGGGAGTTAAATAATCTAAAATAATGTCCTAATGCATATCACATAATAATATTAAAAATTTTATTTGAATTAATTTACAGTTTGAAATAACAATAAAAAAATTTTTTTTAATTGAAATCCATCAAATAAATTTAAATTTTCTATAAATTAAATCAAACAATCTAATGAAAAGATTTATTTACTTGCATCTTCAGTATTTTCAAATAAATAATTTGTTGCCATCTCACTATTGTTTTGATATTTGATTAAAGCTCTCTTTGCTCTATTCTCTCCAAATCCCATTTCTAATAATTAAAGTAAAGCGATTTCATCGACTTGGGGCTGATTTTATTAATCCTAATTATTATTATTGCCTTCTTAATTCTCCAATAAAAATTCATCACCATCTAATCCCTTAAAAACTAAATCTTTTAAATTATATTCGCTAGGCATCTAAATGATTGCATTCAATTTTTTAGGAACCCAGTTTTCTAAATGCAGTCTGTTTGTTGGTAAAACTAAATACTTTGGCAAAGTTTTCAAATAGTGATTACTAGTAAAGTTGCTTTTCACTCCACATTTTGAGCAATTTAGTTCTACCACATCTCCTGCTTATAAAATTTATATGCATTATTCAAAAGTAATGTTATATTCAGGCTCTTCAAGTAATTTAGCATCTTCTTTAGGTGCTTCGTTAGTTGAGCTGGCTTCTTTTTTAAGCTTTTGTTATCTTTCTTCTTACTCCTTCAAAGCTTATTATAATTATTCCTTTGTAGGAGGTAGTACTGGGAGTTTTAATTCATTTGTTTTATTTTCGATTAACTTTACTCCTCCACAACTCATACATTTCAATTTGTTTACAGTCTTGAATTCAAATATTTTCCCAATGTGGTTTTACTTTGTATTCTTTTCTTCTTTTTCAATTAAGTCAAACACATGCTGTAAATACTCTAAGGCATCTTGCATTTATTTTGTTTTAAATTCTGGGTGATTTTTACCAATCATGGCTCTTAAATCATTAATAGAAACACCGTCTTATTCATATTTTTCATATTCTGAAAAAGCAGATGTGTCAACACTGCTCAAAAATCTTATTTCCTTCTTCTTTGAGTATTCGCCACTAACTAGCCCAACCCCAAGTTTGCTTAATTGACAAGTTAGACAGTCTACTGGGAACCTATTTTTAATATATCAAACATATATTTATTTTAAGTGTCTAAAAATAAAATTTCTTAAATCAAAAAATCATAGAACAAGTAAAATATGGTTAAAATAAATTTTAAAAGGATTCAAGAGTTAAAAAATTGCTAAAATTCTAATTTATGTAAAAAAATACTTTTTGCATTGCTTCAAATGTTCTAGACCATGAACATAAAATCTCTCTTCGAATTCAGGTATAGAAAATAGTGTCTAAAAGACTGAATTTATGTAGCACGAATTACCTAAGTTTTGCATGCCAGTAAATTTAGAACCGAAGAGAGGCTTAAGCTTTTTACCAGCTTCAATAATACTGCTTAATGTTAAATTTCTGTTAGCATCCAAATTCTATTTATAGATCACAAAAAATTAATCAATTTATATTAGTTAAACAATTTTCTAAATTTTTACCATTTCAGCTATTGTCTTCTCAGTCTTTTTCTGTTCAGAAATATTTATGCCAAAAACAGCCAAATGTTAAGACAAATATGCATCTGAAACATCATTATCGCAGGAATAGCAATAAAGAGAAGCATTGCCTTTAAAATAAAACAAAAATTTAGTATTTAGCTTTAAATACAAATTTTAAAATATAAGTTTTATGTTATGTAAATTTTTATCGTGTCTAAGAGTATTAGACATGAATTAATTTAATTAAATTTTAATTTAAAATATATCTGTTGATTAATGCTTTATATATATAGAAGTAAATATCTAGCATAAATATATAAAGTGTTTTTTCTACCTTCTTAAGTGATTGTACCAAGCTTAACAACCAAGCAGTGACCTGATTTTTAAGAATGTTCAGAAGCGTGTCCATTACCTCCAGTTCCGTCATAATTTTTTCTTCCGCATCCAACGTTTCCGCAAACTAAACACAACCATAAGTTTGTTGATAAATCGCATTAATGACAGTGATTTAAACCTTTTTTATACCATTATAAAACTCATTTAATGCTTTTATACAATATTTACCTTATGTCATGTCTTTAGGAATCTGCTCTATTGTCAATGTGTGCTCACAAGGCTAAATATCTAATTCCCATTCGCAAATATCTTATTTCTTAAAAGCAGAGTTTTCTTATTGAATGCTTTTAATGACTCCATCAAGCTAAGTTATGATTATAAAAAAATTAAAATTAAATCAAAAAATCTATTGTTAATTTTTTTACTAATTAATTATCTAAATTTTTATTGCAGGCTAAGCATCTAAGAGTATATATTTCATCATATTCGATTTAATTTGCAATAGCTCCGCCTGGTTTACCGATAGCTAATTTGGTTAAATCTTGCTGCTCTTCCTATTATTGAGGAGGTCTTTCTATTAATTTAATGTTTAAAACTATTGGGTGATTGTGCTATTAGAAGTGCAACAAACTATGGTTTTATCCACTAATACAAGAGCCATTTAAGCACTTTAAACATACATCAAGACCGTTTTCATCTCTCTAAAAATTAAATAAAACAATTTTATTCATCTAATTATAAAATGGAATAACTAAAATAATAATGAAATTATGCTAATTTTTTTCTATTTTTCCTTTAAAATTATTTTTTACTGGGTCATGGAAACACTTAGTACATTAATCTTTGTAGATAAGCTTTCCTTGTAGGCTTTATAAGTAATTTTCTTTATTTAAATGAGGGCAAGTAGCTGACATGTCTTAATAATATTCTAAGTTTGTTTGGGTTTTATTTACTAAATTGAATTATTTTATTTATTTTCTTAATATCAAATAAATCTTTTGTTATATTTCTTTCTGTATGAGTATATGTATAAGTATGTATGCCTATTTGTCTGACTGAAACTTATTAACACTAACAAAAACCTTTGATAAATCAATGAATTTTAAAGTTAATATATAAATATCTTTTAAACTAAGTTAATTGATTTTATTCTGATATTTCCTTCTCTATTTCAATTTGTTGATCAGAATTCGTATCTTATGTTTCTAGCATACTAAAATTTAAAAAACATTATATATTCTATTCATTTAACATCAGAGAAACCGTCTACTTTAAGCCAATCGAAGTGAATCCCATATTTTTGTAATATACTTTACAAAATGTTAATTAAATTAATTTTATATTTTTAATTTTCTTAATTGTTAAATAAAAATTAAATTACTTATTGAAACAGTAATTCATAATATTTAAAATTAATTTAACTCATTTATTTATAAAAATTAATACAAATTTAAATTTAATAAAAAAATTTAGCTGTAAATTTAAAATTTAATAGCCCAAATTTTTGTTCAGAAAAAGAATTTTATTTTAATATATATTTTTTTAAAAAAATAATATTTTATGAAGATGAAAAATTTTGTTAAACCAAATTCATAACCTTTATAATTTCGATTATTTAATATTTTTTAATAATCAATCAACTACTAATTAATAAATGTATAAATTTATTTGATATATGAATTCTCAAGCACATTTTTGATTGGATAAGTTATTTTACATAAAAATATTATTCATTCAATAGTTACTTTAGTTTTATTAGTGTTACAATTTTTAAAACTCTATGTTTATTTCTGAGTTTATTATTTCGCTTAATCTCTAAGTAGTGGTTATTATTTAATTTGTTGGAAATTAACTAAGCTTAACAAAATCTCTTTTTGAAGACTTCTCAGAACATTATGGATTCTCATTAGGTATTTCTAAGCATGATGTTTACAAAATTTCAATTCCTTGTTCTTGCTTTTATGTAAGGGGTTATTTTTGATTAAAAATGCTTGTCTTAATATCTTAATTTTAAGTATTGGATGATCTTTGCCTTAAGGGTGGATGCCTGTTTCTATGATTTTTTTAAATATTGTTTTCTAATAAATGATTGATAATTGAGAAAATTTAATTTTACAATATTGATGGAGTTGAACTCTTATATGTCTCAATATTAAAAGGTTAAAATTTATTGAATAAATTTAAGTTATCTATAGATTACTGTTAAAGCTTAATGATTTTCATGTTCTTCTTAAAGATGTATACATGAGATCTTAATGTTTCCCATAACTAATGCTTTCTAGCTAAAGTCACATTGCTTATCTAAAATATTAAATTAGATATATTTATTATTTAAATATAAAAACAAAAATGTACTTTTAACATTTTGGAAAGTCTTGGAAAATATTTATGGAGTCTTTATCTATATTTATCGACATTTTAATAGAATTTAATAGTAAATTCTCTCATTAAATTTATTAAAATCTTTAAAATAAACCTCAAATTAACCATTACAAGAAGTATAAAGGTTATATACTGGAAGTAGATAAAGGAGTTTTTGTAGTAAAATAAAACTAAAATTAATGATAATAGACAAGCGTTAAGAGATTATTTATCAAGCTGATTCATATTTATATCTTAGTAAGGTTTGCACTTTTTAAGCAATATTCCATAAATAAAGCAAATTAGAATCGCTAGAATACCTTTTATATATATAAACGATGAATAGAACTCTATAACAACTACAATTAGAATCTTTATCAAAGTTTTAAAAAGTTCCCAGTAAAATGCCCCCACTCTGTACTCATTGTAAAGATAGCCAAATTTTTCTTTAAATAGTGGGTTTTACAAAATCTTTCTATTTAGATATAATTTGACAAAGAGTATGAGGGGACAAATAAAGCACCAGAATATAAAAAATGGCAAGATTAAAGTTAATGTCCAATTATAATAAATATCATCATAGCACATATAATTATAGTCTGCTTTAATATAATACTATCCAGAAATATAGCTGCATGCCATAGTTGATATGAGTTCTTAAACAATTGAAGGCTAAAAGTATATAAAAGTATAAAGAATAATCGTGTAAGCTGCTGTTTTTTTCAGTTTTTTTTTACCTAATAAACTAAAAAAGCAGTAAAAAAGAAAACTAATTATCATTAAAAAAACAGGCTAAAACAGTTTCCATATTATTCTTAAATAAACTATAGGTATATTATCAGAAGTCAATACAATTTAGCAATCTAAACTGTGACTGACTTATCTAACTGGGTTACCAACTACCTAAACAATCTCATTTAATCCGCTTGGCAATTTAATTTAAAACTTTTACAGATGCCCTATAATTTAAACATAGGTTGTTAATATCTTTATCACAATAGCAACTTAACTTTCTTGCATTATTGTTTTTCCAGGTTTTAAAAATCCTAATTTTTTCAAGTAATATTTACTCTTGAATGCTTCCATAGAATCGATCTAGCTTCTAATTGATAAGAATAAGCTTATGCAAACAAATGTTCCCAGTGCGAGTAGCTACAATTATAATAATAAAAATATTTAATTTTCAATTAAAATAATTAATATTTTAATTACTCTGATTAAATTATTTGTAAAATCTTTACAACTTTTGCATGAGTAAGAGCTGCTTTTGGAATATCTCTCTCCCCAAACCTAACCATTAATATCACAACTCTAACACAGAGCTCCGATATATCCTTATTTACAGGATTAATTTCCTGATAAATATCCTCCAAGACATCCAGAAGAGTATTCATCACATTACTCGATTAAGTCTGAATCATCTGTAAGTCTCCAATAACCTGACTGTAAATTAAGTTTGTTACCTCCATCACATGAATCTACACCTACTTTCGGGCACTCCAAACATTAAGTTGATGATTTATGTAATGAGTAATAATCCTTATCACATAATCTACATTCTCCTGAGATATCAAAGAAAGCTTCGCCCACTAAACCTTTATTTTAATAATTTAAAAACTAAATAAATTTAAAAAATTAGAAAAAAAAAATTGTTTACATTCCCTCATTTTAATGTTCAAAATGAAATAGAAATTTGTATCATAGCTTATTAAAAACCCAGTTTATTTGTCATAAACAGGATATTTTATTGTACTAGACTTTACTTTCACTTTTAAGTTTTACAAAGGTTGTTTTTTAAATACAATATCGTTCAACACAACTTAAGACCCTTAATTATTTGAAGAAAAAGATTTTATGCCATCAATTTTGGAAGAGGGATTGTTAAATTCACTATCATCCAATGTTATTTCTACTTAGGCATCTGGGACAATCATTTATATTTCATTAATATCCAAAAATTAAATTACAAAGTATCCATTTACTTTTTCATCCTGCCCTGTTACCCAATTATGAACATCGATAACCGTTTTACCGTAACTTCTACCTAGCTCTTTTTTTACGCCATTTTTATAAAGACTAATAGATATCCCCATAGGATAGGATAAATAATCCTAACCATACTTTTTGGCAATATTGTCCTTAATTTCACTAAAATTTTTTAAAATGGCCTCAGTGCCAGTCACTCTTACACCGCCTCCAATTTAAGCAATATTTTTACTAATTTAAGTATTTTCTAAAAGGAATTTGTTATTCTGAAATTTATTTTAAGTGCTATAGTTTATGCATCCACCTTCATTTTTGGATTCATTTCCTATACATTTTACATTAGATATTTTAATATTTATTTCTTTTATTGATATGGCACCTCCATTTTACTCAACTATATTAGATTAAAATGTGCATTTATCTATCTTTAAATCGTACTCATTTAAATCATCATCTGAGAATATTTTTTTCTAAAGATTTCTCTAATAAAAATTATTATTCATTTGTTATTAAATTAGGTTAAAGCCATATTATTCTTGCTTGTTTTTTAAAATTCTAAGAGAATTTTATTAAGTTGAAATAACTTATATGGGGGAATAAAACAGTTGATTGTTTATGAATGTGCTATTAGTTATGTAAAGCCTGTTGATTTTTGATTGCAAAGTATTGAAGATTAAACCGCATTAGTTACACTTAATATCTTAAAAAACTAAATTATGCATTTCAGGAGGTAAATATGACTGATCGATTGAGTAGAGAAATTATATTTTTTGTATATCAATTACTTTACAATTATTTTCTTTCAAGCATATTAATCTAATATCTTTGTAAGTATTTACTTAAGTCTCATTCCCAGGATTATTAATTTAAACAGTGACCTATTGGAGAAAAACTAAAGGCGGATTATTCAACTCTATATCTCTATATGTGTTATTTATTTCTACATATTTTCCACCAAACAGATAAACTAATGGACTATTAAAGTATATGCTATAAAATTCACTGTTTGAGATTGTTAATTTAGCCCTTAAAAGATAAAACATAGCTCCTTACTTTGTATCATTATCGAAATGAGTGTGCGTATCAAATTTTTTAGGACTTGTAAATTTATTATTATCATATACCACATTTATTGAGCCTGATATTAATTCAGTATCAACTTTTTAATAAAAAATTTTTTTTAATAATTTAAATCAAAAATGTTTTTTGCTTAAAAACATATAACTTATTATTAAGAATATTTTCTAGTGTCTAAAAAAAAAATTAACATTAAAATAAAATAAGTAAAATTTTTTGAAAAATGTAATTTCTTTTAATGCAACTATCTATCTACATTTTTATTTTTATTTCAATTAAAATTATTTTGAAATAATTTGAAATTTCATAATAAATATTTCTCTTTGAAAAATTATTTTAATGTTTTTTGGCAAGTTCAAATAAGATGAATGAATATGTTGCTTTATAAAATAGCTATTTAAGTATCAAATTAATTACCATTCATTATGCTTCCCTGCTCACAAAAGCAATTTTTAAAATTAGATTTTTCAATTGTAATATATGTCTCCCCATCAGCTTTCATATAAAAAAAGCCACCTAAATTATTAGCTAATAAACTATCTGCATAAATTTCACTTATATTAATATTTATATCATTTTACGAGTCTATGTAAATTGCTCCTCCTTGTTATATTGCCATGTTAGCAAAAAATTTTGTATTTGGTCCTTTTATATTAACCACTGCTTTTTAATTATTAGAAATAAACAAAGCACCTCCATAATTTGCTTGAGATAAAAAGAAAATGGTTGATTCTACTAATAGATCTTGTGTTAAAACATTAAAAAATCCTCCTTTAACTACTGCCCAATACTTTTAGCTATTTGAGTCTCTAAAATCTCCATTTTTAATCCTAATAGTTTTAGAATTTATGTAGTTAACCATTTTATAAAATTCTGTATCTATTCCATTAATTTTGCATTAATCTAAAACTACTATATCATTAGTAGAAGTGTAATATATACCTACTATGATATCCTAGATATCTTTTTCTTCTTTAACAGCTTATGCATTTGTAATATTTAATTATTTAACTAATGATCTATTTGGCACAACATTTTATATCATCAATCCACCAATTGTAGGTCCTAAAAAATTAGGTTTTAGATTTATACTTACATCTTATAAAATCAAATTTTCTATAATAAGGACTGAACTATTCTGTAGTTGGTTTTCAAAGTATTCAGCTATTACTTTTTATAAATCTGCTTAGGAATCAAAATACTATTTTGTTTCTTATTCTGAGTAAAGAGATGGATCTTCTTGGCTTATCTAGATAAATGGCTAAAAATTATTTATTAATTAAATATATTTTATAATTTAATAGAACTTTCAAAAATTAGTCAAAAGAATTGTTATCTTAATTTAAAATCATAGAATTTTACCTAGGATCTTGCTTCAAGGTAATAAACAGTGATACTTGTAATTTTTGCATACATGTAGTAGTTATTTACAATTAAACACATAGAACTTACATACACTTCTGAATTTTAGTTTGAACAAGTCACAGATTAAATTTCCATAATTTTAGAACTCGAAACCTTTAATAGCTGAAAGCCAACACTATCTAGCATTTAAACATTATTGATTCTTGCTTCTTGAACCCCACTAACATAGATAGCATTGAGTCCATCTTAGCAGTTGGCACCCTTACATTAAATATCTAATAATTAAAAAAAAATTTTTGATTATTAAAATATATAAAAAAAATAAATGAAATTTTTGTAAAAAAAGTTAAATTAAGATACAAATATTGTTTTACATGAGAAAATAATATTTTTTAAAGTAACGATATGAATCAGGTGAGAAGTTTTCAATGGGGTAAAAGGTATATTAATAAGAAAAGACTTTTATCTAAATATACTTTGGTAGATGAATACAAACTAAACTGAAAAGATCAAAGGTGTTTATATTTACACTTACTTTTGAACTTCTTGTAAGTCTGGGATCATTATCAATCTATACCAATTAAAATCTAATTACTCATCTTCGCATTCGCTGCAACCTAGATTTATATTAAGAGCTTATAATTATCTGGTTAAAATTAGAGATAAGCCTTTTCCATTAGCAAATTTATTAGTTTAATCAATATTAATTGTATTTAAAATTAAGCTAAGAAAATTATTTTGATATTAAAATAAGGTTGATCCATCTAATAAACTCGAAACAATATTTAAATTCTATACTTTAACTTTGACTTTTGTGTTTAAGTTACTTAAAGGGATAGCATAATCATTGCTAAATGTTGAATTTACAAATTTAACATTATCAAGTGTAACATCGCTCAAATTAATTTCAGCTTAAGGATTTATTATTGGAAATACAGTTTTTCCAGTGAAATTTACATTAGTAATTTATAAAGAATTAATATCTGCTTAGAATAAAAATAAATCTGGATTATAATCATCAAATAAAAAGGGACTACTGTCTTTGCTGTACTCCCAGTCTTCTAAAACAACATCATTAATTGTTAATTTTTTTATATTATGTAATATACTTTAAGGGAATAAAACTGGAGCTCCTTATATTTGAGTAGCTTATTTGTTTTTTTAAAATTTTACATTGATAAACTCAACCTCTGATCTAAACAGGTTTTTACTCAAATTTATACCAAAAAAGGTGTTAACTTGATTTTCATTAATTTATGAATCCATCATAATTATATTTTAAACTGTAATCTTTGTAAATCCTTCGATGTTAACGCTTTCAGACATATATAAGTTAAGCACTAAGTCTTCTTGAACTTACCCATTTACTAAAGGGACTAGCTTTAACGAAATAGTTTCAACAGCAAAAACCTTATTTGCTAGCTAAGATTTTACTGTGAAATCATTCCTGATGTAGCAAGAATTATCAGCATAAGGTATGATATAAACAATGTACTCAAAATTTGTTATCAATTCTTCATTCAATACAGTAGTAAGATATGGAATATTTTCGTATTCAGAAAAATCCATGACTATTTTTCTACTAAAATCTAAAGTAATCTTGCTTGTTATCTTGTAAATATTAGGATCTGCTATAAATTCTTCTTAATTATATGCATCAGATAATTTTAAGAGCTTAGGATTATTTGAGCAATCAATCACTTTTGCAAATTTCATAGATTTCTTACACTAAATTTAGTCTTTTTGGCAAACAGTAAATCTATTAAATGTAGGGTTGTAATAAACTCCCTGATTGTTAATATCATTATTGGAGCACTTTACACTCTATGTAACTTAAATCTAACTATCTAAGCTTTTCTGTGAGCATTATTAATCTAAAGGTCTTTATTAAATGCACTTTTAAGTAAATGTTTGATAATATTCTAATAGCTATGTGCTTTCATAGTTTAGAGAAAAATAAGGGTTAATCTCTTATATTTCAATCTATGTTCTTTTAACACATAAATTACAATATCTATCACATATCGTGCAATTTAATAAATCAGATTTAACTCTTTTTCTTGATACTGTAGAGGGTTTAAATATTTAATCTTGCTGTTCATTTCTTAAAGGATCTACATCTCTGCATTTCTCACAAATTTCTTTACCATATTAATCTTAGCTGCATTTTGAGCAGCTTTTTAATATAAAATTAATTTAAAATATAAATAAAAATGTGTTATTTAACAATATTTTTTACCTCGATTACTAGCACTATAAAGCTTAGCACTTTTTATCCACTGGATTTGTGCCATCTATGCAAGAAATATCAGCTAATCCTTAGTTTATTTAAAAGATTCCCTCATAATTTTATTCTTCGTCTAAGTATTTAGTTGAAAAATTTTGAAATACATTTTTTAAAATTAATAATTTTACATTTTGTGAACATCTTTTTAAATAACTACAAGTAGATAAGGGAAAATAGATTACTTTTTCCACTTTAAACAGAAATTTGAGAGCAAAAACGAGATTAGTTTTTACACGGAAAACATCCTAAAGGAGTTGGAGTGTATCCTTCCAAACACAAATCACAAAAATTTTAATTACTATCATCTTGATAAAAACTAATGCATTTTGTATCTTTTTAATATTAGTCTAAAGAAATATCACATTTATTTTACCCAACTTTTTATCCTGAGTTAATGCAAAATCTGCAAGAAGGATTACTATTATAATTAATTACAATTTGCGCGCAATTTTATATAACCTGAGATGGAGCTAATTAATTGTTAGGTAAGCATTATTCATCTTATTAAGATGAGCTTTTTAATAAAAAATAGCCATCCTTACATTTAAGACATTTTGTTATAAAAGAATCATTTTTATATTTTTAATATTTATATTGAAGAGTATAATAGCCTTGTGAGTCTTAAATATCTTCTGTCAAGCTCCCTTAATAGCAAATTTCACAATTTTGAATACATTTAGTACATTGGTAATAGCTATTTAAATAATAATGCTCCTAACACTAGTCGCAATATAATTGATATTACAAGCTATCTTATATTTGATTATTATCACTAGATGAGCTGTAAAGAGTTTTTGATTGATTTAAATAATTTATCTAAGTTCCTTCAGAATTTCTTAGAGAACATTTGCTACAGTTTGAAGTCTGAGGTTAGCTAGATTCCGTTTAATCACATGAAATGCAGGCTTTTAAATCTGCTGATGGGATTAACTACTACTGTTATTACTAGCTAGATAAAAATATAATAAAAATTACTTGGCTGTAGTTGAAACAATAAATTTAAAAAATATTTTTTAATTTTTAATAGATATTTTTTTAAAATCAATTAATTTTATTCGCCTATCTTTAAACAATGTTTGCCTAAGCATAATATTTTAAATATATATTGACTCTTCTAAAAAATAAATTTGGAAACAAGTTTTCAAAATTAGAAAAATTATTTTTCAAAAAATGTAAAATTAAGTTTAAAAATATATTTGGATTACTTTGAACAACTTAAGCAAAAAATAACATTATTTTTCTAGCCACAAGAAACGCAGTTTGGTATGAAAGAAGAACATGCCAAACAATTATTATTTTACAGTAGATATCCTTAATTACATTCTGAGCATATAGTTGATGAGCTTTGAGCTTAGCAGGATTTGCATCCTTCAGGACAATTTTTGCAAATTAAGCTTTCTTATGAAGATAAATAAAATGAGCTTTGGCATTGTTAATTAATTGTTTATGCTAGCCTTAATGCTTTTTTTTCTGTATCGATTTCAAAATTAAAATTTGAGGATTTTATTATAAGTTGCTGTTGGTCATCTTAAGAAAAAATTTAGGTGCAGCTAAAAGAATTTTACCTTTATAAGAATGAAGTTATTAAATTCAATTAAAATAATAAATTACCATTATTGTTAATCATTAACACAATCGAGACACATAAAGTTTCTGGTTGATAGGTTATTTTATTCTTAAATTACTGGACTATTGAATATATAAGCAATTTTTAGTATAAAAATTAGTATATGAATATTAATTTTGAGTAGATTTACCATTAGACACAAATTTAATTATTCTTATCTTTGTAAATAAAATAATTGAATTCACATTCTAAACATCCTACACCATCCTAATAGCTAGTACATTTGTTTATTTTTGTTAGGTCAGAAGTTTATTAGCCGTTTATTGTAAAACTATATTGTAATTGTTAATATAAATAACTTTTTAGTTTTATCCTATTTTAAATACCTTGCCAAAGTGATTCCATACTCATCTGATCTTATTTAGTATAAGTGAGTTAGTATAAAAATTAGTAAGTAAAATTTCATTTTAAAGATTATGATTTCAGTGCTTCTTACTCTTTACTTTACTAGTTTTTTAAAGTTTTTTTACTTTTTTGTTATATTATAGAATGTTAAGTAGCTATTATTTTGTATTTTTTATTCTACCAATTTTAAGAAGGAATAGTTATTTATTAAATCAAATAATTGCATTGAAATCAATTCATTGTTAAAAAACACTGTAATTTTATTTTTATAGATTTTTAATAAAAAGAAAATGAAAATACTCGTTTATAGTACCATTATTTTTATTAATTGTAAGTGTTATTATTATTAATTTCGCCATAATTTATAAAAATCTTAAAATTATTCAATGTGTGCTGTAAAATTGTGTAATGAAGAAATTTCTTTTTATTTAAACAAAATAAAGAAAATATTGAAATTTTAGCAATAAATTAAATAAAAGTTTCTTCAAGTAAATTAAATAATAAAATTTTTTATAAAAATTAGTTAAATTATTTTAATTTTTTTGTTAAATTTTAATATTTATTTTAAGATAAAAAAGAAAATAAAAAAATTTGATTTTAACAAGATTGTAAGAAACAGTAAACATTTCTTTAATTAAATAGATATAGCTATAAAGTTACTCTTGAAGAGTCATAACAGTTTTTTTATATAAATTGTTTAGTATAATTAAAATAATTAACATCTTAAATATTTTTTAATTTTGAATAGTAAAATTATTTTTTTTTGAATAAACTTAATTTTTAATTTTGTCAATTTATTATATATTAAATAGGACATTGTACACAAGCAGTTTACTGTTCTTTCACTCACTTTCTTCTTCTGCTAACAATTGTTCTTCTTCTTCACAGTCTTCTTCTAAAAAGTCATCATCTGTTTATTAAATTTATTTGGGTGTTTTTACTAATAAAAAATTATAGTTTCATTACAATCGCTTTTAGAAGGAAGAATAGAGAGCTGCTAAGCATCTGAAAGTTCATCAAATATTAGTTCAAATTTATTAGACTCAAAAATGTTTTCTGGAATTAAGTGCTTTTTACTCTTAGGGAAATTAGGAGGGGGAAAGATTGGATCAACTGCTACCTTGAATACATTTTCAACAAGAGTAGATATGATTCTAGCCAGGAGTGGACAGCTGGTTTCTAAACAAGGATTTGTATTCACCTCAATCAACCAAGTTTTGTAGCTATCATCAATCATAAAATCTAAACCAAAGAGCTAAATTTAAATAATTAAAAGATTTTTATATTTTGATCTCAAAATTAAATAAATTACTTCAAAACTGAATTATTTTTTTTATGGTTCAAGCTTTTTGAAAATAGCTTTGACACAATCAGTAGCAACACCCTAAATTAATCAATCAAAATATTTAATTAAACATATTAATTAATCTATAAATCTAATTACTTTCATATCTTGATATGTTTTTTCCATAAAATTATATTTAACTTAACTAGAACTGTTGATTGTGTCCATATATCTCTAAAATTCATTAAAAGAAAGTTTATTTCCAATTTCAAATTTTCCGAATTCTTCTCCTTTCTTTTGAATTGCGTCATTAGTCAAATGAATAAATTTATTATCTAGATTTCTTAAAGTAAATTCTTTTGAGCTAGTTCTAATGTATCCTTCTTGATACCAATAGCCTGAATAAGTAAAAAAATAATTATCGAATAACATTTATACAAAAGAATATTTCTACCTTTTATAATGCCATTATAAGTTGTAATTAACATGTAGCATCTAATATCGAACTTTCTTTTGTTGTAGAGTAGAGGTTTTTCAAGGTATTTCTGTATGATAAATGTTTTTTTCTTGCCATTGTTATGCATTTCTTTAGTATTAACTATATTTTATATTGACTACAAATCAGATGCAACTATTTTTATTTAAAAATATTTAAATATATTTGATTTCTCACAAAAAATAAATGCTACCCTGAATTCCATTTCCCCTGTTTGTAGCCTCACCTGGCTTAATTATCCAAACGTTCTTAATTTATTTAGGTTTTTCAATATTGAGCTTTTCAGCATCAATTTTCTATCTAAGTTTCTCATTTTCTTACATTTGCCCTTCAATTTAATTATAGAAAGTTAAAAACTTCTCCCACTCTTAATCACTTGTGCCCTCCTTAATGTGAAATGTTAGCGGAATATAATCAAATGGATTTTTTTATATGCATTCATAGTATTATCTCATATTATAAAATAACGCCTAAATTTAAAATAAAGTTAAAATATTTGAAGGGTACTTTTTATACTAATTTTAATCATACTTTTTTATTGCAAATGTGAAAGTTATTTTAAACGTGATTATGAAGCTTATAATTGATGGGATCTTTTAGCTTTGTAAAAGTTCTATTTTTACTTTACTCTTCACAATATTTCTCACTGCAGAAATCTTTAGATATGAATGGAGGTGCAAATATTTTCTAAAATAAAAGGAATCATTAAATAATCTAAAATTAACCAATTAAATAAATGTTTTACTTTATTTTACATTAAATAATTTTCCAAAGAATCAAAATCTTGTTCGTTGATGAGTTTTTGAACCAGCTTTTAATAAGATTCTCCCTTTTTTTTAGATTGCTCAATTGTCATCTTCTTTTTTAAAGTAGGTTTGTTTTCATCCTCTGCTTTGCTTTCAACTTACTTGATAAACTATTTGTCATATGAGAGTTGAGGAAGAGACTTCATATACTTTGTATACTCCTTCCTTCTCCATTACATCCACAAAAACTAGCAATCAGGCCAGTCGTCATGACTTTCCACAAGCTACCACCACCATCTAACAAAATAAAAAAGGTAAAAATCTATTATACATTTAAAAAAAATACCTTGATTTAAAAATCTATCTAACCAAAATTCCATTATTACCCAATCCAATATATACTTTGTATACAGGTGGATTAGGATTTGAAAGGTTATAAGGAATAATTAAGTTGTTAGAGTAATTGAGAATATTGATAAAATCTCTGTAGTTCTCCATCTTTTATTATAGGATCTACTATTTAGTTGAAACAACTTAGCTTTTTGGAGAGTTATTAGTGTTTTTAATACTTTTTCTTTTAAATAATTTTTCATTTTACTGATTATTTTAATTGTTTGTATTTTAAGCAACTACAACTCCGCTTGCAGTTTGCTCATAATTCGAGACTGGTCTTGAATTAATCCTAGGTGTATTTTTAATAATCATTTTCTATGTTACTGTAGCAGAAGGTTAAGCATTTTCATTTAGAGCCTACTGAATGATTCCTAAATTGTAAGAAATTTTTTTTGGAAGTTCGTTTTTTTGATTTTATGTTTTTTGGATATTATTCATATATCTCAGCTGATTATAATTAGTAAGAATTTAATTTCCTGAAACAAGAGGAAGTCCATTTATAATCCTTTTATTTTGCATCGAACTGCTCATGGGTCTATTGCTAGGCGAATTAAAAGGCTAGAACATTTGCTATATGCTTTCTTTATCGAAATCATCTTTAGCTCTGACAAGTCTGTATTCATTATTATTTTTAAATTCTTTTTAGTTAGAATTAAGACTAGAGAGCATTAAGTTTTGGTCAGTCTACTTTTTATTTGATAATTGATCATCAATCATAATTTAATCAGCATTATTCAAATTTTAATATTAGTAGTTAGCTGAATAATATTATTAAGTTGGATATGAAACCACATTGCTTGAAGGAGATATTGATAAATTCATTTAAGTTTCATCTATACCACTCTTAGAAATAGTGTTTTAGCCGATCAATGATTAAACATTAACTCTTTTATTGTAATGAGGTTATCTCTAAAAGGCATGCTATTTTTGAGTTACTAACTATATTGATTCTCCACAAGATACTGCCATTAATTCAGCTGAAATTAAAATTTAATTAACAAATTATTTATTGAAATAAAAAAATAAAGTAATAAGAGAGTAAGTATATACATTCATTAACAACAATTCCTTTTTCTTAAAGCTGCCAAATCCTATAGAGGACATCTTCATCACAATCTTTCAGAGATTTTAAGTGTCCTTACCTTTTTGCATCCAAAAACATAAAGTAATCACCTCCTAAAAGGTTTGAAGGTTTAATTTCTCTTCTCTTCTTGTTGAATTTAACAATTCGCTATCCACCTTGTAGCTGCTTTTTAATTACTTATTGAATCACTGAATGATTTTTCTGCTGCTACTAAATAGGTAAGAGAGCATTTCCATTAGAGTGGTTTTGTTAAGTTGGAACTGTCTATGAATTTTCAAGATAAGCTTCAATTTCGCAGTACCTTTCATTACTTAAGTTAATCTTGTTAAGATTAACAATATTATACTATCTCGCACTAGGTCTGTTTATTGAAGCTTTAAATAAAAACATTAAAATTTTCATTATTTAAGGATGATTTGGATAGGTAAACATAGTAAGTAAAATTTAGGTAGTA
The DNA here is from genome assembly GCA_000231845.2 of Tetrahymena malaccensis 436. Classification (NCBI taxonomy): domain Eukaryota; phylum Ciliophora; class Oligohymenophorea; order Hymenostomatida; family Tetrahymenidae; genus Tetrahymena; species Tetrahymena malaccensis. The sequence goes on along the minus strand of JH719985.1, from coordinate 539,545 downwards.
GAAAATAAGCATTTGATGCTTTTTTATAGAAATTTGTTGAATTTTTTAATGGAAGATTTGCAAAATAAAAAGAACCTCTTTTAAGAGTATTCATTGGATTGCACATTGCAATTATTTACTAACTAACAAACTAATCGTTTAGTTGAAGAGTAATTTAGAAATTAAGTTACAACAAGAATTTGGGAAGAAGTAAAAAAAATAATAGGAATATATTGAAGAATATAAATAAATGAGAAAGAATTACTACTGTCTTTATATTCAGTATTTTAATTCTTGAATATCTACTAATAAATTCGATTTCTCTCATTAACGTAGTCATTTAATTTATCTTCAAATTATTAAATGTGGAGGGTATTGTAGTCCGCTAACATTTGATTTCCTATTTTTTGTCAATAATAACAAAAAATTTTGCAAATACTTTTCTCAATTCTCAAAACAAAATGAAATCGTTTAAGATTAAAAACTTATCAAACAATAACACTTAAACTTATATGCTGACCTCATAAAATTTTAAATAGAAAAAATTAATAAGTTATTGATTAACTTAATCAACATTTTTTATTTTTTTTGTTCTTATTATAAATTAACTTATCTTGATATTACCTTTAACTTGTTGTTAGTTATTTGACTTTTGTGCCGAATATTCAGTAATACTAGGATTAACCTATGATTTAAGTAGAGCATTTTCTAGCTAAATTTACTGTTGATTCTATATCTGTGTGTGATTTTACTGCAGCTTTTGCAAATAGAGCTAATTATACTGCTTTTCTAGAATATTTTTTTTAGACTATGCTATGTAGGATTAATGTGGGTTGGGTTAGCGCCTTGTATAAATTTATTTATCTTCAAAGTCGGAATTCTATTCTATTTAAAAGATATTTCTAACAGATATAAAAAATAAGAAAATCGCTTATTTAATACAAGCTTTTAAGAATTTAAAATACATTTATTTATGATAGTAAATGAATTAGCATTTGACTTCTGAATTAATTGGGTGATAGGATTTTAGTGCTCTAATATTTGTTGGTACTTCTGCTAAAATTTTTATAATTTTTCAATCAACGGGCTATTGATTTAACCCGTAACTTGGCTAGCTTGAGGTGCTAAATTTTAGTTATTTCTAATCATCTATTGGCTTTGGCAGTAATTGGTTGAGCCTTATGTCTCTTAGCTTGGGATAGAAATTACGCGCTAACTCTATATTTATATTGACTTACTTACTATTACTTCTTTACCTCTAAATCAATTATAAATTATTAATTTTTTTATATCAATTTCTTCTTATTAGAATACTTTCTTATTGATAATTAATTTATTTATTTTTTATAGATTACTTTTTTTAATATATTCTTTTTGGTTTTGCATTTTGTCATTTAATAATTAATGATCAATCACCAAACTAAATATATTTTTTTTTCTTCTACTCGCATAGTAAATATGATACTATTAACTATTGATACAATACAATAAAAGGATAATTATTGAAATGTGCATATGTAGGTTTAAATAGAACATATAAAGCATTTATTAGCTAAAATTTGCATTTAATCTCCAAATTTAACGAAATTTTTTGATAAAATTTTTTGATAGTTTGTTTATTTTTAATTGTAAATTTATTTAATAGGTTTTGATAAATAAAAAACTTAAAAATAAATAATGCAATGTTAAAATTATAATTATAATAATAAATTTCAAGATTTATGCTTAAATTTTTATTTGTTAATTTGTTTAAATCACATAAAATTCTTTAATAAAAAAAAATTTATATAATCAAGCATTTTGCTGAAAAGTCAAACCACACGGTTTGAGTATTTCCAGCAATTCGCTTTTATTTAGAATATTTGATTCGCTGCAATTATTTTTTTATTGGTTATTTTAAATAATTTCATCATTTACAAGAAATGATGTTTCTTTTTATCCAAAAATAGATATTTCGTTATTAGTTTTATTCAAAGAAACCAAATTATTTTACTTTATTGTTTTCAGTTCTGCTAAATTTTTTAAGAAAGAAACATCATTCTCGTATTTTTTTTAATCTTATAATTTCATGATATTGCATATTTATAAATTATTTATTCTACCAATACCAATTTCTCTGTTTATAGTTAAGGAATTATCAACATTAACGATTTATTATTTATTTTAGATATTTTCATTTATGCTCTATTTAAATTCATTAAAAGTTGAAATATTACTATTATTTCTATTGTTGTCGTTTTGGTTAAAACCATCAGCAGTCTAGAAAGACTTAATGTCTGATGTATTAACATTATTAGGAGCGATTTAAGTAATATGTTTAACAGTATAAATTTCACAAGAAGAATTCAAAATTCGAGAAAAGGTGTAATTTTTTTTATTTTTAGGTTGCTTTAATTCTGTGTTTGTGTCTAATATTACATGTTACTCTTCTTAAATTACTGACTCATCATGAAATGCTAATGAGGTATTTAGTTTTTTTTCAGTATTATTATTTTATTCTGTCGTGCATTCTACAATTTCTTAGTTTATCTTATCAAGAGCTTAATGATTTTCATTCGTAGTTTCTTATTAATTAGCTTCAAGGATATTATCATTATTTTATTCTACTTTATAGCTGTTAATAGAATTTGTATTTCTATTCAAAATACTTTAAGGAAGAATGTTGTTCTAGTTTTCGGATTCTTTTAAATTGTTGCTTTAGCTTTCTTATTTTTGAGTATCATTAACAGCATTTTCAAAGTCTTCCTCAAAAAAACTACTGCTGAAATTAAAAATATCATCACCTTCTTCTAAAAGATCTTCTTGCAATTATTCGTTTTCTTTATTTTCGTCAACTCCTTCTTATGATTTTTAAGCCTATGCTTGTTCTTCTTATTCATCTATTGGTTTTTGTGTTTTTTACTTTACTGATTTTTAAAGTTATTTGTCTGATTTCGCTTTTTAAGTTTTAGCTTTAGTTATTTATTTTTACATTTAGATTTTTTGTTAAGTTGTAATTTTTTACATTATCGACCTTCTTATATCATCTGTTTCTCTCGATTTACCTTTTCTTTATGTCTTTTCAATTATAAAGTAGACTAACAGAATTATTCTGATATTCTATTGTAATTAAGAAACTGTGTACACAAATTGCAAGAAGTAATTAAAAGCGATTATGTAAAAGTTTCTAAAAAGAAAGACTTCTAGAATGCAAAGTGTAAGCCATGTAAGTGCAATTAAATAATCTATATTGTAGTTTATTTCGCTAGACATACATATTGACTAATATATAGCAATGACTAGTATTATAACTGAAATAATTATGTTTGTTGTCCCTGAGCTCAGTCTAAAGCAAGATTATTTAGTTTGGTGTATTTCAGTTATTTTTTATTTAATATGCTAGTATTCGCTATAAATATTTTCAATTTGATGCTAAAAAAGCAAAAAAAGTGGTGTGAGAATAAAAAACTGTATCAAAAAGCATATCATTACTATCTTAACTGATAATGACGCATCAAAATTTTAAGAGTCTAAATTGTACCAAGAAAATATAAAAGTTCTCCTAATAGATTAGCATAAGACAAGAATAGCAATAACTTCAATATTAAAAATAAAAATACTAGCAATCCTATGCAACTAGCCAATTTTTTCATCTTACAGAATTAAGTAAAACACACTCTTTCTATTTATTTACTACTGTGCTAAAAACCAAACAAGTCTCAACTTTGATCTCTCATACATCTTAACTTAGCTGAATAACTTGTTTATGATAATGTTTTAGTACTCTATTAGTTGAAACCATCTAACTTTCTAATATAATTTTATGTCATTCATTTTAGAATTTTTGAAGGACTCTCCATTTACTTTCACAAGTCTCATAATCTTCAGTATATTTACATTTTACAATTGCTAATCAATTATTTAGAAGTTGCCAATTCCATGCGTAATGCATTCTAACTCCTTACCTTTTTTTTTAGAAGCTTACTGGGGATTTTCTTCATCCCTTTGGTTAGATTGGTCAATCTGCTAATCCTGCTTTTACTTAGAATGGTATTAAAGAAACTTTTTATGTAAAATGTCTAGTTTTTTTTCATATAGCTTAGTGTCCAATTTTTTTCTCTGATTACATAGCTTTGTACACATTAATATAAATACGATGATTGATAAAATAATATAAATTGTAAATTCTATTACAGGCCATACCATTCTACCTATTTTAATTATTTTAAAACAATTTATTTATCAACTTTATAAGTTTATTATTGATTTTTCTAAGTGATTTCTTTAAATATGATTGAAAAACGAATTTTTTTATATATCAACCTTTTTATTTTTTAAATAGAGTTTTTCTTAATTGTCTGTTTCCTAAGTAGAATTAATTAATACCAAAAATTTATTAAAAAGTAATATTTAAACTAAATTATTCATAGAATCAATTAACGTTGAACCATATTCGAAAATTGAGAGTTTTTTTAAATCAAAGCAAATTGTTATTATTTTATTTTGATTGTTTTAAAGCTTTAAAACCTATTAAGTATAAACAAATTTATTTAAATTTAATTGAAGCTAATCAAAAGTATTTATGTAAAATTAATATAATAATTTAAAAATAAATTAAGCACTGCCTTCTAGGCATTTATGTCCTTATTACATCAATTACAGGAATTTTAAGTAGAAAACAGATTAATAATATTGATGAATATTTATTTAAATACTATTCACAAAAAAATGTTTCATAATTAAGCAGTTTGAAAGAATATTTTTAAAAAATTTTATAAAATTATTATAAAAACAAAATAACTTATTTTTTTAGAAATTTGATTGGAATAAAAATAAAATATCCTATAAGGTGACAAAATATTTTAAATAAAGAAGTAATTCCTAATATCTAAGTATAATTAGTTTCATTTTAAATAAAATTATTTAGTGAGGGTTAATTTTTCTTAGATATTTTTTTGTATTTAAGAAGAAATAAAATTAAAATTAGAAAAAAATAAGATAAAGAAATAATTTTCTTAAACTTATTACCTCTCTTGCTTTTAAATAGTAAAAGGTTTTGAATATTTTAGGGTAAAATATTTACTAAACTAAGCATGTTTTTTTAGATTAAAATAAAAAATCAGTAATTAAAATTTTTTTCTTAGTTGTAAGTATGAATTGTAATAGTAAAAGTCTATATGAAGATATAAAAGAAAAATAATAAAAAGATGGGATGCAAAATTATAAATTAATTTAATAGAATTTGTTAAAAAAAAATTGCTTGTTTTCTTAAAATTAATAATTAAATTACTAATTAATTTCAATCATCCATTAAAAAATCTAAAATATTAATTGATATTTTGATTTAGTAAAAAAATAATTGAAGATATTTACTTAATCTTAAAAGAAAAAAGTAGATAGACTATTAATAATGTTAGCCTAACACAATAACCAAAATATGGCTTACTAAAATGAAAATATAAGGGATAATAATCGAATAATTAGAAATAGATTTTTCATACTATCCTTTGGATATAGCTTGAACATTATTCTCAATTTTTTGCTAGCTATCTAAATATATTAATAATCGTCGATCTATTTCATTCTTCTTGTGTCATATAGCACCCTTTCATTAATTATGATCTCACTTTTAGTATATAAAAAATGCCTAAATTTAAGCTTCTTATTCCAAGATACTTTCTTTCTGGGATTTTTTTATTTCAAAAATTAGAGCTTAAATTTGATGTAATAAAAAATTGCTTTGCCTTATTTATTCAATAGGATAGCATTTCTTATTTTGATTTAGTTAATTTCATTTTTCATAATATAAAATGATTAAAGCTAACTTATGCCTTTGTATATCTCAGCTTTACATTACTTTTGCTTTCTATTTTCTATATTCTTGTTTATAGCCTGGCTATCATTAAGCGATCTACAAAATGAGTTTAAACTTTTTAAAAATAAAGTAATGAATTCTTTTTTGTGCTACCTTGTTTCTTATGGCTCAAACATAATAATTCTATCTTGCTACTTGCAATACAAAGATTATCGTGGTACAAATTTAGGTTTATACTTTATGGTAGTGAAGGAGTTCAACCTTTTTTTCTTTCAAATATTTACTTACTTCAAATCTTCTCAAAATGCCTATGTTACAAGGATATTTACATAATTCTGTATTTCTATTTGTTAAAATACTAGGAATCCTCATTTATCCATAAAAGATAGCTTTAATATCCAAAATAAAAATATCACTCTTGTAGGGTATATTAATTAAATAGTTCTACTAATAATTCTCATGGTATTTTCGTCTGATTGGATAAATGAATTCTTTAAAAATATACGAACCTAAGATTAATTCTCATATATAAAACTAATAAATACAATCTTAGCTTTTATTTTAATTATTTTGTATTTAATTTTCTATTTCAAAAGAACTCTTGTTTTCTTATTCAAGGCTAAATACTTTATAGTTTCAGATGAAAATGAAGCCTTAAGTGTTGTAGATTTTCTGTAAAATGATTAATTTAAAACAAAAATTATCTAAATTGAGTTCATAAAAGAAAAACAATGTATTTCCTATGCTAGCTAGATAGAAAATGAAGAAGGTATAGTTTTTTGTACAAAATAATGCATGGTTAATTATTCCTTGATTAAATATATGACAAATGCTTAAAAATAAAATGTGCACATAATTTAAAACCTCGAAAATTTCCAGTTATGCAAATGCTATCTGTTAAAAATGGTGAGTGATAATGAAATAATCTTTGATTAAATCAGTTAAAATGCTGCTAAAATGGTTCAAATATATAATTAATCTTTGGATTAAATATTCTTTGAAAGGTATTAAAAGGGTTTTTTATATAGTAAATTTAATTAGCTGCTAGGGGAATAACTAAAACATAGCAAATACTTAATTTTGAACTCTTACGTATTATAGTAAATTGCATTTTAAAATTATTTGAAAGAATTTATGGTATTTTCACCTCTAATTATATAATATGATTTATATGACAATTGAAATCTAAAAACAAAGTTTGCAAGCACGAAACTAATATAATTCAATTTGATAATCAATCTCTCAAACATTACAATAAATAATTAAAAACTAATAAATAATGATATATTACTATAACTATTAAGCAATAAAGTATCTTTCTATTTAAAATCTTATTTAGTAAATTTATTTGAAAACTAACTTTTATAATTTTAAATATGTTTTAATTAAATTAACTTTTTTTATCAAACAAATTCATAAAACAAATTAAATAATTTAAGCTTTTTTTGTTTTATTTTATAAAATTAAGAATATAAAATTTGAAATAAAGCTTTATAAAAAATGTTATCAAAAATAATTATTTTATTAAAATTAAATAATATAAAATTTATCCTATTAAATTAAAAAACTCTTACTGCTTTTTTTAATATTTTTGAAATAAGTAATTAATAATAAATTTTGAATAGATAGTACATAAGTATTTAACCACTCCTAATACTATAAAGTTCTTATTTTAGAAGTCTATAATATTAGGATCAATTAGGAATAATAATTTTATCTTTCTGAATTATACTATAATATTTGATAATTATTCATATCTAAATTATCTGAAAATTTTAACTAAACACTTCAAAATAAATTAATAAGATAATAATTAATTAAAAAAGAAAGCTAATATATAATTCGGTTTATTATATATTTACATTGAGAGCTTACATTTTTTTCTATTCATAGTATTTATTTTTAGAGTAAGTAAATAAATATATTAGGTGGCTCGATAGTTTTGCTCTAATATCTGAAAATATTTACTAAACACTTCAAAATAAATCAATAAATTAATGATTAATTAAAAAATAATACTTAAATTAATTTGGTTTACTATTAAATTTACATTGAGAGCTTACATTTTTTAGGTGTTCTCGATAGTTTTGCTCTAAATATTTCAATTCTTATAAAAATTTTTAATCTTTTTAAAGTATGAATTCATAAATATCATCAAATTTTAAACAGATAGATGAATTTTTTTTAAATCAAAATTTATAGTAAAGATTTTAGAGTAAATAATTTGATTGAAAAAGACAAATAACAATAAATAATAGTAGTAAAAAAAGATTATAATAAAAAATGAATGATGATTATATTTCAATAAGTTTAATTTCAGAAAGTTAAAACAGGAAGAGCGAAATAGCAATTAACTCATTTTTACTTTCTGTTATTAGCATACCTTAGGCATTTCTAGCATTTTAATTGCGTAGCCTGCATTATTTTGCTTATTTTAGTACCTTCTTAATTATTTATGGCTTTGATAAAATTATAACCATTATTTTTGCAATCGCATATAAAAAATCGTTTTAATTCTGTATGCTAGACTTTCTTTAATTAGGATTTCTTTACATTATTTGTAGCGAAGAAACTGCTGACTAAATGCACCTTATCTTAAATTTCAAATATTTACTAAGCGCAATTATACTAATTATTTTTTAGATAATTTTCTTGTTTAAATTTGAGATTATGTTTGATGAAAATATCCCTAATTATGAAACTATTCTTCTCTTAATTTTATTCTTAGCTAGTGTAATTTACATGACTGCAATTCTTACATGTTTGCTACATAATAACTATTACTCTTTCTCCAATCATATTATTTGCATCGTTTCATTTGGAGCCAATTTCATGTGTATTTCTACTTTTTTAATCTTAAAGGATTTGCATGGAAATAGCTTAATTTACTATTTTCTTGGCTTGATAGCATTAGATTTTTTTACACTATTAATGTTGAACCTTTATGAAAACAAATTATGCTTAAGAGTCTTTTGTAAGTCCTTAAAAGAAGTTATAGCATGCTTTTTATTTACAGGTACTATTGAAGTAAATGATAATAAATACGAAGGATCTAGCTTAAAAAATATTTAAATTATTGATTATTTCAACAAATTTATTTAATTAATGGTTATTATTTTTTGTGCAGTATTTTCTAATGATAATTTTTAGTCTATTAATAGTCTTAGTATGGTATTATAGTTGATTTAAGTAGTTTTAACTTGTTTGATTACTCTGACATATCTCGTTTATTTTTTTAAGCTATTACTTAGAAATATTTAAAAAAATAAATTTATTTGCATTTACACATTTACAGGATTGTAAAAGGCCATTCATAGACTTCAAAAAGAATAATTTAAATATAATAAATTATTGATTGATTTATGTATTCCTAGTAAATAAAAAATTTATTATTAAAATGAGAGTTTATACATTAATTTACTTGAAAAAAACTGCAATTAAACATGTCTATAATATTACAATCTACTAAAATTATGCTGCTAATTGTTAGAAAAGCAAGTGGTGGTATAAATATCTGATTAAAAAAATTAAATATGTAGATGCTGTTCGTTACAAATAATGTCAAATTACAAAGTGTTTCCTAATTTATTAATCGAAAATCCTTACTTTTATAATTAGAAGATTGAAATAATTTTATTTAATAGATATTTTAACGGATTAAGCCAAGTACCTAAAACAAAAGAAATAGAGCAAATTAAATAGCTAAGTTAACCTAGTTTAATGTTACTTTTAAAATTAAAAATCCAATTACACGAAATTATTTTATTCGATAAAATATATAAAATATATATGATAAATTCTCCTAGTTAAATTTTGTACGACCTATATGTTGATTGATTTTAAAAAACTGTATTAAAGTAAAATTATAATTTAGATAAAACTAAAAACAGAGCTGAACTGTTAAGGAATTACTGTAATTTAAAAGTTATTAATTAATATTTTATTTAATCTTTTGTCATTATAATTCATAAATAAGTTTTTGGAAACAAAATTTAATAATACTTTGATTAATATTTTCAATACATTTATTTTTTCTTTTTTTTCTTTTAAATTAAATTTAAAAATATTTTTATTGAGTATTATTATCAAGGAATATTTTATAAAAGTAGCACTTCAAATAGTAATAAGTTAGTTATTTATTTATTTATTTATTTATTTATTTTTTTATCTGATGATAAATGTCTGCATGATTTGATAAAAGAAATATTTCATGTATTTAGGGTGAAATAAGTAAAGAAATTTTTTAGTGATATTTTAAGTAAACTTTCAACATTTATTTAGAGCATTACTAAATTTTAAATTATCAAACATTATTGAAATATTCGTTTTGATAAATCTTTTATCAAAATGTTAATATCAGAAAAATATTCTTTTACATCAATATTAAAGAATATTATAATAAATTATAAAGAAAAAGATTTCTTGCATACGAAATTGGTAAAAGAGATTTGGGTATTTGATAGTAATGCATCTTCTCATTAAATCGCTAATCTATTACTTAATTGGATTTATCAACATATTTTTAAGCTATAGAATATATCAAGATGGTGATACTGCGTATTTTTTCACTTTTTGGTGCTTATTTTTGACAGACAAAATTATTATTTTGATAATGGCTCTTTAGCACACTATGAAATCAGATATTTTAGATTGGATTTTTGATGTACTTTAAATAGGGTTTATAAGATAGATCTTTTCTTCATAATTCTTTCCCTTCTCTTATTTTGAAGTTGTCATCAGCAAAGTATTTACTCACGCAATACTAGGAATAGTCTAGTTCTACTTTTTTTATATTTCTGAATTTTTGGATTCATCTAAAATAGATGGTTATGTCTTAGCTTTAATACACGTTAATTTTTTTGCAAGTATATTTTTTGCTTTGTTTTTATGGTCTAGCATAAATGAAGCTAAGGAAATTAGTATAATGGAATTATTTATTAGTATTTGTTCTAATTTGGTGACATTCATTACTTTTTTATAATTTTAAACTTAGGACAAGATTAACCTAGCTATAAATTACTTTGGATTGGCGTTATTAAATTTATCGTGTTTGATATTGTTTAACTAAGGTATTGAGAGCGTAATAGATAATTTAGTAAATATTCTTAAATAATTAGTGTAATGTACAATTTTTTGCACTAACTATGTGACTGAAAGAGATGAAATATTCTCTATCTCTCACCACACTATTTAAGTGATGTTTTTAGGCTACCTAAATTAGATTTGTAAATTATTTATATTGCTAAACTTTTGCTATGAATTTATCTACAACATATTTATTGAACATAATGAATAAAGTCCATAAAACTATACAAAAGTTATACTTTCAATTGCTTCGTTTATCTTTCTTTTAGTTTTCATATTCTATTACTTAAGAAGAGTTATTTTTTTTGTCTTCCAGGTTAAAATTTATACAATAAGAAATGAAAAGGAAATGGCAATATCTTACTAAAATATAGAAAAAGAAATCTAAAAGGCAAAAAAAGTATTTTCAATAGTCACTCAAAGAATTTTTAAAGAAAATAAAAATTAGCAAAAAATAAAGGGCTTCTGCAACTAAACATGCTATTTATTATACAAATATCAAAAGAAACTGCTTAAAATAAAAGCTAAAAATATTCAAGTATAACATTAGGATTTAGATAACTTTTGTTAGTGTTATGCATTTAAATTAGCTAGCTATGAATAAGAGTGGCTTCTAATATTTGAAACTTCTTAAGCTAATCACATATTAAACAAATTTACTAAAAACTAATTAATATAAATACTTATTTTAAGATATGAAAATGGTTTAATAAATGGATAAGTTACCTAGTTTATTGAGAATTATTTGGAAGATGTGTATAGATATAAAAATTATATATTTAAATAATATAATTTGTAATTGTTAGGCTTCATTAAATAATAATCTTCGCAAATGTAAAGCTGCCCTAAATAAATAGTATACGATTTATATTCCTCAAATATTTGTATTTGAATTTAATTAGATCAATATAAGCTTTTTAAAATTAATTTGTTAAATTAAATATTATCCTCAATAATCACTAAATTTAATGTGTTTAATTTAAAAATATTTATTAAAATATTAAGTTTAATTGGTTATTTTCAAAATTATTTACTTTGAACATATTATTCAAAATAATTTTTACAAATTTACTGCATCTTAAAGAATAAAAAAAGAAAAATGAAAGAAAGAAAGATATAAATATGATGAGATCATATGCAACCTGAATTTCCACATTAAAAAAATATTTAGTTAATAATAAAAAAAATAAAAAAGTCATTATTGATATAATTAAAAAAATTAATAAAATAATAATTAAAAAAAAGTAGAAAGAAAGATAGATTTATAGAATAAAGTAAAAATAAGAAAATGATAAATAGCACTCCATTTAAGTTATCTGAATCTGAAACAGACTAATTTCTAAAAACAATCTAACTAACTAAATATTAGTAAGGTTAATGTAGACTTCAATACTTGAAACAAGCTATGGAAAAGACTTAAGAGTTCATTCCATTTTAGAATTTATTTTTATTAGCTACTCCCTTTGGAGAAAGAAGATAATTAAGCTATGATGAAATAAAAGAGCTTGTTTTGACAGGTAAAGGAGGTTATTGCTTAGTGATGAATCCTGTATTTTGTGGGTTTTTGTAATATTTAGGATATGAGGCTTATTTAATCCATGGTTCTTGTAGAAGGATACCTGAAAACCACTCAAGTATTTTAGTAAGAAATTTACTTGAGGATGGAGACCGCTACTTGGTTGACGTATGTTTGGGTTACAAAAACATGCCTTTGAAAATTGATTTTGAATAAAAAAGTGAATTACAATGCTATTCATTTGCTTAGTATTATTATGAATGGGAGGATGAGACCAAATAAATCTTAAATAGAATTGATTTAAATAGCTCGTTTTTCTGCTGCTTTTCATTTTAGATATTTAAAGACTATGAAGATATGCTTGCTTACTAAGGTGATGTTTACACAAATATAAATAAATCACCTTACCATACTTAATTTAGAATGATAAGATTCCCTTCTTCAGGTGCTGTATGTTTTAGAAATGATGAGCTTCTAGTTGAAGATCTAACTACAAATAAACTAATGGTTAAAGATTTAATTAAAAACTAAGATTAATATATTAGATATTTAGAAGAATATTTCCCGATGGTTGATAAATAAATTGCTTTAAATGCATACAAAAATTTCTTTGAGCTAAACAATTCAACCTTAAATCAGTAATGAAAAAATAACCAATTAATTACCTTTAAACAATTAAATTTATTAAATAGCCAAAAGATATTTAAGTAATTTTTGTTGTGTTAAATATGTTTTTATTTTACTTTTAAAATTAATTTCTTTTAAAATAATAAATTTCTAAAAATCAAATTGACATAATAATTAAAAGACTTATAAGATTGGTCAGCCTGTCAACCTGTTATTATTAATGATTAATAAAGATTTTAAAAATATCTAATTCAAATGTAGAATATACCTTTAGATAAATTGTTCAGACTAATTTCTTTTATAAAACAATAAAATAATCTATCTTTTTTAGATTTTGAATTAATTATGATTAATTTTTCCTACATTAAAAGTTAGAAGATAAATAGTTATTATTTTATCTCAATAAAATATTGTCTTAATTTTATTTTGCTTTAAATTTCTATTTTAAATATTTGTTTTTTGTAAAACTTTAAAAAAGAATATGTTTTTAGGTTGGTTGATTAAAAAATTTTTAAAATAAAATTTATACATTTACCCTTAAAAATATCTTATTTTAAATTTATTAAAAAGAATAATTTCATCATACTTTGTTATATTTGCAAAAAATATATTAAATAAATTAAGTAATACTTGTAGATTGAATTTCCTCATTTGGAATAACTAGGAAAGATATTTTTTTTCTTTAGTCAAAATTTCAAAGAATTTATTTTAAAATAACTTTAAATTTTCTGAAAGATTGAGATTAATTCAATAAATTATTGAAATATTTATTAGATTAAATTTAACATATTTGTAAGTTTAATCAACAATTTATGCAAAGGATTTGATCTTAGGACAAGAACATCTTTAATAAATTAAAAGTATAAACAATATATAAATTAGTTATAAAGTTTCAATAATAAAATTGAGAATACAAAAAGGCATCCTTGTAATAATAATTTTTTTCTAAAAATTGGTTTATTTTAGAGATCAAAGAGGATCTTCGTTATTTTTGTAGCAATCATCAAAATTTAGATCTTGCTCTATAATTTATGCTCTTTGTTATTCATGAACAAGAGCCTTTTCTTAAATGAAGATGCGGTGAATGTTGTTTGAATAGTGTTTTGGATTAATTTTAAAGTGAAGATTCTCATAGAACTGTTAATCTTTGGTTTTTACTATAATTTCTTTTTATTTAGTGAATTTCTTTTCAAGCATTTACTAACTTGTTGTGATAATCCACTCTCTAATCAATTTGTCATTTTCAGTTTCTTCTTTTTCTTCGTCTTCACTTGATATTTCTTGATGGAAGGAGTTTTTAATTTTTTCCTCATCATCTAAAAATTAATAGAGTTTATCTGTATCAATATTTAAATCCAAATAATCGCATTAAGGGTATTTTATTTTGATGCTTTCTAAAATCAATTATTCTTATCTCTTAACTTCCTTTAACAATCTAATTGGAAAACTTTCCATTAATTCTTCAAGCTCTTCCTATCTATCTTTGTAATCCTAACTATAAATAATATAATCACTCATTTATCTGTAGTCTTCCATAGCATCTTCATTAAGTTACTTATTTTATATAAAATTCTTTAATAACTATTGTGGGTTGAATAAAAATATTACTTCAAAATCATATTCAACAATAGCATAATATTTAAATCTAACTGATCCAGACATGATACCTTTTTCATCTCTAACGCTTTTTACATAAGGGTTTTTCATAATCTCATTATGAATATCGTTCATAGTCTCCTCATCAACACTTTTACCTAAAATTGTTGATGCAACTTCTTTGAACAAACGTTATCCTAACAATCTTAAAAATAATACAAAAAATTAGATAGTTATTCATTTAGATAATTCTTACAGTTAAATCGACCCTATGACGATTTGTCCAATAAATTCAGGGAGATTTGATGGAATGATCATGTTGCTGACTGAATAAAAAACATAGTAAAATTTTAACTGAATATTTATTTAGCATATTTAATTAATTAATTAATTAATTTATTTATTTATTTATTTATTTACTTCCTACCATAAGAGGAACACTCATACTCATTAATGTGATCATATTTTCATAAAGAATAGCTTAAAGAAGAGGGTCTTTTTTTGCTACTAAAGTTTTCATAATTTAGAACAAAGACAATTTTTAATTAGTTTATTGTGTTGAATTTATATTCTACATTTTCATTGAATCTCTAATATTATAAGCAATAACGGATATTTCAATACAAAAACTAGCTAAATAGAGCTAAATTTAAATAGTTTTTAATAAATTTAATTAATATTTTATTATAAATTTATTAGCAATAAATTATTTACTAAAATAGAATAGATATTATCAGTCTGAGCTACCACAGCTGGACCTGCTGCTAAATATTCAGTAAATGCTGAGTAAATAGTATAAACTCCAAATGAAACGAATAGAGACGAAGGTATTAAAACAATTAACTACTTTATATTTTCTAAACCTAATTTTGTTAAATTAAATTAATTTATTTTAGACTTCTACTAAGTTACTATTTTTTCTAACTTTTTCTAAATCTTTCTTTTATTCAATATTAACTTTCATTTAAACAAATTCTTTTGGCTAAGCACCAATTTTATGGATTTATAATTAATCATATTTACCTTATGGATAGCGTTTGCTTGGCTTTACATCAATATAATTTGCAAAATAAAGTACTAAATGATTCACTGCATCAATAGTTGAACGACACAATTCAGCAAGGAAAGTACCAACAGATCTTTTATTAATACAAAGAAAATTTCAAAAAACAAAACTTGAACCAATAAGAATAAATGCCATATTTGGCAATGTGCTTTAAATGGTTTTTTGATAATAACAAATATATTTATTACGCATGTCCTGCAAAATTATATGCTAAAAACTTAATTGGCAATTGCATAGAATCATTAAATAGTTCTCTCTTTATAACATTCAAATTAGTATTTTTAACCTTTTTCTCAAATTCCGCTAATTTCTATTCAGGATCAAACTTTTCCTCCTGTTTTTATCTCTTTTACTATAAAATATTTTCGGTTCAATAAAATCAATTTTTACTGATATTTATTTAAAAAGTAAAGAAAGAATTCACAAAAAATAAAGAGTTATTTAAAATTTATGGATTTAGAACTTTAAAATATATATTTAAATTAGTTAAAGTACTTTTGAAAATATCAATTCAAGTTCCTTTGCTTTTTGGTCATCCTCCTTTTAGGACTATCCTGCTTAAGATGTCCCTTGCTATTATATATTTGATTTCTACTACTACTATTATTGATTATCTTTAGGAGGCTAAGGCTTGGCTGCAGAAAATGTATAGAAGGATTTAAAACAATGAAAAGGATAAGTGGGCTACATTCTAGCCAAAAAATTATTTTAAGAAATCTCTTTACTAATAAAAGAAGAATTAGCTCTTCTTATGCATTCTAAAGGCCGCTAATTAATAGCTAATCTATTTATATTTTTTAGCGAAAATAAACGAAACATTGTCTGTTCGCTAAATTTTTAATTAGATATCTTTTGAAATAGTAAACAATGTATCTAATTTTGGTTTATCAAAAAGCAATTTTAATTATCATATTATATTTCTCTCTACGTTAAAAACCTAATTAAAACAATTAATTAAATTATTAACTCTTCAAAATACTAAATATTTCATTTAGTGATGTAATAATTTTAAAGCTTAACACTTTTTTATTCAATATTCTCTTTACTTTCCAAATGATCCTACTTTACAAAAAATTCATGAATGTTCTTTTGTTAAGGTGTTTCAATAATCAAAAAATTCAGAATTTTTAGTTTAAATTTACCAAAACTTCAAAATATTTAAAATCTATTTTATTCATTTAAGTAGATTTTATAAAAACTAACTAATAAAAAGCTCACTTAATAAAACTTTATAAATTTTTTTGAAAAAAAAATTATTTATTAATTTTTCAAATTTTCAAGAACAACATTTTAAAATAAAAATAAAAAGCTCTGAAGTTTAATAGTTTAAAATGCTTTGTTAAAATTATCTAAATAATTCATAACTAAAATATTTAGATCTACATAATAAGTTAAAGCTGTTATGTTTCTATAATTTTTATGAAAATGATTTATCTTCATCATTTAGTTACAATAGTAATTATCTTTATAAATTATTTGTAATTAATTCTCTTTTCTTTTTATTTAAAATTTAATTAAAATGAACATTCATTCATATTTTTAAGGATTTAAATAATAAAACCTCGATGCATCATCTAGATTTAATAGATTTTCCATTTAATAAATTTTGTTTTAAGTATAGTTATAAATTGCAATATGATTGATATGATTTAACTTGTATTAATATAAATTTCTACCTTTTATTTTACATACACTTTATTTTTTTTATAAATTAACTTATTAATTCTCTGTATAATTCTTAAATTATTTTTTTATTATTTATATTTATCTTATTAAGAATTTTTGTATTAAATGTCTTAAATATTTTACTCAATACTATTTAGTAAATTTTAGATAAGAATAATTTCTTCATTATTAAATACTTTAAAAAAATAAATAAGTTATCAGCTTTTTTTTGAAAATATTAAATTAAGAAAAAAATTTTGAATAACATTAAAAATGTAAAAAGGATATTCATATCATTTTCTATGAGTAGGAAACCTTTCATTCTACTAATGTTGCATGTTTATTTTAATTTATATTTGTGATTTTCAATTGAAATTTTATTCATAAAAATATTTTTTTGTTTTTAGTTATTTTTAGAAATAAAAATAAGATTTGACATTTATTAAAAAATTGATTTAAATTAGTCTTTATTAAATTTTATAATTTAAAAACTAATTTTAATTTATAGCTTTATTTGAATGGAATTAAGCTTGAAATATATTTATTTTATTTTCACAAATATTTTTATGGGATTTAATCATTTAGAAATGTTGCTTTAAAATAAATAAATAAATCATCTATGATTTTAGAATTCAAAAAATAGATAATCAATCTTGTTATATCTTTACAAAATTAAACATATAATTTTATAAACTGTGCAATTGTTTATTAGTGATAGATAAAAATTGAGTATTTAATGTATTTTAATAAAACTAAATCATTATCTTAGTTACATAATATTTTCATCATATATCTTAAGCATTAATCACTTCTTTTTCCATTCTACTTCTAATTTACATCCTGAGAGGACAACCATATTAGCTACAGGACATCTGTTTTTTACAATATTTTTTAATTTTTACACCTATTCTTCAGTACCATCAGTATCTACTAAAGCAGTACCCCAAATTCTTTATAATCTGGCTACTACAGGAGCGGTTTCGTCTACTGGAATATGTCTAGCACCCCACTCATCTCTTTCAGCTTGAACGTCAAAGTCAATTGAAAATATTTTTATACCCATTTGATTAGCAATGTATCTAGCTGTTGCTAACTCACATCCAACTAAAGAAGTCAATAAAAGTTAAATTGGCTAAGCATATTCTCCTTATCCTCCTTATTTTATAGGAGTATCTGAGCAAATTTAATAACCATCTTCTGTCATCATTTTAACTTGACATTATTGTCCAGTTCCCTTTAAACTGTAGCTCTTCATCATGGGCTGGTAGTTACTTTAAGAGGAGGCCATTTAATATTTAATTAAGGTGGTTAGTTATTATTTATATTACTTATTTATTATTTAAGTTGAAAGTTTTATTTATCTAAACAATTACATATTTTATATTTTTGTAGAGTTTTCAAAGCAAATATTAAAATACTTAATTACAGTCTATTTTTTGATAGAATTGTAAAACTTTATTGAGTCATAATCGTACAATCAGACTAAATATCTGATAAAAATGATTAAATTCTGAATAAATATCATAAATAGAAAAATTCTTTTGTTCTATTAGTACTACATCCATTAGTATAACTATAAATTAGAAATTTCTTTTCAAAACTTAACTTTTGACTCATTTACACCTTTTATTTTACATATTGATTCAAGCTTGAATATTATTTTATTGAGCAATTGAATAAATTAAGAGTTAAGCGATTATTACTAGTCAATAGTATAAATGTAAATGTATTCTATGATTCTAAATTTTTAAAAAAGACAAAATGATTCAAAACAATATTTAAATTTATTTAAGAGGTTGTTTCAATATTAAATATAAATTTTATGATTAAAAATCTTAAAAGAGATTTAAACATCAAATAAATTTATTAATAAGAATAAATTATTTTTTGAAAAAGTTGGTGTATTAGTTTTATTATTTTATTATTTTAGTAGGTATAGTATATAATTTAGATTAAATTAAATTTTATATAATAAATTATTTAAGGAATTACTTTAAATAGATAGATTTATTTACCTCTTGATCTGCTAATAAATTTTCTAATGTTTATAAAAGTAAAATCTAAATAAAAAATAATTTAATTTTATAAATTAAAAATATTAATTTAATTATAAAATAATTTAGTCATTAAAACATCTTAGAAATTATTAATATTTTTTTAT
The DNA here is from genome assembly GCA_000231845.2 of Tetrahymena malaccensis 436. Lineage (NCBI taxonomy): Eukaryota > Ciliophora > Oligohymenophorea > Hymenostomatida > Tetrahymenidae > Tetrahymena > Tetrahymena malaccensis. The sequence goes on along the minus strand of JH719985.1, from coordinate 520,056 downwards.
TAGTTGATATTTATTTATTGCTTTTTTGATAGATAGATAGATAGATAGATAGATAGATAGATAGATAGATAGATTGTGTGTGTATCTTAAAATAAACAATTAAATGTAAAATTTAGGTTAAAAATGAAGTAAAATTTAAAAAATGATAAAAATTTTAATAAATTAGGTAACTTTTGAGTAAAATAAGGAAAATAAATTATCTCTAAAAAAATATGAACAAAGCAATCTACAAAAATAAATTAGTTTACTTTTTACTCGATTGGATAAATAGATAGATTTATCTTACATAAATTATTAAGCAAGTAAAATGATGATTAAAAAATAAATTGAGATGCAAATATAGTCGAAAAATGCAAAAATAAGTTAGTTTTATATTTTAGCCAGTAATTATATTTAAGAAAGTAAATGATGAGTATAAATAATAGAAATAAAGCAATTAGTATAAATATATTTATTTTTTTATTTTGTAATTGGTATTTTTATTAATAGATGTTATCATAAGTAAAAAATGGATAAAAAATTTGATAGTATTAGTAAGTTTATCTTTAATTAATTAAAATAGCTTTTTATTATTTTTTATGTAGTTTTCTGAAATTATTCACATGTTATTCTAAGTTTTTTTTTATGAGTTAAATCCTAGGAGTGAAAATAGATTTTTTTTGTTTTCAATTTATTATTATGCATGCCCGTGATGTAAAAGACTCTATAGTTCTGGTGATTTAACTTAATTGGTGTTGCTTTTTGAGGTTTGTTAAGTATTAAGTTTATGTTAATTTTGTTTACTATTAACATGGGGTGTAGAGCTGTGATTATAGTGTTAATTTTTCATTTAATTATCATCTTAATTCTCAGTGCTTATTGCTTCTTCCATTTTCTTTAGGAAAGGTTTGTCTTTATACAAAAAGTTGAGCTACTTAAACTCATTAATATAAGAAATAATTTCTTTTTTACTAAGCTCATACTACTAAGCTCTTTTAATTATTTTTTCTGGATCAACAACGATATTTTCCTCTAAATTTAGAGTATCTTTTTACAGGAAATTTATAATAGGACTTAACAGCGGCCTAGGTTTGCAGGGTGAGTTTCTTAACTCGCCCTTTTGGACTGAGCACTACTTGAGTTTTTAAATAAATTAAGATATTTCATCTAATTCATTTTTTTTAACCAGATGAGCATTATACTCATGAATCAAACTTAAACTAATGCTAATAGCTGAAATAATTGATCCTTGATAAAAAATATAATCCCAAAATCTACAAACAACGTTTAGAGAAAGTGAATTTAAGAAAATAGTTTAAAACCACTACACAACCCACATTGTTTCTGGAATTTTAAGCTTATTGAAGTGTCTAAATAGTTTAGGGAATTTACGACCAAACTCTCTTTAGAAAACAAAATTCATGAATTAAATTAAAGGAAATTCTTCTTCGAATAATCCCATTATATTAAGTCTTTTTTCCATTTGAATAAGCATGGCAAACGCCTATAATTCATCACCACCGTTTATAAGTAATAAGAAAGCGGCTAAAAAATTCATGCCTTAGCAATAACCAACATTGTCATAGTACAAAGATACTGCTTTTAATACGTTCCTCAATGATTATAAGCTTTTTTACGAGTATCTAGGATCAGAAAAGAATGGCTCATCTGGTATAGTCCTTGTTATGTCTTTGTTAATTTATTTATCAATTGGATCAGTATAAGTATGATCAAAATCTAAAGGTTCAGTGGGTTTTAGCTTTTCATATGTTTCTCTATATTCTTCTACATTTAAATCTAAAGCTACTTTCCATGCAGACCAGCGATACCACATTGGTGGTCCTTTTTTAAGAGCTTTTAAGAATTCACTTTTTTTAATTTTTTTGAATTGGTATATTAGCTAAAACTCTTCTTCAGCTGTTAATTAATCATGATTTGTCAGTTATTTTGTTAGTTATTCACATTCTTATAAATTTTTTTTTTAATTTATCTCTTAGTCTTACAACTGTTTATTTTTTGAAGCAAAAGGAGAGAAAGAATTTTATTTATTTTAATCTAAAAGTTTTTATTGAAATATTTTTCTTTTTAATGAATCTGCTTGCATTTTTTACACTTTCTATTCATCTTAGATATCAATTATGTTTTCGTTTTTAGATTAAGCAGCTTGTTGGAGATTATTTGGTAACTCTTATTCATTAGGAGGGTCTTAGTAAATAGAAGCTATACAGTTTGAAGATAGTTTCAGCTTTTCATTTATTAAAAAGTATTCGAAATTCTAATTTTCTTGAGGTTTTCTGTTTAGGCTACTCTCTGCTTGCTAAATCATTTTTAACCATTTTTTAAGATTTCTTTTCTTTTTTTAGAATAATTTAGTGTCGCCATAGACATTGCACATTTTTTCATAGAAATATTTGCCAATTCCTATTTCTCTTTAGTTGATTTTATTTTATTCTTTTTATTTTCCTTACTCTTATAATTTCTTGTTTTAAAACTCTTATTTTTACAAATATTAAGAATTTCTATCATGCATCTCTTAAAATACATTAATGTTGTTGTCTTATTCGACTTCATCCTCTTCTTCATCTAATTCATCGTCATCTTCATCTTCTTCTTCATAAAAATCTTCAATTTCATCAGCACTTTAAGTAAATAACACATCTTGTTAACTTTCATAATCTTATTTTTCATTGCTCTTTTAATTTAAAAAATGAAATATTTAATTTGACATAAAAACATTAATTTAATTTAAAAATTATTACAATTTTTTCTTCACTAGAATTAGTTGTTAACTTTTCTGGGTTCTAGGCTTATTGTTATTCACAAGATGAGATAACAAAAGCAGGAAATTAATCAATTTCAGTGCTTTCCTTTTATGATTATTATTTATCTTCAACAATTTGGTTGTATTCCTTATTGAATGCTTGCTCCTTATATTACTGTAACCTGGTTAAGAAAGTAGAAGGTCTTCCTTTAAATTTATCAGCAAATTGCTCTGCAGATTTTCTATATTGATCGTTTTAACTCAATTTATTACCATTACTGTTTAGAGGAGTGTTATTCTAACTAAAAGCCTTTATGCGTTGCATGCGGATTTTTTTTGAAGGTATTTCTACACTAAATTAACTTATTATTTCAGAATCTGAGCCTTTTTGAATACTATCATCAGGAGTAATTTATGTGTTTTCTTAGAGTTGAATCTTGTACTTGGAACTACTATTATTATTGTTATCTGATTCTTCTTCAGTTTCAAATTATAAAATATGGGTTTTTTCTACTTTGCCTATTTAAACACCTGCAAGCGAAGACATTTTTTTGTCATCTGAGCATTTTAATTTATCATTTTCATTTGTGGAAATATTTTTTTGTGAGTTTTTACCAATTATTTCTCTTGAATTTTGATCTACTCTTTCTTCTTTATTTTGATAAGTTGACAAAATCAAATTGTGAGAAACTTCAAAATTATTGAAGTCATCCTACATTTGTTCATTAGATTATATTTTATCATTTAAATCTATTTAGTGATTTGAAAAAATAATTAAATTGCTGTCTTTTTGATATTTAATTGTATTGAAATCAAGTTTAGGCAAGCAATTAGAATTTTAGTCAGAAACGTCTAACTATTTTGGATCTTACGAAACAGCAGAAAAGTAGATCAATCCTAAATCTCCTGTATCATAGTGTTAATCTTGAGAATGCTAACTTTGCTTAATTGTTGCAGTTGGCTTTGTTTCTTCATTGATCTATCCTTTTTCCTTTGGGTTTTATTCTTTATCACTATCAGACTCATTTGAGTCACTCATGATTTGTGTTTGAAATTATTAAAGGCTTATCTTTTTACTAGATTATTTTTTAGAGTTTACATTTTAAAACTGTAATGTTGGAATATTTTTATTTTCAAGGCTTAATTGCTTGCTCTATGGAAAGGAAAGTGGAGAGTCATCGCTAAACGAATTATCTAATAAAGCCTAATCTTAAATAATTTTCTATTCAATTTGCTCAAATTGCTATTATTTTGAACCACTTAAATTCTTTTTTAAATCTAAAGCGATCTTTTTGTAATTTGAATTTTAGAAATCAGTGATGTTAATCTCATTTTTTTTTGTTTCTTCATCAACTTCTAAATTAAAATCGGAGTCTTGTTGTTGCTAGGTATTACTCTTAATCTATAAATCTGCAAAAGAATCATGAGAAGTATATATCAGTTAAATATTACCTTCAAATATTTACCTAATATTTTATTATTCAGGATTTTTTTGGTTCTATTACATTTTATTTTTAGTACTTCTTTAAATTCTCTTCCTCAAATTAGCAAATTGACTTTAATTCTGAATGTTTATTTGTTTTTTGTTCTCAGTGTCAAGTTCTTACTGCTTGTCAGGACTTAATGTATAATCAGATATTATTATATTAGCCTATTTTCCTTCGTTATTTTAAAATTAATTGAATTCATCTAACAAATGATCTTTCTTAGAATTTTTTCTATTTTTTATTTCATCGAATTTTCTTTTTATTTCATGCAAATTAAGATTTGCTTCTGATTCTTCAGTTTCAACTGTCTGAGATGGAATTATCACAGCAACAATCTCATCACCCTCTAAATCTTACATTTAATGGGTTTGATCATTTTATATGCCTATTTCAATATGATCTTAATTGTGAAGATTATTTATGATAGCTTCCTTATTTTCACTACTAAAATCTACTTTTATTTCATCAATTTATTTATGAGACTCATCACTCATATCACTGGTTAAGATTAATTATTCCAAATCTACATTTTGTTCATTTGTGTGGGTATTTGATTCCTATTTTGGATTATTATCTAATTTAATTGTTTGATTTTAATTTAATTAAAACTCTTAGTTATAAATCTAATTTGAAGATTAGTCAAAAATATTTTATTAATTCTTCAAATTTTGAAAATCTTCGCTGTTATTATTTTATACAATTATTTATTTATCTGAAGTAACCTGGTTTAAGCCCACATTTAATTTATTTAAATTGTACTCTTCGAATTGTGTAATTTCTTTTTTACTTACAGGTGTACTGTTCAGAGAGTTATAAAAGCTTTATGATTTGCTGTTAGATTTATTCTGTACAGATTAATTGGTGGAAGCGTTACTAAATGGAATAGAGTCTTTAGTATATTAATGTTGAAATTTGTACTTATTTTGTAAAATTTAAGGTGAAGGATCATTTATAGAGCTCTTGTTAGACTGCATCTATTTATATTACTCAATATAAGACTTAGATTATGGTTTAAGTTGGTTATCTAATTATTAATGTTGATTCTGCTACAGAGAATCATAAATAGAGCCTTAGCTCTTAGTAAATTTTTACTCAGAAATTCTATTTGGAGTTTAATCTATCAGGTGTATCTATGTGAGAGAAACTTAGTTGCTGTTGTTGTTTTGGAGAGTTTCATTAAAAATATGTTCTTATTTTTACAATTAATTTTAATCACTAAAAATATTAGCTTTTTTTCTTTAGCTTATTTGAAGATCTTTTTTTAGTGAGCTTTCATTAATGTGGAACTACTTTTAAAAATTTTTCTCCCTTTCCATCAGCTAATTTTGCTGGTATTGTTAAATCCTGTTAATACCTAACTCAAATCCTTTTAAGCCTGTATTTTTATTCTTATCATTTTATACTAGCTTTTCATCATTTCTAAATTTCTTTTCACTAACTTATTTATTTTAATAATCTTCATGCTCAGTAGTTTGTGTAATCGAAGTTTATTTCTCTGAATCTGACAAATTCATGTGAGAATCCTCATCGAATTTCATCAAGGAATTATCCGCTTAATGTTTCAGCTCTTAATCTAAATCAATATTTGGTTATTCAAACTAATTCTCTTCCTTCACCTGCTTAGTTTCTATCTATCCATACCTCTTACCTATAAACTTATATTCAACTTTTCTAATATTAGAAAGTGGATACTTTTCATTTTAATAAGTTGTATTTTTCATAGAAGAAATCTATCTATTCGAAGAAGATATTTAGCTTTTGCTCTTTAAATTTTAAGCTTATTTTCAGTATTATCTATCAAAATCTTAAATGGAGGAGTTTGTATGTATGTTTATATGAATTTCAGCCTAAAGTTTGTTTTTTTAAAAACAATAGATCTAATTAAAAATAATGCAGGTTTTTACTTTTCAATATAATTTTTTATAAATGCTATAACCCTTCTTTAATATTTAATTAAAGTCTGCTTTATTGATTGATTGAATGAATGAATGATTAATTTATTTATTGATTGATTGACTGACTCAATTCATATATGATTTAATTATTTTTTCTTATTCATTTTATAATCTAGTCATTCAATCAATATCTCTTTATTTTTATAAAAAAAATATTTTTAGAGATTTATTATAAATTCAATGTAAACTAAAAGTTGAGATAGGTTAACATAATACTCAAATTTAATCTTAACATTTACCTGCTTATTCTCACTTTTGTATGAAAATCATTGATAATTACTTTGATTGAAAAAGCAAGCTTATTTTATTTAGGATGTTTAAATATCCATAGACTTTTTTAAGCTATTGCAAATCTTGATTAATTTTTTAGTTTTGGGTTAGCTAGAGCTATTTAATTAATAATCCTCTAAAATTAAAGCAAATTTATTTATTGATATTGTAATTAAATTTAGGTTTTTTTCTAATTTCTGATACCATTCCTATAACATTTCAAATTTAAAATATCTATTCCAATTCTTCAAATATTTTTAAATAAAAATATCTTAAAATAATTAACAAATTCATGCTAATTTATTGGCTTTTTTAATAAAAACGTAAATTCTAATAATTTTAGAAAATCTTTCTTTATAGCATTATTTTAACATTTTTTAATAATTGAAGAATATCTTAAATGGTGTAAATAAATTTGTGCTTAAAGGTTAAAATTTATGTGTTTTGCAATTTATTACATGATGATTATTTAAAATAAATAGCTTCCAGTTATCTCTTAAAAGTTTTATCTACATTTTGAAATACCCTTAAAATGTAATTTTATTTTTTATAACATTTTAATACTTCATAAAATAGATATTAATAAAATAGATTCAATAAAAATAAAATTTAAATTTAAAACACTAAAATTTTAATTAAATTGGAAAATATTTAGCTTATTTAATTGCATATTTTGATAAAATAATACAGGTTAACAGAATATTTTTATTGAGAATGCAATATGCTTACACTAATATATTATATGAACTAAAAAATAATATATTTGTAAAGTTTTACACTTTCATTATCTTTTGATAATTTTTTTTACTTATTTTTGTTTGAGTTTCTTATAAAAGTATTGATTTAATTTAATTTTACTAATTTTAATAAATATTCTGACTGATTTACACTTGCAATATTATGTCTAACTTAGATGAATATAGACCTAAAATGAGGTATCAGAATTTTTTGATTTTAAGATAGAGTGAGAATTTCGAAAGCACTAAAAGATCGAGCAACGTTTAGTCAAATTAAAATACTTAATCAGGATTTAGCGGAAAGGAAATATCTGTTAAATAGGCTTTGGATTACAAAAAAGTGATTTCATTATCTTAGAATCGCGAAAATAATAGACTGGCTTACAAATGGAAAAGTAAAAAGTTAAAAATAATAGAATAAGAGTAGGAAATACTGAGAATATTGAAGTAAGAGTAAAATAAATCTTAAGATATTGAAATGAATTCGTTCCTCGATGATATAGAAAAATTAGAAAGCCCAATTTATTAAAAAAAATCTTAAGGTGTCAGCCAAATTAAAAATTTATCTTATTTTTAATCTGCTCCTTCTAGCGGATAAAAGATTTAAAGAATATAAAATCAATAGTTAAAAAACAGATATTATTTGAATACTGAAACAGATTATGAACAAAACAAGAACTAAAAAAACGCATTTAATACTTCAAATAACGATAACAGCGCTATTCTTTAATTGTAAACACCAAATTAACAATCTAGAATCGATACTAGTTTTCCTAAAATAAAATCACCAAATAATTTAATTAGCACTTAACGGATAAGAGAAAATATTAATTAAAATACAAAATCTTCAGTAAGTGAAAGTATTTAAAAAAGAAAAAGAGAAAATGTACAGAGGTCCAGTAGCATAAATAAATAAGAAAGTCTAAGATAAAAAGAATTTTATAATTAAAATAAAAATGATAGCCATCCTAATTAACATTAATAGTTACATTAAAAAAGAAGTCTAAGTAGTAATAGAGGAAATGAAAAAAAAAATTAGTAAAATGGAGATTAGAAATAGAATTTTGTTTGTAATTACCCTAATCTAGCTGCATAATCTAATAGCTTAAATTCTTAAAATATTTTGCAAAAATCTTAAGAAAAGAGCAATCCATAACTAGATAGTGTTCAACCAAGTAATAATTAAAACCAATAAGATATATAATAAAAAAAAGAAACTGAAAATTCAAAGAACAACCTTAAAACACTTAAAACAGAACAACAAGAAGAAGTTTAATAGTAAAAATAAGAAACTAGCTTAGATTTATAAGTAAAGTAAAATGAATAATAGCATAAGTTAAAAGAAGATTAAAAGAATGAGAAATAAATAGTGGATGAATATTTAGAGTAATAAAAAATTGAGATTAATTAAGCAAATAATTACACATCAAAATAGATCTGTATGAGTGATCCTTCATTTGTTTATTTAGAGGAAAAAGTTCCTCAAGAAAGTTAATAAAAATAGCTTAATAATTTTTTTAAGAATTGCTATGAAAATTAATAAATAAATTATGAAAATTATGGCAATAGAAAAAGTTGCTAAAATTCTTATGATTCTCAGTTTGAGAAAGAAAATTATGTCACTTATAGAAAAGTAATAAAGGAATAAAAAAATCTTTAATCTTATTAGTAGATGATTATAAACAGAATAAATCATTTGGAAAAGGAAGAAACAAAAAATTTGATGAAAGTAGAAGAAACAAGAAAAAGGGTATTTCAAATTTTGCAAGATAAAATTAATTAGCAGTAGTTATAGTAAAACCTTCTAAATCTATAGGTAATCTCACATTTTGAATTCAAAATAAATATTTAACTTATTTTTAATTAAATAAGACTAAGTAGTTAAATTAAAATCTCAAAAGAGAAGATTCAAAATGGAATGACAATGTTTAAGTTGTTTAAAAAAAAGTAAGATCCTAAAGTGTAGCTGAGACAAGAAATTTAGGACAAATAATTAAAAAATAGTAAAAATTGTAGGAAGAAAAGAAGAAAGAAAGAGCAGAATCGATTAAAACTGAACTAAAAGAGATTTTAGAAGAGAATATAAAAAAATAATAATTTGATCATTAGTTAAAAGAATAAAAATGTTAAAGGATTAAGATTTAATTGTAATAATCTCGTGAACAAATTTACAGAGCATTGCAGGAGAAAAAATAAAATGTCATTAATAATTTTAACACATCAGTAAAATAAATATTTAATTAAATAATTTTAAAATATTTTTATGTTAATAAAATAAATAGATAATAGGAGAGAAGTAGAAAAATCAACATATTTAAAAGAATATTTAGAAGCTTGAAGAAATAGAAGAAAATTTAATTCAAAATCTTAAATAAACCTAAATTAGATAAGAAGGAGTGTTAAATGAGCTAAAGGATGCTCTTGCATTAAACCCTGAACAATTCAGTAAGTTGCATTTCAAAAGTATAAAGCATGATTAGGATCAAATTTTAACAGAACAATCTAATAAAATTCTAAATTTAAGACATAAATAAGCATTATAATACTGAAATATAAATTAAATTAATTATGTAAATATAAAACCTAATTCAAATTTTTATATAAAATCTTAAAATATAAAGAACAGAAAATAAAATATTCATTACTATAAATAAATATTGATATTATGATATTTTAATTTAAGAATGAGAATTTTTCTTACATTTATATTAAAAATATTACGTTAAAATTAAATTTTAATTTAAAAAATTAAAGAAAAAATATTAAAAATAAATTAAAAAATAACACTAAATTTTATTTCTTGATCACCTTAATTAGTCACCATCAATAAAAAATAGATTTCTATATAAATTTAATTTTAATTTTTCAATTGAAATATTTTTTATTTCTTTACATGTCTTAATACATTTTAAAGAATTGCTATTTGTGGGTGAAAAAATATAATTTCATAAATATTAATATTGATTAGTAATTATATTTACTAATTTTTAAATTAATTTGGATGGATAGATAGGTAGATACTTGTTTTTTACAAAATAAATTCCATTTTAATTTTCAATTAAAATTTATATTTTAAAATTCATTATTTAATTTAATTCGCAATAAAATCTTTATTTAATTAAATTAATTTAAAAAAGAAATTAGTTTAATTATAAAATAAAATAAATCTTAAATTATAATAATAATTTTTATCTATTTTCTGATTGATTTTAAAATATGCTTAATTTTATTTATTTGATATATTATTTTTCATTCAATTTAAAAAGTTAAATTTAAAAAATAAATTTATTTTAAAAACTGAAAAAGTAGAATTTTAATCTAAAAGACAATTAATGTCTATTAAAATGTACTTAAAAGTAAAGTCTAGATTAAACCACATAATGTTAGTAAAAGATACAAATAGTAAAATTCTTATTTTCTTCACACAATAATTGGATTATTCTATATTATATTAATGTAGTAATCTAAATTAGAAAAAGAGGATTCAACAAAACTTTAATATTTAATTATTTACAAAAAATTTGATTTTCTTTAAAAAGAATTAAGATATAGTAATTTTAGAATAAGCAAAGCATAAATGGTAGATTCAGTAGGACCAAGTGGAAAATATAGTTTCACAGAAGATGAATTAAAAAATATTAATCCTAAAACTGCTTATAATATCAATATTGGTAAACATTTATTAGTTTCTATTAAATATCAATATTAAAATATTTAATTTAGGTGTTCTTGGACACATTGATAGTGGTAAAACTAGCTTGTCTAAGGCATTAAGTGTAGTCACTTCAACAGCATCTATGGATAAAAATCCTTAAAGTTAAGAGAGAGGAATAACATTAGATTTAGGGTTTTCTGCATTTTTTACTAAAACACCTGAGAGATTAAAAGAATAATTGAAATTAGATTATTTATAATTTACTTTAGTTGATTGTCCAGGTCACGCATCTCTAATCAAAACAATCATTGGTGGAGCTTCTATTATAGATATTATGTTTCTTGTTATTGACATTAATAAAGGAATCTAAACTTAGACTGCTGAATGCTTAGTAATAGGTAAAATTTTACTATTTTTGTTAAATAAATTTTAACTTCTTTATGTAAACTAAAATTTCCCCCTTTCGTCTTTTAGTAATAACAAAAGGACTATGAATTTTTAAAAATCTTACTAAATTTCGAATAAAATAGGGGAGTTGTTGATGCAAAAAATGATCGTAGTGTTGAATAAAATTGATATGATTCCTGAAGATAAAAGAGCAGAAACGATTAACAAGAAAATGGAGTAGTTAAAAAAAGTATTTTCGAAGACAAAGTTTGGAGCAAGTGTTCCTATGATTCCAATTGCTGCATCCTAAGGAGCAATTGATGGATAATCATTAAATATAGAAGTTTTAATTGATTGCTTGCTTGGCGAAATTGAGATCCCTTAAAGATAAAAAGAGGGGCCATTTTTTTTCCTAATTGATCACTGCTTTCCCATTAAAGGAAAAGGAAGTGTTGTGACAGGGACAGTTATTTAAGGCTAACACAAAGCAGGTGATGAAGTAGAATTTCCTCTTATAAAAGAAGTTAAAAAATCTAAATAAATTTAAATGTTTAAAAAACCTGTGGAAACTATCATTTAAGGAGATAGAGCAGGTATTTTATTTACTTAATTAGACAATACTTTAATTGAAAGGGGAATCGCATGCACACCTGGTATTATTCAATTCATTTCATATGCAATCATCCCAGTAAAACATATTAATTGAAGAAAAAAAGATGTTTTATTAATTTTTTTAAATGTATAAATAAGGTGAACAAAGTTAATTATTTCAAATATCCCATCTCTTCAAAAGGAAAATTCCATGTTACAACAGGTCATTAAACATTAATGGCTTCTATTAAGTTATTCAAAGTCTAAATTACTTAAGAAGAGCTTTTGATCTTAGAAAGTACAAAGCAGAATATAAACTTCTAGACTGATAAAAATAAAAAGGATACATTTAACTTTGATTTTAATAAAGAATACGAGTATGTTGAGAACTATGATGATTATATTAAAGTTAAAAAACCTAATGAGTGCCTTTTTGCTTTATTAGAATTTGAAAAACCAGTTTGTGCTTCCAACGGAACTCTTTTTATCTGCTCAAAGTTTGATACTGATATTACTGCTAATATTTGCAGAATTGGATTCTATGGCAATTTGATTACATAATTAACTTAAGAAGAATTAAAAAACAAAAAACTTAAAATATTCAGAGAGAAACAAAGACAAGGAGTAATTGAAAAAGTTAGTGATGACTATTCTGTCATAATAAAAGATATGTTTAAAAAAGAAACCAAAATTGAAGTTTATGTTAACAAACCAGTAGAAATAGCCTTAACTAAAAATGTTGGTAAAATATAAGGAGCCTTTGGTAAAAGTGGTAAAGTAAAAGCTATTTTTCAAAATGGTGTCTTCCATTAGGTTGTTTAAGTAAATGCAAATGGAGAAGAGTAGAAATAAAACTAAGACGATATTCTGAATGAAGAAAAATTAGTCGGACAAACTGTTGTTTTAAAATACAATAAAATTCTTTTCAACAAATGACTTTGTTTTTTATATTTAAAAAATATTATTTAAAATTTTATTTTCAAAGAATTTTCGTAAAATAATTAAAATTTTTAAGAAACTAAAGTAAAAATATAACAAATTTTTTAATCTGATTTGATTTTTTTATTGTTTGATAATAAATTTTTTTATAATTTGAAGATAGGTATTTAAAGCATTCAATTACATGAACTAAAAATGAAAATATTTAATATGCAATTTATCTATCGTTTCTCTTATTTTTAAAAATCTTATTTTAAAATATTATCAATGATATATTTAGAAAATGTTTCCATTTGACAGCAATTTATGAATTAAAAACCTACTTAAATGTTAATAACTTATTTACATAGTTTTAGATACTATTAAAGCAGATTTCAATTAAAAATGAATATTGATATAAAATTATAGAATTGATCTATTTTGAATTTTATTTTAATAAAATTATAGTAGCTATTATTAAATTATTTATAATTTATTTTCATCTGATAAAATAAAAGCTTGTTAACATAAAAATCTATTTCAATATTTATAATTTATTTAGAAAGTCTTAAAAACTATTTAGTTATTTGAAGATAATTATTAATTAGTTATTATAATATTCAGATAATTAAATTACTGATTAAAATAGATATTTTTTATGAAAAAATATATTTTTTATCTATGATCAAGTATAACATTTTAAATATTTTTATTATTTATGAAAATTTAATTATAAAGTTTTTTATTTTAAAAATTAAAAAATTCATCATTTTATTTATTTTTTTAGATGAATCTGTGGATGCTTTTGATTAATTCTAACAAATAGATTTTCTTATTTGTTCAAAATCAAATTTTTCATCTTTTTTTAATAATTTATTAATTGAGAATTCTAGATATTAATTTTATAATATATTTAAGAAGCATACTGATAAGCATCAAAAAATGAAGATAAATTTAGATAAGATTATCAATTTTACCAAAAAAGATAAAATATTTCACTAGGGGATCTTCACATTAGTTATTGTAGTGCTTACAGTGGTGATAGTGTCTTTCTTGTTAAAAAGAAGACGAAGAAATAAAGCTGTTTAAATGCCAGCTTAACAGAACAGTCAGCCTAAAGAAGTTTAGACTTAAGAGGAGATGATGAAATAATTAGAAAATAACGGATTTATAAGACTTAAAAGCTATCGCCCATTTTAAGAAGAAGACTTATTCAAATATGACGATGAACTTTATTCTGTTAAATAATTTAAAAGTACATATCCAAATGCAAAAGGTTTTATCTGTTATTCAGATAGTAGTTAGAAAGTACCATATAATTATATTGGAATTTGTGATGCAGATTTAATTCATGAATTTATGGTGGAGAAAGAGAAATATTATGAAAGAGACGTAACACTTTCTTATGTCGCAAGGATTCTTGGTGATAGCTTACTATTTAATCTTTCAGATGTTTGGAGAATGAAACGCAAGATTTATGGATAGATGTTCCATTTTTACTAATATCATCAGCTTGTGAAGCTAGTGAGAGAAATCTCTACAAAAACATCGTATATAATAGACATGAATTCTTAGTAACCTGTCTAATTAATATCTTATTTTGAAGATATTTTAGGAGAATGGGCTCTTCATCTATTCTTCGGACACAATGCTAGCTAATACGACTTATAATCAAAACTAAAAGCAGCATATAACAATGCTCGTTCTGCCATACTCCTTTTGTAACCTCAACATATTATTCATTGCCTTGATCCTTTAAAAGAAGTCCTCCTTGAATATCTATATATCACTTCCGATTAGATAAAAAGTGACCCCGATTACTAAAGCAAACCTTAAAATAACATTACATGGTAAGAAATTTCTAAAAAAAACGAAATAAATAAGATATTATCACACTTAACTAAAAACTATTTATTATATTAAAAAACAGGTATCTACTAAATAGCAAAGAAGTTTAATGGAACAAAGATTTCCTTGATTAGATTTGCTAAGATATTATAATATTTTTCTTTGCTGGAAGAGATACTATGGCTCATACTCTTTAAATGATGTTCTATTACTTATCTATTTATCCTGAATATAAAAAGAAGATTGATGAAGAGATAGAAAGCTTAAACGGAGATTATTCTGTTTAAAATATTTCTAATTTAAATTATCTAGAAGCAGTTTTTAAAGAAACTCTTCGACACTATGGACCTACAACTACTGTTTTACCTAAGGTTGTAATGGAAAGGCATTCATTTATGAACGATAAAGTATTCTTAGAAGAAGGTACAATTGTTTCGTTGGCAATCTAAGAGCTTAATTATGACCCACAACACTATGAGAATCCTTTTAAATTTTATCCTGAGAGATGGTTTGACGAAAATTTAAAGCAAAAAGAGAAGAAAATATTCATGCCTTTTTCATATGGCTCCCATAAGTGTATTGGTGATAAATTGGCACTACCAGTAATGAAGATGCTATATATCACACTCAATGAATATTTTTCAATAACTATTGATCCTAGCTTCAAATTAAAGCTCGTAGCTCTAATTTAGTATACTCCTTCAACCCAGATACCTTTTTTAATAACTAAAAAAAAAAATATTTAAAGCAACAACGAAGTGTATTTTTCATGATTAATTATAATAAAACTTTAATGATTTGTTTATTTATTGTGCTAGTTTATTAGTCGATTAATTAAATGCGAGAAATTGCTGTGACATAAAAAATATTTTCATTTTGTATCAAAACTAAATTAATGAATGAATTAATTAAAATTGTAATTATAACTAATATATACAGTATATGCACATTAATAATATTACTTACTTTTTTTGTAAATTTATCAACTAATATTTAATGAATTTTGAAAATTATACTTACATATTTTATGTTAACACTTAAATTAGAATATACCATAAGCCATTAAAAGAGATAGAAGAAGAAGTGAAAACGGCTCTTTTGGAAAACCCAAGAGACGTAGAGCACCTAATAATATTTGATCAACTTCTCTTTAAATACTATCTTGATTATACTGCTGCTATTAAAATTATAAAATAAGTTCTCTAAATCTAAGCAGATTGCATAGATGTGCGCTTAGATTTGATATAAATAATAATAGATTTTAAGCTAAGCTCATATGAAAATTGTTTTTAATTATTAGAAGAGTGCATGAGCATCGATGCGTCGTATTGGCGAATTTATTTTACAAAACTAAGGATTTTAGATAATATTGGAGATGATGATGAGAAAGTCTTGAAAGAAGTTAACAAATGCTTGAAACTTTATCCTTAAAATAAATATTTTATTATATATAATGCATAAATTTTATCAGAGCAAACAGATCAAAAAGAGGAGGTGCAATCCCTTCTTGACAAATATAAAGAAAGCACAGAGTTAGATTTTGATTTGCTTCGAAGAATCTCTTATGCTTATGGAAACTTAAAATAAGGAAAAGAAGCTATTTAATATATAAAACAAGCTATTAAATTTAATTAAAATTCATACATAGCATATAATGAATTTGGTTATTTAGAAAGAGTAATCAATAATAATAATTAAAAATGCTTGGAGTATTGCTTAATTTCCTTAAAGCTTAATCCTAGGTACACATTTACTCTAAATAACTTAGCAGCTACTTTCAAGATTATAAAAAAGGATCAAGAGTGTATAAAATGTTAGAAGAAAGCATTGCAGCTAAAAAGTAACCCCTTCGCATATCACCAACTAGTTTATGATTTTTATGAAATGTAAAGCAAAGATCTAGCTAAATATTATTCATATAAAAGTGTTTAAAAATTCTAAAGTGATAAGTAAAGCAATTATCTATTACAAAAAATAAACAGAAAATAATTCAGTGATACCATTTAAGACTATGAATAATAAGAATTATAGAGTATCAAGTGCCTTAATTTTGGTGTAGAAAACCTAGAGCAAGAAGAAGAATATGTAGAAACTTCAATAACATAAAATGAAGTTTACGAGGAAAATTGAATCAAAACCTTTAATGAAAAAAAATTTACTATAAATAAACTGTGATAAATATTCATTTATATTATTCGTTAAATAATTAGCATGTTAGTTTTTAATATTTAAAATTTAATCAGATAAATAATATAATCTGAGATATATATATGGTTGTTAATAATTCTTTAGTTGTTATTAATTATTATTAAGATTAGTAGAGAATTAAATCTTCAAGTCAAAAGCATATTTGATTAGATAAATTGAAATCATAAAAGATATCAGAAATAACAATTTAATTATATATATATCAGAATAAAATATCAAAAGAATTCAAAGTTATATTAATGTCTAGTGAATTTTTAAATGATCTTTTATAGTAGATCAGTTAAAAGGTCAAAAATGAATAAAATATTATTTTCTAAGTCAATAAGTAAGAAGTGATATACAAAAACAAGAGCATCGAAGATATAGAAAAAGAAATAGACGAGAGAATTTCTTAAAACTAGGATGATGTGGAATGTTTAATGATAAAGGAACAAATTTTATATAAATACCATAATAATTACCAACTGGCTATCTAAGTTATTTAAAATATTTTAAAAAAAGAATAAGCCAATATTGATGCGAGATTAGATCTTATATAGATTATGCTCTCATTTTAGATTGGAAAAATAGATTAATGCAATGTTTTGCTTTAGGAGTGTTTTTTATTAGATTAAAATTACTGGCGTACTCATGTTTTAGAAATAAGAGTTTTAGAAAATTTAAAGGCAGCCGATCTATTTTTATTAAATAAATTGCATTAATATCTTCTTAAATTTGAAGATAATTTCTATATTTTTATAAACTATCTTCAAATATTCACAGATTATAAAAAAATGGATGAAAAATTAGCTTAAAAATTTTCAAAATTAATTTAAAAATAAGATTTAGATAGTGATTTAATTAGAAAAATAGCTTATATTTTATTTAACATTAAAAAAAAAGATGAATCAGTTGAATTTTTATATTTATCATTAAAAATGAATCCATAAAGTTTTTAAATTTATGAAAATTTAGGATATATGCTCAGACTAAATCCTGATACATAGTTAAAAGCGCTAGAGTACTTAAAATAGTCTGAAAAATATAATGATAGATCTAAGATATTTTTTTTGAACATGGTTTAAGTTCTTAGAAATCTGAAATAATTTAAATTAAGCAATGAGTATGCATTAAAATCAATAAAATTATATTAAAATTCAGAAAATTTTTATACTGCAATAATTAGAAATTATTTTGAATTAAATGAAAAAGAAAATGTCATCTATTTTACGCAAAAAACTTTAAATAAATTTAAAAACAATCAAAGTGTTATCAAGTTATCCCAGAGAGTTTAATCATAATATTTTAATTACCTAACTAGTGATTGTGAGGATATGGAGTAGTAAATAATAAACAGTTATAACATTAAGAATAATATTAAAGATGAATTATATACTATTTTCATATCTCAAATTTATTAATAATGATAAATATATAAATAAAAATATCTTTTTCTTGTTTTTTATTTTTAAGTTTAAAAATTAATTTATATAAATTGCAGCTTAAATCTTTCTATTTTGGAAGGTCTTTTGTATTTTGAAACTTAAAAAATATTCTATCTCTAATATAAAATCTTTAATTTTAGCTTAGTTTTTAGCATCATTTAATTAATCTTAACAATTGTATTAGATTCAGTAAAATTATTTTAATTTGAATATTAAATTAGAATATTTTAATTATTTTTTTTCTTACCAAGAAATCTAGCTTTAATATTCTAATTTGTTATTAATAAGAGGAAAAATAAAATTATTAATCGTTTAGTATTAACCATGAAATAATAAGAAAATATGTTTCTTAATTTTATTCATTAAAGCAACCTAATAGATTCTATTAAATTTTTTTATTGAGAAATACTTTTATTTTGAATGGATTAAATTTATTAACTCATAATGATAGATAAATTAAAATTTTATATTAAAGTAGATAGGATAAAAATAAATGATCTTTTAGAAATTAATTAGAAAACAAAGAATGTTCTAAAAATATTGTGAAATTTGATTAGATTTTAACATAATTGGGAATTTATCACAATATTTAATAAATAAATATAGATAGACAGACACATTAGAATTAGTAATAGATGATTGTTTTAATCAAAACTTTGTTTATATGTTTAATAATAAAAGTTTTTTATTAAAAAAAAAGTATTTTATAATTATATTTGTTGTGAAGCTTAAGATGTTAAGAAGATGCTCAATATCTTTCATAAAAATTAAAATTATAAAATATAATCTAAAATATAAAAATTGATTAAATAAAAAACAAATACAACCAAATGGAAGATAAAAAATCATTCAAAAAAAATACCATAAAGGTTCCTCCTCATAATCTATAGAATGACGGTAAGTATTACAATGAAACTTTAAAATTCAATGGGTTATAAGGTCATGGATTTGCTGCTGAGCAAGCTAACAATCTAATTGATAATATGAAAGGTGATAAAGCTGTGGTGCTTAGCGAATATGTGAAAAATGGACCAGATAGAATTGTAAATGGAATTTAGATTCAAACAAAATATTGCAAGACTGCTTAGGCTACTTTTTAAAACTGCTTTAAAGGCGGTGAATTTAGATATAATGGTTAATAAATAGAAGTGCCTCCTGAATAATTTGATCAGGTCAAAAAGTTATTTGAAATGAAAGGATTAAATGATGTTTAAATAAGAAAAGGACATATCAGCTATAAAGTTGCCAAAAATATTGCCAAATCTGGTACTATTGAAGGTCTTACTTATGATGCAGCTACAGGTATTAATATGGGAATGAATGTCTTTGGTATTAGTGCTGTATTAACTTTTGCATTTACTAAATGGAATGGAGGAAGTTTAGAGGAATGTGTTGTATAATCTTTAAAAACTGCATCATCTGTTTTTGGAATGACATTAATTTCGCATGTGTTTTCGTAATAATTTGCTAGATCTAGTTTAAATGGATTTGCTCATAATTCTACGCTAAATATTTTGTAGAAAGTTTTAACTAAGGATTAATTTGCTTCATTTGCTAACAGCTTTAGAGGTGAAGGCGCTAAAAAAATATATGGTGCTGCTGCTTAGTAAAATGTTGCTAAAATGGTGAAGGGTTAAGCTATATTTGCAGCGGGTATCTTAGTCCTATAAACTGGTTGGGATGCTTTTGAAGTTACTAGAGGAAAAATATCTGGAAAATAGCTTGCTAAAAATTTTGCAAGTAATCTTGGTGGGGCTACAGGTGGCCTTGCTGGTGCTGTGTATGGAACTTGTGTTGGAGGACCTGTTGGAGGTTTAATTGGAGGAATAGTAGGAGGATTAATTTCTTAATTTACTATTAAAAAATTAGTCGATTAAATTACTCCTGATGATATGGATGAAATGGCAGAAATTTTATAAAATTAAATTTAAATTCTCTAAACACAGGAGTACTTGCTTAATTAATAAGAATTTGAATAGGTTCTTTCTGAAATCATAGAAGAAACATAAAGAAACAATGATTTCCTTCAAAATATGTTTGAAAGCCCCAATAGGGAAAAATATGCTAAAGATAAAATAAAACCTAAATTCTAAAAGGCATTAAAGAGTAGGTAAAAAGTTCAAGTGACAAAAGAAATGAATGAATATTTAAAACTTGAAAGGTGAGTAAAGATAATAATAAATATATTTTAAATTAAATAAGCATTTTATTTATAACTAAAAATATATACATAAATTATAATATGTCTAAAGTAAAAAACATACCCTTTATTTATATTTAGTAATTCATTATTAAGTATTAGAATTTTATATATTTTAGATTAATCAAACTAAATAAATTTTTAATATTTTGATGAATAGAATAGAATTATTGAGAAAAGTATAGATTCATTTAATGAAAATTATTTTTGAGTTTTTTTTTCTTTAATTTAAAATAAAAGCATTTTTCTTTTTGTGAAAATAAAAATGTTTTTTTCTTTTTATAAAATTTAAAATTTTTTGAAGATGATGAATATTTTATATAAATTATAATATGTCTAAATTAAATAAAACATACCCTTTATTTATATTTAGTAATTCATTATTAAGTATTAGAATTTTATATATTTTAGATTAAAGAAACTAAATAAATTTTTAATATTTTGATGAATAGAATAGATATATTGAGAAAATTTTAGATTCATTTTAATGAAAATTATTTATGAGTTTTTTTTTCTTTAATTTAAAATAAAAGCATTTTTTCTGATTGTGAAAATAAAAGTGTTTTTTTCTTTTTATATAATTTAAAATTTTTTGAAGATGATGAATATTTTATATAAATTATTTTTATAAATTATAATGTGTCTAAATTAAATAAAACATACCCTTTATTTATATGTAGTAATTCATTATTAAGTATTAGAATTTTATATATTTTAGATTAATCAAACTAAATACATTTTTAATATTTTGATGAATAGAATAGATTTATTGAGAAAATTATAGATTCATTTTTAATGAAAATTATTTATGAGTTTTTTTTTCTTAAATTTAAAATAAAATTATTTTTTCTTATTGTGAAAATAAAAGTGTTTTTTTCTTTTTATATAATTTAAAATTTCTTGAAGATGATGAATATTTTATATTAAAATAAAACAAAAACAAAAACATATATCTCAAAAATTGTATAAATTAAAAGCAAATATCATAAAATTAAAAAAATGAATAGAAATTTAGCTATTGACTCAGTAATAAATAAACTCTCCGTTTTTGCACATGATAAATAGCATAAAAATTTTATTGATAGCATTTTTAATGTTGGAGGAATTATTGGAATTATACTTTCGATAGTATTAGCTTATTTTGTATAAAAAAGAGATAATTAAAAGAAGTTTTTGGTTTAAATTTTAGTAGATTAAATTATTTAGCTATTTGATATATAACCTCTTACTAGTAGCTAGCTTGGAATGGTTCTTGATGAGATTGTTGAAAATATATAAAATGATAATACATTCTTCTAAAACATGCTCTAAAGCTAAGATAAGTAATAATATGCTATATAAATGATACAACCTAAATTCTTATAAATGACTAGAAATGTTTGATGACAAAAAAATGTAATAAAGCTTATATCTTCTATGATGAGGAGCTAAAAAAAAGAAATAAAAAAATTAAATTTATGTTTTTTTTGCAATACATATGTATATTTCAATTAAAATGTGATTTAAATAAAATTAATAGAATAAATTAATTCTTTAAACATGTTTAATTACTAGAGATAAATAAAGCATATACTATATTAACAAACAAACAAACAAACAAACAAAAGTATTGTTATTAAAATTTTTTTTTATCTCAAGCAATCAAATTTTTATTAAAGAGAGATATATATATATTTAATATTTCATCACAAATCTAAATATTTTAATTTATAATTAAAAAATATTATTTTATAGAGAGAAAGACAAGTTTATTTTAAAATATTAATTTTTGTTTCTTGAATAAATCATTAAGCTAATTATAAAACTATTTAAGTATTACAATTAATAGATGATAGTTAATCAAAAAGAAATTCATGTGTTCTTTGCTAACAGATAAACTATTGTTTTTAATGAAAACATAGAGCAATTAACATAAAAAATTCAGAAATAATATTTAGAAAATCCTAATGATATCTAATTACAAACCATATTAGTATAAATTTACTATAATTATTAAAATAATTACAAAACAGCATTGAAGATGATAAAAGATATATTGTTGTAAGATAAATGTTAAATTGATGCAAGGCTAGATTTAGCTGAAATTATGCTAGAATTCAACTTGGGCAGTAAAGAAGATTGCTTAAATATAATAAATGAATGTTATGAGATCGATTCAAATTATTGGCGCACATATTTTATACATATAAAATATTATGATTCAATTGATTTAAACGACCTATTCCTCAGTAATGTGCTCCAATAGTTTCTAATGAAATTCCCAAATAATATATGGCTGAAAGTTTATTAACTGCAAGTTTTGTCTGATTCAAAAAAATATTAGTTAAAAAATGAAAAGGTGCAAGAAATCTTGGATTCTGAATTTCTTGACTACGACTTGATGAGAAGGTTAGCTTATTTTCTAATGAATATAGGATTTAATGACTAAGTTGTGTAGTTATTAGAATTAGGCCTAAAATTAAATCCTAATTCTTTTATTTGTTTAAATAATTTAGGCTACTATATGAAAACTTAGAAAAAGAATAACCATCAATGCATATAATTATGTAAACAAGCATTAAATTGGAACCCTAGAAGTTTGGCAACATTAAATAATATAGCTTATACATATTAAAACATGAATTCTTTTGAAAAGAGCATTCAGTATTTAAAAAGTTGCTTAAATGTTTATTGCTATAGTCCCTGTTAATTCCAGAATATTGGATATAATTATTAAGAAATAGGAAATTATGAAATGGCATTTTATTATTTATTAAAAGGACTAAAAAAGTTTCCTAATTGTCCCATTTTAAATGTTTAATAACAACTTATATTCTTTTAAATCAGTGATAACGATATTATTGACAAAGAGGACTTTGAACTTCTTTCATAAAAAAATTGCGATTTATAATAGAAGTTTGATGAGTCTTATTATAATAAAACCCATGAAATTATAAATTTACTATATTTATGATTTTTGAAATGCAAACCATTTTTCAAACTATAAAAATAAATTCAATTAAGCAATAGCAAAACATTTAGCAAAAACTCGAAAAATAAAGATTAAAACTAAAGTGTTTTATTAAACTGAAATTAATAAGTTAAGAAAATAAATAATTTTATTTGATAATTTTTATTTAAACTTTTTATGTAATTAATTCATCATTTTAATTTTATGTTTCTTCGTTTCTATTGAAATTTTATCAATTCAAATGAGGAAAAAAAATGTTAAGCTAAACTCAAAAATAAATATTTAAACTAAAAAATTTTGTTAAAAATATAATCAATAAGTTAAAAAAATGAATAATTTTAATCTAAAATTTATATTTAAATCTATAAAATTTTAATTCATTGTTTTTTCATTTAAATTGAAACTAATTTATTTAATTAAGTGATAACAAGATATTTAGCAAAAACTCATAATTAAATAATGAACTAAAAAATTTATAAAACATAAGTTAATAAAATGAATAGCTTATTTCATAATTTAAATTTTTAAAATGTTAGTTTACTCTTTTTGGTTTAAATTGAAATATACAAATTCAATTAAGCTTCAAATAAATGTTTAGCAAAAACTCTTGGATAAATATTTAAACTAAAAAATATATTAATTAAATTGCAATCAACAAGTTAAAAAGATGAATAGTTTGTTTGATAATTTAAATTTAAAAAATATCAATTTATTGTTTTTTTATTTCAATATAAATGCATTAATTAAATTGAGCAACAATAAAATTTTTAGCAATACTCTAAAAATAAATATTTAAACTAAAAAATTTGATTAAAATGTAATGAATAACTTAAGAAATTAAATAATTTTATGTTAGGTTTTATATATAACTTTTAAATATTATTTATTATATTCTTTTCAATTAAAATGTATTCTATTTTTTTCTTCCTAAATACTCACACGGCGCTAAGGCTATCCTTATGCTGGTGGTACTAAAGATTTTATCTAACTTTTATATTATTGTTAGATCATTTGATTGCTGTTATCGATGACAATATTTTTTTGCTTTTTTAAATGACCATCGTATATTTCTTAAGCTGTATCAAAACAATGATTGATTAATTCCTTAAGCAAAGTGCACTATTTTGAATTAATTTTTTATTAATTCTAATACTCATCTGGAATTTAAAGTGTTTATCTCTTAACTTCTTCAAATGTTTTGTATTTATCTTTTTTCAGACTTCTCTTTACTTGCTTAAATGTTTATAATTTTACATTTATTGTAATGTTATTCGAGTTAGCGTCCATAACTCCGTTAGTCTAGCTCTATGATAATTCTTGATTCATTTTATTCTGATGATCAGTTTATTTTATTAAAAAGTCTAGGATAAACTTAGATATTCTAATAACATTAAAGTTTCCTTTATCTTTTTTACAAAAACTCAAAATTTAATCTTTGATATTAATTTCAGAATTAATTCTTTTTCTTTTTTTCTATTTGAAGATTTATCTGTATTTTTGTTCATCTGATTGGTCTTTCTTATCTCCATCGCTCTTAGACCAATTAATCCAATTCTTATCTACACAAAATCCAATATCTTCTTCTTCTTACACATATAACTTTCTCAAAATAGTGCAAAAAGGAGCCCAGTGGAAGTAGATATCCCTAAATTAATAATAAAATAATTAAATTCAAAAATAATAAGAGGTATCTTACCTGTACATTTTAATCCAATAAAGTCTAACATATGGATTAACAAGAGAAGCTGATGACACAAGCTATTCCCAGATCACTTATGCAAAGAGCATATTTTAATGATAATCTAACTTGAATTACATATCTTCGACAAAGCTATTAATATTTACATGCACATACTGCTTCAAAATGGCAAGATAGTTGATATAGTCTTGGCATTTTACGAAATTCAACCTTGCTTTTTCTATCTTTTTGATTAAGTACATGAACATCTGATGAGGAAGATAAGAATTTGAGTCTTCCTTTCTTAAAAATTTGTCATAAAGGTAAATTCCTTTCATATTAACTTGGTTTTTCTATATCTTGAAATCCGAAATCTATTAATTGATTTAGTCTATAAAAACTTAAAGGTCTTGATTTTCTGTTTGAATAACCACTCCTTTAGACTCTTTGATCTTAGAGTATCCATTTATTCCATTTTCACTCGAATACCCATTTTTATCTGTGTGACTATATCCATTTGTTTATTTTGCCTAACCATCCTTTTCTTCAACCATTTTAAAGTTTTATTCAATTTTGATATCTTCTATTTCATCCTCTTCTCCTTCTCCAAATTTATTTTTACAAATCAACTCATTCTTCATCAAAAAGAAATAATAATTCATAATGATAGCTTTAAAAACAACATCATTCAAAGAACATTCAATATATTCTAACTCTAGGCACCTATTTAGTAAAATTATAATGCATTTTTGAGCAATTTAAGTATGAAATTATTTACCTTATAACCTCCTTAAGAATAGCTTTTTTAAAGTAAGGATGATTAGTCAGCAAAAGTGAACCTATTAAATTGGCCCTGTATATTGAGTCATCAAACCTATTAATAGAGTTATCATTTTCCTTTGTGAGCTTAAGAAGATATCTAATAGTATTTTCTGGAGGATATTATTTATCAGCATCAACTGATATGTTTTCATCATAGCAGTAAGGAAGACCTCTTATAATAGTCATTAGAATCATATACTTCTTGTAGCTTTAAAAATTATTAGGCAGAAGAGACTTATCTTGACCAATTACATTCTTTTTAATAAGTTCTTCAAGAAGATTAAAGCATTCTTACCTAGCTTTTTTGACTTTAGAAGAATTTCTTATTATTACATCCAATATTTCTACTTAAAGTTCAGTTTCTAAATCATCTTTTTAGATTATAAGCTTTAAGTTCTTAACTATATCATAAGAATCCTATTCGTAATTTTTGTTTCTAAGCTACCTAAGCAGATAAAGAGTAACTGATATATATTTATATCTGTGTTTTTTATCTTTCATAAGTTAGGTCAAGAGAGAGTGAAGATTCTACTGAGGAAAATCCAAAGAAAGTAGGTATTTATTTGAAGGGTCTATTTTTATCCATACTTTCTCTAGTTCATCCTGTTTCTTTTTTGATCCTAAAATAGAATTAAAATACAAAATAAATAAATAAGTGATTGAATTATTTCACAAATTTAATTTAAATATTCTCCTATAGAAAGTTTTGAAATTACCTTGTTGCTTTTTTTTACTATCATCTTCATCATCTTCTTTCTTTTTACCATTATTTTTACGGGTTTCTGATCTATAGGCAACATCTCTTTTGAATTTGTGATTTTTGTCAAGAGTGATCATCTTAATTTCATCATCTTTTTAAATGGAAACGTTTTACTGATCTTTATCTCTAACTTCTGATACTATCAATTCAAGCTTTCCTTAGAAAAATCTAGATGACTTTAATATTAAGGGTACGATTAATCTTCCATTACCCAGATTATCTTTGGTAATTATTTTAGGTTTTTCATCTTTGTGGGCCTAGCTTTTTGATTCTTCACCTTCTTCGTCAGAAGAATCTCCTTACTCACCTATAGTTTCATTTTCTAACATTCTCATTTAGTTTGAGTGGATATTATTTTTCTTTTCAAGCTCATTTCTGTAATAGTTATGGTATCTAAAATACTCTTCTTGTAATGCTGTTTAAGTTACTTACACTGAAATCTATTTAAAAAAATCACAAATTGATTAATTCAGTTGTTAAATAAAAAGTATTTTACTTTATTTTCTTTACGAGAATCTTCATATTCAAATGCAAAGTGAGGGATACCAGTGCATTCTATAAATTGCTTTCTGAAATTTTTATCCTTAATAGAGTAATTTTTATGGATAAATTTAAATATGTAATCTGTAGTTATTTTTTGATCTTTTTCTGCACTATCAAGTATAGAATTGACAAACTCACTACCTTTGCTATTACACTTTATAGCTAAAATATGGAATATTAATCTGGCTTTAAGTATATAAACTTCATCAACAAACTTTTCGAAACCAAAAGTAAGTTCATCAGCACACGATAAGGGAGCTACTTCCTCTCCTTGCTCCACCAAATAATTTAATTTCTCAAACTATTTAGCCATCAGCAATCTAAATTCAAAAGCATTTTCTTTCTTTTTAAATATTAAAATAACAACTTTAAAATTTTGAAATATTAAAACTTATTAAAATATAAATAAATGAATTAATTAATTACATCACTGAGAAGGGTTTTGTAATACAAATCAGTCATATAACCTTTATTTTTATTAAAACAAACAATGTTTTTATCTAGAATAAAATATTTGATAAATAAATTTACCATTTACACCTATTAAAATCCAATAATCAACATGGTATCTGGTACCTACAGATACTTTTTATTAGCATATTGAAAAGTTAATCAACTTAAAATATTAAAGCAATCTAAAGTTTTATTCTATTTAAGTTTAAGCCAGCAAAGGAGCTAAGAAAAATTCATCTATGAATCCCAGCTTAAAAAAGCCCTAAGGGAGTTAGTCTAATGTATAATCAAATTGCTTAGTTATGTTTTCTTGATAGTTATACATAGAATTAGCAATTAATTTGTTGCTTTAAAATGGAGTTTAGTTTGAATCGTTTTCCTCGAAAACGGTAATACTCATATGACTTTATGTGAATATATTGGGGAGGAAAATAACTTTGTAAATATTAAGATATTCTGATAGATCTTAAAGCTGCTGTTGAGCAATTGATTTTAAAATAGACTCAATATGGATAAGAGTTACATCGAGCCTCTTTTTGTCTATACCGATGCTTGAAGCTATCAAGACTTGATTATTTTTTTAGGTTTTAAAATTAGAGAGCTCTGTCTTAAATTTACCAATACATATACCAATATGATCTGTCTTAATTTTCTTCTATATTGAATACTTAAATAATATTTTTCCATTTTCATCTATTAATTACTCCTTTAAATCTCCTGAACAGAGAGCTAAATAGTCGTATTCTTATTTTTAAAATATAGTTTTATCGCTTTGAACCATTACATTAAGATCTGTAATGAAGACTTCTCGATCTAAGCTAGGAACCCAATATTGAGCACACCTAACAAAATACTCAGTTAGAACAAATATTTCATTAATTTTAACAGTTTAAATATCACTAAATTCGCTTTCTTGTGTATTTACATATCTTTCATTTTCTAAAAAGCGAATTCCTGCAACTGGATTCTCCAATTCATAGTCAACCGTTAATAAGCCTTAATAATTTAATGCTTCAACTTAGTTTTAATTTTAATCTTCGTTTGGATTTTCATCTTAATTATCTATAGCACTTTACATCAATTCCTTATCAACATCAAAAAACAGCTATATTCCTGATATTTCTTTATTCTCAAAGCATTTGCGATGAGTTACAATATACTAATCTATTGAAACAGGAGTTGGAAGTATTGATGATAAAATTAATGCTTGCTTTTCAGGAGGCATATAATAATATTCCCTTAGATTTAATAAATCATCGCCTTATATTTTTTGGTAAACAATATTTGTCAAATTCATTTATTAAGCATATAAATGCATGTTCATGCTTTCAGGAATAACATTCTCTTCTTTTTTGTCAATTCCATCTTTATCTAATCCTTCTAAATTCATTTTTTCTTCTATCATTCTGTCATCAATATCAGATAAAACGCTCATATTCCTTTATAGATTCTAAATTCTAGGATCTCCCATCATTGACTGCTATTTCGCGAGTTCATTAAATCCATCTAATCCATCTTTTTTCACATTTTTTTAATTGTCCCCTTAAAAATTTTTATTATTATTTTGATTTTCTTTATTTTCGAATCCTTCAACGATTGTCAGTAAAAACTTGGTCTGACCTTTCACTGTCCTCTTTTTAGGATCAATATCTAAAAATATTGATTGCTTTTCTACATGTAACCTATATGCCATATCTATTAAAGCCTATTTACACTTTATAATAATTCGCGAACTTTGACTTTTTGTATTAATTAATATCTTTCAAAATTTCTGATATAAAATTTTTGTCTATTTATTAATTATAATTTTTTGTGCATGCATTTCTATTTAAATAGGCCATTGAAAAAAAAAAAAGTATTTTTTTTATACATGAAAAAAAAAAGTATTTTTTTTATACAAAGAAACAATAGTTTATTAAATACTTGAAAAATAATCAATTGGCAAAAAAAATTATCTACATTAATTTATTTAATTTAAGAAAAAAGGAGAACTAATTGGGCTTTTATCAACCAAGTCTTTAATTCAAATAACTTTTTGATTCTTTTTAATTTAATTAAAATAGTTTATAAAATCCTACTCTCATCAGAATATTTATTCATAATTAAATCTAATTTCAAAGCAATTTTGGTTTTGTTACTTTTAATAATTCTTTAAATCAATGATAAGTATTATGCTTTTTTGTAGTTTTAAAACAATTTATAGGTTTTTTTATATAATATTTATCAACTTTATATCTGTTTAACCAAATCCTTAATAAATATATTTAGTATCATATTATTTTAAGGCACTTATATTTAATCATATTTAATTTTTAGATTTAGAATATTTTTTATTTGATCTTAATCAAATATCTTTGTTGGAAAACCTTCAATTGTCTTAAAAATTTTATATTATTTATTTATTTTGAAAAATTATTTTAAAAAATAATCAACTAAAAAATATTCAATATTTTATAAATATTTTGTGTTTGATTAGAATAATTTGCAAGCATTTTATATTTTTTTTTTGTTTTGAATTGAATAAAGATTTATAGTTATTATAACAAATTTTATTTAAAGTTATGATCAAATTGATGACTACTGCTTATCAGATATAGAATAAAATTTAGCAAAAATCTCTAACCTCTCTACTTTGAATCTTATGCTTTAGTAAATTTATTTATTTATTTTAAAATTTATTTTTTTATCTCTAAAAACAAAAATGAAATTATGATATGATGTATAATTTTACAAATTTTTGTACCTATTTTTATTCTTATTATTTTAACATTTGCTGATATAAATTATTTAATAGTTTATTCTTAATTCATATTTTTTATTCATTTTTCCTTCCAACTAACTAATATTTTCTTCAATATTTAAAAAGTAGAAATTAAATTGGTGATGAAGGTACCTCAGGCTTAGGCTCTGCATTAGCAAACTGCACTAATCTCTCAAATTTGACACTTAATCTCGGGTAAAAACAGCTTATTTGATTTAGATTGTATTAATATAAAAATGAATTAAAACTAAAACAATATTTTTACTTGATTGATTTTTTATTTTCAATATTTTCTCTAATTATTTAATTTCAAAAATTGCTTGATTTTTAAAATATTTAAAAGGAGTAATTGTATTGGTGAAATATGCAGAACACATTTGGGTATTGGTTTTACATAAATCCCTATACTATCAAATTTAAAGCTAGATTTTAAGTAAAAATTACCTATTTTTATATTCATATTATTTCATTTTTTATTAATTAGAAACGAAAAAATATGTATATTAAGCAATTCTTTCTTTATTTCTATTATGATTTTTTTCTTTATAAATTTCAATCTTTGATTTCATTTTCGTTGACTTTCTTATTTTTCATTTAAGTGTTATCTAAAATTATTTTAAAAATTTATTTATAGCATAAATTTAAAAGCCGTAACTATATAAGTGATGTTGGTGCTAAAGATTTAGGTCCTGTGTTAGGAAAATGTGTTAAACTTTTAAATTTAACACTTATAATTAAGTAAAAATTATATTTTTTTCACAAATCAATTTTAATTTGTCTTGAAAAAACACAATACTGAGATTTATATTTAATATTTTAATTTATCTTCTTTTAAATTGTTTACTAAGTTACAAAACAATTAAATAATTTAATACATTTAACTCAATAGTTAAAAAATGATTAAGAAAAATTGTTTTATTCATCCATTAATTAAATATAGTCATCATTTTTATCAAGAAATTTAATAAAAATTTATATAAAATTAGTATTAAATATTTTTTGATACTTTCCAAAAGAACTTTCCAATTGTTAGAATTTAATTCTAACAATAAAATATAAAAAGATCATTTTTAGGGTTGAGTGATTCATATTTATAATATTTGAATCAAATTTTAAAATTGAATAACTTGGCAGAATTTAATTTTGATTGAAAGCAATTAAGTATTGATAATATGCTTTTAAATATAAAGTACATTAAAAAAAAGTTAATTAAACATATGCTGCTGTATGTTTGTTTCCCTGTATATGTTTAAATGTAAAATTTTATATGCATGTATATTTTACTAGTCAAACAGAATAAAAAATATCATTTTAATTAATATTTCTTACAGATTTAATTTTATTAACTTATAAAGTTTTTAATTTTTCTTTTCTGTTCTTAAATTTCTTTATTTATTTTTTATCTCTCTCTTTTGCATGTTTTATCAAGAATTCTTAAAAAATTTTATCTTTCAATTGTCTTGAAATATATTTTATTTATTATTAAATTTTAAAAAAGAAATCATTACAGTTTTAAATATCTATTTGCACTAACTAAATATAATTTTACAAATAATTACATAAAAAATTTTTTCTACTAATTATCTTTAATTTTGTAAAATTATAAGAAACATTAATATTTAAATTTTAACTGAAAATAAATCTAAATGTTAAAAAATATTTATTTTCATAGATTTTAGTTAAAATTGCTGTTTGATTTAGGACTTATTTATTTGTTTTAATAAAAGAATGAAAGACATAGAAATTGAAATTTTATTTAAGTAAGTTTGAAGAGAATCAACGATATATCAATTGTATATTACTTATTCCTGAAATAGCTTTAAATTGTTCTTCAGATATTTAAAATTCTACTAAAATTTAATCTAAAGGGTAATTTTTCCTTACAAATTCTTTAAATTCAGCATTTTTTGTAGCAGTTAAACTTGTATTAGAATGCTTTGAGTAATGTGGTTTTTTATAAGCTTTATTTTCTTCTACATTAATTAGGTTTTTTATATTCATTTCATTAAATAGATCTATTTCTCTGTTGGCTAAAACATATGAATGAATTCTTTCTATCAATTCATGAATGATTCCAAAATGAATAAATTAAACTAAGTTAATCTTTTCAAATCTTAATCTGTTTTCCAAAACAATGTCTTAGACTGACTTTTATTTCTAAAACTAAAGGTAGAGATAAATAACTTCAGAAGGATCTATTTTTCTATCAGAATTTACTAAACTATATCTTATACAAGTTTATTAGAGCTGTTAATTTTACATAAAATCGTGTATTTTAGCTGTCACTTGGTAGTGGTTACTTAGCCTAAATATATCCACAAATTTAATCATATTATGATAATACAAGTTTTTTAAACATATTTTTAATTTTTAAAGGTCTTTATTTAAATCTCTAGATATCTTTTTTACACATTTTTCCCCATTTACTTCCTTAAAAATTTTATAGAGTTCTGAGTCAAATTATTCCAAGACTCCATCTAGAGCTTTGCTTGCTATTTAAATCGTAAATTATTTAGATTCTAAAAATAATAAATTATACAAAATAAGGGGATAGGGACTAAAAAGTCTTTTATTTCAATTGCATTATCCTCTACTCCTTAGGGTTTAATAGAGTCTATATATTTTATAAATACATATTGCTCTTCGTTATATTCTAATAAGCATTCCTTTTCTGAATTTAACGATTAATATAAGGTTTGGATCTTTTCAGAGATGATTTTTTTGTCATTCTTGTAAATGAAGTGAGTTTCAATCTAAAAACAGTTTAATAAATAAAATATTATCCTGTCTCATTTAAAAAATTTGTAATTTACTTCTAAGGATGTAAAAAAGAAAGCCAATTTTCTTGTTATTTCTTAGTACCAAAATTTTCTTGATAAATATTGCTCCTTTCTAACCATAATACAGATATTGAAGATGTATTTTTCTCTTGAATATATTTTCTCCTAATTTATAAAAATTAATCTTTGACAATCGTTTTTTTAAATCCATTTATTTTTCATACTTTTTCTTTGTTTCTTAATAAAATAGGCAAACCAAGAACATAGTAATGCTATCTGAATTCACTATTTGATAAAATATATTTAGAAAATTTCTACAAAAAACTAATGATTGATTTGATTTTTTACGTAATTATCAGCTTTCCGCAAAGCTCATCCTTAGGGATAACAAAATCTTGAATTTGGTCAAAGTCCTTCTTCAATTCATCTCTTTAAATATAGGTTTGAAATAGGAGATTTAGTCGATTGTATTTGTAAATTGATACTTAAATCTCTAATAATAATTTACTCAGGATAGCAATAAACAATAGCATTACCAACTATATCATGAAATTCGCATACAAATATAGCTTCTGCTATCAAATTAATGCAGCTTTACAATTGAATTTAACTATCCATGGCGTTCTATCAATCTAAATATTCTATCTATACTCTATTTGCTAATTTGATTAATAAAGATTATTGATTAAAATCACAAATATATTAAATATCAACAAAAAAAGTAGAGTAATAATACTAAAGATACTCTCTCTCTTTTTATAATAACTTATTTATTAAACCACTTCTTTAAATGGATGCCTAATTATTAAAATTAATTTAAAAATCTATAAAATAGAATAATTCATAGAGGTATATATATAAAGGTTATTTATTTTATTCAATAATACATTTTTAAATTTTAGATAAATAAATAAAAAGCTAATTTTAGGAACAAAAAACACCTAGTTTTAAATAAAATGAATGCATTTATCTAAAAGATGACAACTAAGAGAAAAAAACAAGCTTTATATAAATAAAAATAAATTCATTTTTAAGAAAACAATTTTAGTTTGACTGCTTTTCTGACTTCGAAGATTTTTTTAGAATTTTCTTGATGTACTCATTGTATAGATTTAATAGTAATTAATTTAATAATCATCATCCGCATTTAAAACAAACAGCCTTATATTTATTTTACAATTCCAGAAAATATGAATGGATATTTAACTGATTGCGTTTTTAATTTAATCAATAAGTGAGAACGGGATCTTCTGATCTATCTAAAACATTGCTCTTAGATTATTCAAGATGTCTACGTTCCATATATATATCGGTTCTTTTACCCTTTTTATGACCTCCCTTAACAATAGCTTTCTTTAATTCCTACTCAGTGTTAGTTCTATCATTCCAGAAGTAGTTGAGCTTCTATCTGATAATGCCATGTGATTTATCAACAACCTTTAAGTCAGTCAATAAGGGAGAGTTTTGTTTAACATGCATAAAAACTTCAACACCGTGGAATCTGAATACACAATCAAAACCAGCCATTAAAGAATTGTTTTTATATCTTGCAGTGCACATACCAGTGACTGTATTGCCATAACCTTCACTAATTGATTTCAAAAAATGGAATTAAATAATATCACCAGCTCTAAAATCAGGAACTTTGAACTCTCTTTAACGTTCAATTGCTAACTTTTCACGCTATTCAACTTCTTTAATCAAAGAACTTCCTTATAATCTAGTAGGATGAGGATAGACAGGGGGCCAAGTATAATTAGGATCATCCCACTTTACTTACTTTGGTTTTCTAGATTTATGATATTTATTAGGTCTTTCAACATAGTCCTCAATGTAGCTGGTCTTATCGAATAAAGAACGTTGAGGCTTATATCTATAAACTATGCTATTGCTTTACTAATTTACTAACTATGTAAAATTAAAAACGCCCTTTTGCAGTTATTATCTTAAAAACATTCTCTTCTACTTACTTACTAAATAATTTATTTCTTTATATTTCTCTCTTCTTTCTGTTTGCGAAGCTTTGATTTGATTTGATTCGATTGCTTGATAGATAGATAGATAGCTTGCTTGTTTAATTTTCACTTTTTTCGAATAATCTTAATAGTTTATTAAATTTAATTTAGATACAAATCCTATACTAATTCAAAGAATCAATATTTTACCTTAACTTAATTTCTCTTAAAAATAAAAAAAGCAATACTCAAAGATGGAGTATTTTGATCGTCTCTAAAGATATATGGATAATATGTATTGTTTGTATTGAATTTATATTGGTTTAACTCAAGAAATTATAATTAATTATTTTATAAAAACTTGCAAATAAAAAAAATTACTATTTTAAAATTAAATAGCAAAATAAATTAATAATTTTTAAAAATAATTTGAAATGATTTAGATTGTTTTAAGCTAAAAATAACAGATTAAATATAAAATATTTATTCTACTCCAAAAATTATAAAAGCTAGACAGTAATCCAATAAAAGAAGAATGACCAAATGAAATTATAATCACTTAACTCAATTATTTTTTTTACTAACCCTTTAATTATCTTTTTACTTTTATGAAAATAATCTCATAATTTATATAAATTTTTTTGATTTGATAAATTTCTTGAAATTAATTTGAAAAAATTTGATAGAAAAAGCAAAAAACTAAAATGGATTACCTAAACAAAAAGCAATGGCATACGGGCTCTATAAAAAATATAGCCAGAGTATGGTAAAAAGAATAGGAAGCTGCTCGTTAAATACAAAAGCAGGAAGAATATAAGAAGAAACTTTTAGAAGAATAGCATGCTCATGAATTAAAAGTTGCATAAGTTGATGCAGGTTTGATCCCTAAAAGTGCTCTTGAAAAAATGGATTGGATGTACAATCCAATCCTTGGTTAGTAGCCATAAGACACAGAATAATATTTACTTGGAAAATAAGTAGATTTAAATAATTTGCCTTAAGATGCTAAGTAATAGGATCCCAGAGATAACAGTAATAAGTATTAAGCAATTGTAACTGAAGATGTTACTAACAGCACATGCGAGAATTTTACTTTAATTCATGAAGATCCATTATTTAAAATGATGTAAGAAGAATAGAAAATGAGAGAAAAGCTTATGAATAATCCATTAGATGTCAATAAGTTTATGGAAGAAATAAGAAGATAGAAAGAACTTAAAAAATAGAAAGAAGGAGGTGATTAAAAAAGCAAGAAGAAAAAAGACAAGAAAGAAAAGAAAGATAAAAAGAAAAAAAAACATCGCAGTAGTGATGACAAAGAGAGTAAAAAGAATAAAAATAAGTCTAGATCTCGTTCACGCTCTTAGCGCAAAAGCAAAAAGGAAAGCAAATCAAATAGTAAAAAAGATAAAAAAAGGAGAAAATCAAGATCATCATCTTCTAGCTCTTCAAGTGCTTCATCTAGATCTAACTCAAAAGAAAAGAGAAGTTAAAAGTCAACATCAATATCTGAAAAGAATAGCAAATTAAGGAGAACTAGTAGAAGTAATAGCAGTGCCAGATCTCTCTCTCCTGAGTCAAAGTTAAAGTAGATTTAGTATGAACAGTATCTTCAAAAGAAGGTTGGAAATATTTTAGTAAGAGGAGATGATGGAATTCTAAGACCTGATTTTGGTTTGATGAAGAGAAAATATAGAAATAACTTAAGACCTGAAGAAAAAGTATAGATGACTGAAGAAGAGAAAAAAGAAAGACTTAAAGAAATGTAAGAAAACGCTAAAGAATTAGCATAGGAAAGGTTAAAAGAATTTAAAGATGACTATTAAGATAAAGACTACAATAATGACGAATCTAACATAAAAGATTTGCACAGCAAGCAAAATAATCCTAAATTCCTTCACGAAATCAATAAAGAAATATATACTGGTAAAAAAGATATTAATTCTCTTGCTGACAAAATAAGTATGAATAAAAATAGACTAGCTAGAAATTTGGAAGAAAAAAACACTTTCAAATGAAAAGTAGAAACTCTACTGTTAAAATCAAAAATATTTCTCTATAAAAGCAATTCAATAATAAACAATTAATTATTCAATTATTAAAATAATTATCTCTAATTTTTACTTACTTATTTATTTAAATATATAATCAAAAATCTGACAAACCTTAGATGTTTTCTAATAAAATATATTAAAATTTAGATATTTATTTAGGACAAAAGCTATTTCAAGATTTTATACTTTATATTAATTTATGTATCTGCAGTTTAATAACTAATTAAAAATCATTTGCTTCTTTTTATTATTTTATAAATCCTTTAAATTTATGCAATTTAATAAAATGCTTCGAGTTTTTATCTGATTTAAGTAAGTATTTAATCAAATAAATTGTTATTTAAAAAATATATTTTAAATTAAGTCTATTGTTTTCAAAGATAAGAAAGTAATGAAAAGCTCTAAAATCAAATTAGAGGCAAATCAATCAATTCTTTCATTATGAAAAAATCTATGATTTGAGCAAGTGAAATAAATAAATATTTACTTGAGATATTAATTTTAAAGTAAAAGTTTTATTATATTTTTTGAAATTTTAGAGAGCTTTTAAATATATTTTGATTTAAGTTTTATGAATAAATGATGGTTTATTCTAAAATAAGTTTAAAAAGCAACAAACTAATAAAATTATGGTTAAAATCTTTTCAATTTAACAACAAAAATGTTATAAAATTATTATGATATTTTTATTCCTAATTTAAAAAATTATTATTTAAGCTATTAAAATAACTAGATATTTATTTTGATAGTTAGATAAGTCAATTTACTTTATTTAATGTTATTTTTGGTATTTAATACATTTTGAATAAATTTATTAATTTAAATATTAAATATTTTAAATTTTTTTTATAAATAAAAATGATTTATTAGTTGAAAAATAGTAAATAGATTGAATTGTTTTTGAATCTACTTAACAATCAATATTTAGCTGATTAATTGATTGTATTTAATAAACTTTTTCTAAAAAATAAATTAAAATAAGCTTTTTTGTGTTTCCTTATATTTGGATTGTGTTTTATTTTTGATAATTTTTTAATTAACAAAATCACTGAAATATAAATATTTATTTTTTATAGTTAGTTAATTAATTAGCTTTACCATTTATTTAGTCTAAATTAGTCAATTGTTGACCTGTTTAATAAGCTCTACTACATCCTTTGCATTTTAATTAATTAGATAAAATGATTTCATTATTCAAACAAACAACATAAAAAGCTTCTAAATTAAATTTTGCTGCCTTAAAAAGTTTCTCATACGTACCTGATTAGTATTCTAGATTCTTCATGGTAAAGTACAATTTAGTTGAGGATTTCGGATATAAAAGAGGTAATATAAACATTTAAAATTTGAATACTTAAAAATTTGAACAACTGAGCATTTAAAGTTTTACTAAATTTTCATTTGAGAAATATTATTTATGAAAACATTATTTTTTGAAATGAAATAATAGTTGCTTAAGACACAAACCATTTATAAAAGGTTAGGGATCTTGAAGAAAAAGGAAATATTTT
Organism: Tetrahymena malaccensis 436; assembly: GCA_000231845.2. Lineage (NCBI taxonomy): Eukaryota > Ciliophora > Oligohymenophorea > Hymenostomatida > Tetrahymenidae > Tetrahymena > Tetrahymena malaccensis. Next base: position 481,369 of record JH719985.1, on the reverse strand, counting down.
ATTTGGTGGAAATGCAGTAAACAATGATTCTGCCTTCTTTTTATTTTATGCCAATGATGAGAGACTCCCCTATGACTTTATTAAAAGCGTAATTAGCTTTATAAAAAATAAATTATCATTTTTTTAAAATTTAGAAAATCAAAGAAAGATTTCTACCTTTCTTAATTACAAAAGCAAAGAAAAATCTTTAAATAACTAATTAAAGATATTTTAAAATAGATTGTAGAATTTATAAAATTAGAATTTAATCAAACGCAAATGAAATAATCAAAATATTTTTAAAATAGGATCCTTATTACTTAAATGGGTTAGTCTAGTCATATACTATAACAGAAGTAGAAATTCCTAAAAGATCCGATCAAAAAGAGATAACAACTTAAGCAAAATACAATTGAATCAAAATAAATATTTTATTTGTCATACTAATAAAATATGCTTTAAAATCCTTATCCATGTTGTGTATATATTTTTTTTTCAATTTCTAAATTAATCAGCTTCTAAAAATTAAATTTGTGCCTTTTTAGATCATTTTTTTCAATATAAAATTTGTCAATTTGATATAAATGTAAATCTTTAATTTGTTGAAAACTTAAAGATAAACGAAATCTTTTTTAGAATTTTTATAAAAATCGATTCTTTAGAAAATAAATAAAATAGATAAAGGTAAAAAATACTTAATTTAAAATGAAAAAAGAGAAGGAAAACTTTATAGTCACATATAAACATGAAATGATAACAAAATTACAAGATAGATAAGAAACAAATAAGAAAACTTTAGTTGAAGCTATAAAAAAATTTAATAATTAAGAGTTTATTTATAAATTTATAATAGAAAGATGCTAAAAGATAAATTTTAGTCAATTCGAAGGCTAAAGTATTTAGATAAAGATTAAGAAAAAAGAATAAGTCTAAATTTTGTGTAAGTCAGTCAGTCAGTCGGTCACTCAGTAAATCAATTATTCGCTCATAAGAATATTGTAAATAATTATTAAATTGATATAAGAATTTTATTTTGGTTTAGATTCATGCTTTTAATTATTTTAAGGCGTTATCGTACGTTAATAAAGTCAAATCATAATTAAAAGCCATAGCAAATTGAGATAAAAAATGTATTGTTGTTAATTATAATATAGAGACTATTTAAATAAATCTAGAGTCAATTTATCATATATACGCTTATTTTTCAGATCCTAACTAAGGCACCAATCACCAAAAAAGCAAAAATGAGAATTGAAAGTTGATAAGGCTATAGTAAAAATCTATTTTCTAGGGTTATTAAATAAATAAATTAATTAATATATATATATTTGTTTTGGTTATATTATAAGATAGTAAGTATATAAGAAAGATTTGAGATTTTAGTATTTTTAAATTATTCAATACTTATTTAGCTACTAATTTATATACCTCACAAGTGATGTTAAAGTGAGAAATCAAAAATAAATTTCAAATGTAGCTAAAATATTTAATTATTAAGATTCAGCCAATTCATAATGCATGAATTAATTAATTTTATATAAAGCAATTTATTCTCAAAAATAAGAATTAAATGAAAAAAAAAGTAAAAAAGGCTACTTGACTCGCTTTAGTTTTCAGTTGAGGACTCATTTTTTCTAAAAATGAATTTTAATTTACTTATTTCGTTATGAAATTTTTTAATGTCTTCTTTGTAACTTTTTATTAGTTCAACTTGCTCATCCTAGCGCTTTCGGAGCATGTTAAATTTTTGTTGATATTTATAATTTTCTTCTGTCGCATTAAATGCCATGTTGTACTTACTTTAGTTAAATTTAATAAAAAATATTGCATTTATTTAAATATTCAAAAAGTAATCAAATATTTGTTAGTTAATGTAATTATTTTTCGAGTGAGTGATATCGAAGAGATTGTGTTTGTTTACAGATTAACAGATGGTACAAACAAATTTTTATTATTTTATTAAATATAATTAAATGTGAATTACTCGCTCGAATTTTGGCTATAACTGTTTGTAAGTTTCAAAGTTTTTGACTACTGCTCGAATGCCAAGCTGTCAGGAGTAAATTTAGATTCTTCTGGGTATTTGTTGTCTAAATTAAACTCGTTACTATTATTCATAACATTAGCGTTTTACATAAATTAATTAGATCTTGGACTCATTTAGGAATTTATGGCTTTAGTATAGCTTAGCTGAGAGTTATTTTACATTTAACTTTAATTAGGTGAGTAAAAACTCTTTTAAGATTTGTTAGCATATGAATTGAAATCGTTGTTAACACTATTAGTTATTCCATTAATAGCGTATCTACTTGGTGAATTAGATTTAGCATTTTATTTTTAAAACATTACACTTATTGAAAGTCTTATTTCTTTTTTGGGAAATGTACTCCAAGCTAGGCTCTATTTATTTAGTTTAGTTAAGAAGAATGATTAATAAAGAGTTACTTAATAAAAATGTGTTTAACTTAATCAACTAAATCTTCTTCTAAACAAATGTATTCCACTTTGAACTGGTCCTTCATTCTCTTTTCAATATCAGCCTATTTACAAAACAATAAATTAGACGTGATTATTCATTGAGATATTTAATTATGGTGGATCATATTGCATGTTCCTTTAATTGAAGTAGCAAAAAGCAATAATTTTTATATTATAAGACAATCAGTAAAATATATTAAGTTGTGGATTATATGAATGTATCTATTAATGTGAATACTTACATATCAAGTTTAAAAAGAAAAAAAATAATAAGTCGTGATAATAAATTTTGTGTATAAATGATCAAAAATAAAGTTTTACTCCTTTTGATATGAGGATAGATTTGATTTATATTTTTTAGTTTGGGTTAATTTCTCCTTTGTAAGGCTCAACCTTATAGCTTTTGCTAGATGTGCATAATATCTAAAACATTATTTTAAATATTGTTAGTAATTCATTTAATTTTAAAAAGTTGAAATATGTAATTGCTTCAATAGCTAATGTTTATCTAAGCATAATTTAATGTACCCTGTATAAATATCTCTTAGTATGCGATTAGTTAATTATTTCAAAATCTGCTGTTATGTCTTTGTTTGATAAGTACTTAAAAACTATTTCTCTCTTCGGTCTGATGATTATGCAATTTCTTTTAATATAAAATCATGATGAGGATGATGTTAAGTAGAATATTTAACGAAATAGCATAATTTAATTCAAATCGCGAATGTTTTGGAAACAAACTAAGTAAAATAATAGGCTTACTCCATTTCCTAACTGCTGATAGAGCTTACTGAGCTTACTCTATCATTTAAAAAAGGCTAATTGTATTAAGATTTCACCTATTAAATCATTTAATTATCTATCTATCTATCAAACTATCAATCAATCTTTAGTATTTATTCAATCTTTTTAAAAGACCACTTATCGATTTAATATATTCAATAAAACTGATTTGATTTCTAATTATATAAATATTTATTATTAAACCTAAAAACTTATCAGCAGAAACAAATGATTTAATTAAATTATTGCAGTATTGGAAAGTAAATCAAATAAAACAAACAATTTCTAATTAATTTAAACCTTAGAACTTCTAATTATCAAAGTTTCTCTTTTTATTTCGTTGAATGCTAAAATTTTTGTTTAATAATAACTGGTAACAATTTTAGATAAGTTTTATGTTAGTAACGCAAATATATATACATAATCAAATAAGTAAAAAATGTAAATCTTCTGCATATGAAAACTTCATGTAGAAGAATTCAAAATTAATACTTTAATTTGTATTTAAGCTAACTAAGCGAATGTAAATAAATATGTTTCAAAAGATTTTAGCTGTAATATGATAAAGAAAATATCCATTTTTAACATACTATTCCTAAAAGATTTACTCCTTTTTTTTAATTAAATTGTTTGCTCTTCTATTTATAAATTCAAAAAAAAAAATAAATAAAATAAACTTTAGTGTTAATAATTTTTCATAAACATGGTTGTAATATTAAATGTAATTACAATAATTGCTTCCTCCCACCTAAAGAAATTATTAGCAAGTAATGTGGTCTTATTTATAGATGCAATTAAAATCAATCAAAATCTTTTCTTTTGTTAGTTTGAAGATTAATTATTTAAAAAAATTTTATCCATGCACTACTCAATCTATCAAAATCAAAAGTAATTTTCATAGTTATTACTCATTCCTTTTATTACATTATTTGAAAATTGTGTAAATTTAGGTGCTTGAAATGTAAATAGATAAATTAATGATTCTTATTTCGTCTCACAGTATAAAAATTGATTGTAAAATAAATTAAAATTTTTAAATATCTATTATAAAATCTTACTTTATTGTCTATATTGTAAGTTAACCAAAAATATAATTGATCCATTTCTAATAGTTAAGAGATAATCTAAATTTTATATTTTCAAATTAGGTAGAGTTTTAAATCAAATATAACCACATATTTTTCTTTCTAATAAATATTTTATAATTTCAATGGTAAAAAATGTTTAATCTGTTATCCTTAATATGTAAAAAAAGAAATTATTACTGAAATTAATGCAAAGATAGGACTTGTTATTTATTTTTTTCAATAAATATTTAGATTATTTTTCTATAACACTTCAATTAGAATGATCAAAAAAGTAATTTATCTAAAAATTTTGAAAATTAATCCAAAAAAATATTTGATTTTATAGAATAATGCAAAACAATCTAAAATTACTTATAACTTTGAATTTATACTCCAAAAACACTTTTGAAATATCAAAGCAGGTCCAATATTACAAAAAGATATTAGATAAATTAATAAAAGAATTAAAGCATTTAATGTGTTTGTAGTTAATTTTATTAACTTATTTTTCTATAAATATTAAAACATGGTTAGTTATTAATATAAAAATAGTTCTTTTCACAATCATATTACATGTGTATAAATTTCAAAAACTTGATTATGCTTCACTCTATTTTAAAGTTCTATTAGCAAATTTATAAATAAATCAGATAATTTCATCAGTTTTAAAGTATTTTTTATGGTAATTAATACTAAATATAGATTATGTTTTTAATTCTAGAAATGGTAGACAAATCATTTTAAGATATTTAATAAAATCTAAAATTATATCTCAGCATTTGATTATTAATTTACAAAATTACAATTCATCAAAAAAAAATATATTATTAAAAAGTTTTTGTTAATTTTGTAAATTTAGCTTAAATATTTGATTTCATCTTAGTCGTCAATTTGAAAAAAAGCTAAAAATAAAACCTTGAAGAAAATCAGATTCATATTATTAAACTCAATAACATATAGAAAATAAAAACAAACAAAAAAGCTAAAATATCTCAAATTTATTTTCTATTGATAGAATTTCATGAAACTCATTTAAAGTATTTTTCTCAATACATGAATCTAGCTGATTTTTAATTAAATTTCAAGATTAAATAATGAATTTTTTTATTAAAATTGCATTTAATTTAAATTTTATGATATAAAATTAAATGGAAAGTTAAATTCTTTGTAAAGAAATCAAAATTTTTATTGCATTCATTAAAAATTGAAATTTAGCATTTTTAGATTCTTCTTTGTGATATTTCAATAAACAATTGGATTTTTTATTAGGGAATAAAACTTAAATTTATTTTTTATATTTAAATGTTAATTTTTAAGTTAAAGACAGTTAAATTTTGTAAATATTTTATTTAAAATTTAAAGATTATTAGAACATTTTTTTTGATATAGTTAGAAAAATTTCATTTCTGTAAATACAATAACAAACTAAAACTTAATATTCCAATTAATGGCTTAATTTAGATAAATTTTTTATATGGAGATTAAAATTATTTTCATGTTTTATTTAAACACAATCTTAATTTATATTTATCATAATACAAAATATAAATTTATTAAATAGTTTCTAATTCATTTTTTATGACAAATTTATTAAAAACCTTGAATTGATACTTTTTTTTCCAAGTTTTGATCAAATATCAAGTAAATCTTTTAATTTTTTTAAGCCAACAAAAACAGTAAAAACTTTTTTTTACAAATTTTGGAAAGATTTCAGATTAATAACATCATTAATGAATATAAATGATGACTGTTTTAGGAAATTTGAAAATAAGGAAATCAAGGATATATTCACTTAATTTAAAATAAATACTTGTCATCAATTTTGGAAAATATTGAAGGAATATAAACGTGTTTAAATGTTCTATTTATAAATTTGTAAGATAAATCATAGAGTTTAATTAATGTTTCTAGGAAGAACGAAATTTTAGTTTTAGCTTTATTAAAAATAATTTTTTGAATTGATACGAATATAAAATAATTAAGCTTATTAAGTTTTTTATGTAATCTCTTAGATTAAAGCAAGCATACAATTAAAAACTAGGTGAAATATTAAAATTAATCATACATATCTTATTATTTTTTAGTAATTTTAAATTCAAGAGTTATTTATACACCAGATTTCTAATTGGAGTATTTTAAACAAATTTGGTGAAATCTATTCATAAAAGCAGCATTTTTTATTTCTAATTCTTTGATAAAGTAAGTGTTTAAGCTAATTAAAGAAACAATTATCTTTAAATAGTACTGTGTAGCATTTTTTAAGTTCTCCTTCAATGTTAAAATAGTGAATACTCTATGTTTTAAAAATATATGCATTATATTTATACATTTGTAGAAATTATGTAAAATTAATCGCGTTTGGTTCTATTATTTAGATGGAGTTTTTATAAGGAGTATCAAATTATTCATATATATGATTATTCATAATAAAGTGAAATCTGCTTATGTTGACCACTCTATGTTATGCGCTCAATGTTTTGGATCAACAAATAATTTAATTCATTTTCAATTTTAAGCTAGTGAGTATCACCATTGTTTTGGATACAGTTTAGCTCTCCCTGATGTCAGTGTCAATAGGTTACACTTATTATTGATTTTAGATATTTATGAATATTTTTATGATATCTTGAGTTGATTAACCTTACTTAATAAATCATAAAAATTTTAATTCCAATTTGAGTGAATAGGAATATATTATAATTTTGAAAATATTGATATTTGTAAATTGAATTCGATTAATTTGACGAATTTTCATTTGTGGATTAAGTAAACATAATTGTTTTTTGAAGTAAGTTAAACAAGTAAATATCTTTAAGAATAAATTTTTATTTATCACAAAAATTCTATCAAATGTAAGAAACCTTTTCTTCTCTTTTCATTAGAGTTATTTTTATTAAAATATTTACTATACTACTTAGAAGAAAAATTGTTATTTTGACACTGATGATTGTTCTATAAAATTTACATTAATTGAGCTGCTCAAGTATAGAAAACAATAAACAAAAATAAATAGAACTTCAATAACTTTACATAGAGTATTTAATTTCAGCTTGAAGGGTTCTAATAATGTTTTAGTAGGTATTATTTAGTGAAAGAGGGGTTTTGTTTTACTTCACTAATTTATTTGTTTGATAAAAATAACCAAATACTTTTAAATAAAAGTTTCTTATTAAAGATTATTATATTTTTTCTATATTTTCTGTAATAATAATAAATTGAATCGATTCCAGTCTCAAAAATTAAACTAGACTCTCATATTTAAATGTAAATATTACATTTTTAAAAAGGGTAATACAAATCAATAAAGCATTTTCTTAAATATTTATGCTAAAAATATCCTCTTTAGAAATAATTTTTAAAAATCATTTAAGTCTTGATTAGAATTGTTTGAAGTTCTCGAAAATTTAATTTATAACAATCAACTGATTTTGTTGTTTTTTAAACAGAAATTAGATGTGTAAATTTTCTCAGAAAATATTTCAAAAATTTGTTTAATCTTACATTGTTCGTAAAGGTTAAACCAAATAAATTAATTGATACAAACAAATATTATTGCTAGAAATTCTAGCGATTTTTTTACCTTAGAAATAATTATATTGCTTTTGTAATCTTCTATTTGATTTACTATTTCATTTCAAAAATAAAATATTCGATTTTACTAACAAAATAAGATCAGTTATAGCTACATTCTCTCAACGTTAATCATAAATTATCGTAATTAAAATGTACTTGACTTAAATTTAAACCTTGTTTATATATATGGTCTTTATAAAGTGAGATAGTTTTTATGGCAATCTAAAATCGTTTAATTGTGAGTGTAAGAAAATAAATTAATTTAATTTTTAAAAATTTTCTATTGCTTTTGTATAATGTAGATTATTTTAATAAATAAGGCTTTATTATCAAGTATGAAGAAATTTTTAGTCCAATAACTCAAGAATTGTCATATTTTAGAGATGACGAAATATTTTGAAAAATCATCAGATGTGTTCGTACCAAGGGACTTTATACTTTTATTTAATTACTCAAACTAAAAAATAAAGATACATTTGATGCATTTAAAGACGATGTTTTTATTATTTACAATCTTATTAGTAATGATGGAAAACTAAGATAGACAGATAATTTAATGGGAATATGACTGACTATATTTAAGCTGTAAAATTCGGAGGGATTGATCTTAAAAGTTATCAGATTAATATAAGAATAAATTTATTAAAGTTGTAAAAATCAAAAAAAGATTGATTCATTAATTTAAATTATTGTTTTATTCATTTCTAAGCACAAATGAAATTAAAAAAATTCCTTAATTCGCACTACCACCAAAGACAAAGTATAAATAAATAAATAAATAAAATATATGATTCACTTATTCTTTGACCTTCAAAAAAATTTAAGTAAACAAATTTAATAAAAATATAAATTTAAATTAAATATTTATAAACTGAATTTGTCAAATATTTATGATCATATTTTCACTTTTAGAAGTGTAAATTTTCATTGTTAGAGCAATAAGCAATTTAATGTAATTATTTGTTTTTATAAAAAATAATAATTTGCTTATATCTATCATAAATGACTTTTTTCTTTGAAAATTCAAAATTAATTTTATGACACCCCTTTAAAAAATTAATTGTAGTAAGCGTAGTTTTAGTATTACTAACGGTGTAAGTTTTAGGTGAAATTTAGTTCTGTCAATTGCTTACAAGACTAATATAACTTTTTGATTAATATTTGATTAGATTTTAAATTAAATTATTTTTTAATTCAATGCAAAATTAATAGCTTATAATTATGAGTGCTTGCTTATTTATATGGTAATTAAAAATTTAATGTGTAACATTAATTATTTAGTGTTATTTATTTTTCCCTTACAAAAATAATTTTATTCTTACGTGTGAATTAATTATTAAATTGAAAAAAAAAATATGTTTATTCTAGATTATTTTAAAAGCATGGCTGATAAATTCATAACTAACAATGGGATAGATAATAAGTGGGACAGATATTTTGAGTAATAAAGAAATTAGCAGTCTTATTGAAATCATAAATTAAATTAAAATGTGCGTACATATGGAAAAATAAACAAAAGTCATTATGGAGTTTGTATTTCCTTAGATAAATTTCATTAAAAAAATATGTAATAATTAATAATCAGTATTAATTAGTTTTGTATGTTCATATCAATTCATATTCTGTAAAATCTACAGCACTTTTAGTGATCTCTATTTCATCGTATGCCTCTATTTAATTCCCCATATTAATTCAAAAGCTTATATTTTGTTTTAATATAATACTTATCTAAATCAAAAGATTAAGAAAAACAAAAACAAAGGAAACTATTCATTAAAAGCAAAGACCTTTGGCTATATACTCCATCCAAACTCAGAGACTTAAATAACCTCCAAGAGATTTTACTTCAACACTCTAAAAGAAGACAATAAGGCAAACAGGCTTAATAGTGGTACTTCAACCTATTAGTCAATCAAATTCACCCAAAATACCAAAATCATCCTTAAAGCCATTAAAAAGGAGAACCTCGTTTAGTAGCACTATAGTTTTTACTTATCCCATTCAAATAACATCAGCAAGTTCTGCTTGATCTAAATAATCAAATAAAAACACATTTCTGAAGACACATTCTCAGTAAAAAGACGTTGAAGAGACCTTGAAATCAATAGAATATCTTCTTTAAAGTAGCTTAAACAAAATAATAATATCCCACCCTAAAAAATAGAAAAAAAGAAGTAGGCGTCAAAAAGAAGCAACAATCAAAAAGACCACCTTTTATTCAAAAAAAACTTAGGAAATTTTCTAAAAAAAAAAAGAAACAAAAATTAAAAACTTTAAAAATTGAGTGAAATTAGTGATATAAAAATGGAAATTGAATAAGCTGCAACTTCAAACGACTTATTCCAAACCCTTTAATAACTTTGTTTCCACCACCAAAATTCATAATAACAATTTTAATAGCAACAACAAAATCAATAACAATAAATGATTACCGAAAATGATTTTTCTAACATCACAGAAGAAATCTTCAAGGCTATGATGGTTGACTCCAATTAGAATTTATTTAATTAATAGCAATAATAAACTGTTGAGGATTTCTAGCAATCCTACCTGAAATCTTTTAATATCTTAAATTAATTTGGAAATACCTCCAATGGTGCAAACCTTTTAATTAACAGTGACTCTCTTCAGTTGAATAACTTAGCTCCTTTACTTTAAACTCAGTCTTCTATCTAAAATTAACAAAAGCAAAATTCAATCTAACACTTCAAGCAATTAAATGAATCTACTACTACTACTTCAACAGAAGAGCAAATGCAGATTAAAAAATGCTCCATGACCTCTGAGGAAGAGGAAGACGATTCCCTCAAGTAAATGTTAGACCGTAAAGTTGAGCATCAAACTGATTAAGGAAATGAATCAGATCAATCCAGCCACACATCACATCGTAATAATATGAGTCTCTGCCTCGAATAGAATGAAAATGTAAACATTAATAGCTCAGGAATGTGCAAAAAGGAAGAAGAATTCGTGAAAAAAGACTTCTCTTATGAAACAATTCTTAAGCAAGTCTATAATCCTTTAGCACTTCAAGCTTTGCATGGCGATATTTTTATTGACTTGAATTACGATTATGCCAATTCTCAGCTTTTCGGCTAGCCCTCTTTAATTAATTAATACAAATAAGTAATTTCAGTCGAAAATTTCGAAGAAAAAGGGTTAGTAGAAATCAATATACAATCGAATTATAACCCAGTCTACCAGTTTTAATCTTTAACCTAGGCCCTATGCAATCACCCTGAAATCAATTTATAAGAATTAGGATCTAGATTGCAAAGATATTAAAATATTTCTTAAAGAATGCTCGAAAAAGGCCAAATGTGCAAATCAATAATAGGATTTTCTAAAATTTAAGAAATGATGGTTGAATCTTACAAGAAGTTCGAAATTAAAGCAAGACAAATCTTAAGCGAGCTCAAAAAAACCAATAAACTTTTTATTTATTCTTTAAGATAGCTTAACTTAGAAAACTTTGGCTTTGAAATTAAGAAATATGGCTACAGTGCTGAATTCCTCTAACTTCTAGGTTACAACATTCACTAATTCAAGAATCTAGCTGTCCGTAAGGGTTTAATCGAATTATAAAACTTCAAGGGTCGTATTGCTTTAAATAAGATGACTCTTGACTTACTACTTGGCGACATTAAAGACTCATCAGTCCGTCTCAAAACCTCCTATATCACTTCGGATAACTTAGAACTTTAAGTAGATGGAATAGTGAAGTAAGTCTTTAACACTGACTCAGGCATCCAAAATAATATACTATTTACTCATTCTGAGTTTTTATCTATTGTGATTCTTGATGTGAATACAGATACTATGAAATAGATTTATACAATAAGACAAGCTAGCAAGTAACCCCACTCATAAAATAATAACAATCACCACAGCAGCCATTCGAACAAAAATAACTCAAATTCTTAAATCGTCAACACACTAACTTCTTAAACAAGTTCTCAACCACTAATTCCTAATTAATAGACATCAGTATTTGGAGGTCCTGCATTCCCTCCAATCCTCCCCAACAGTGAAGAAATTGATGTAGATGAGTATTATTCAATGGAAACCTAGATTTTGATAGAAAAATTCTACGAAGATAGCTCATCTGCAAAGAGAAAAGTGCGCCGTGTGAAGAGAAACCAGCTATAAGAAGACCGCAAAGAGGTGATCTAACTCATAAATTAAAACTAGCATGTGCTATAGTCTAAAACATGCGGTTACAGAGTAATTAAGCGTGATTGAATAAATCCCCTCTCTCCCCCTTATAATTATTAAAACCTTAATAATTAGTGCACAAATAATTGCGACTGAGTAATTTACACACAAGCCTTTTAACTGAATAGATTTCTAAAATATCATCATAATAAGGCATAAAATATGAAAAGATGATTTCATAAAAAGAAGATTAAAATAAATAAATAATATCGATTCCATTTCATTTATTAAAATAGCCCATTAATACTTCTCAAAATGTAAAACCCTTCAAAAAATATAATAGGAGACTACACACTCTAACCAGTCAGTCTAACCTACCTAACCTACCTACATACCTAATCTCACATTCACGACTTCCTTTAACAAATATTTATTTAAAAAGTTCTCATCTCACCACTATCTAACAATAACAATAAAAATAATAGCAATACTACTTATAAAAATTATAACCTAAAATCAGAGAAATTATCTAGTTTTTTATCTGGTTGTACAAGGAATTACAAAAACTTGAAACTCTTTACAATCGAAATATTTATCTATACTACTTCTTACAAAATATGAATATAAATACAATGATTAAATAATGCAACAGGATTCTCACTTTTTTTTTCCTTGATGCGTATTTAATTTAATAAACGAGAATGAATATAAAATCTAAATAATGAATTTTTTGATTATAATTTAATAAAATAAAAATAATTAATTAATTAACTAAATTAAAAATTTATCTCATTAATTGTCTTATCACTATCTAGTATATTATATAGTTCTTTAATTCCTTCAAATTATAATTATCTAATACAATCAATCATATATTTATTCATTTAATCAACTCAACCCGTTCACTAAGCTAACTTTTTTTCTTTTCTTTTCTTTCTATCGAATTTCTTTAGACAATTTTAAACCTTTTCTATTCTTTTTTCCCTGAAATTTAGATATACTTTTCGCAAATTTCATCGATTTTTCTAGAAATTTCATGGCAATACCTAAGCCCACCCAAATACACTATCTAATTAGTTCAAGCATGAACCAAAAATACAAATTAAAAAGACAACTTGAAATAATTTTATCTGTACAATCAATAGTTTTATAAATCTTAATTTTTTCTATCTCTTTAATATATTTACTTAAAAGCTACGCTGCTTTTTAGATTAAAAAAATAGGGCTGTCTCTTCTTCTGATAAATTATTTGTACATTTATTAAACATGAATTTATTTGCAAGAGAGAACAAAGCATAAGTAACTAGTAACCCTGGGGAGAAAAGTGCTTTCTGCTTTCTATAGTAATAAATTTGAAAATTATTTAAACTTAAAATTAATATTTGACAATCTTGTGCCGTAATTACGATTATTATGCTAAATTCAAATAGATCATAGTATTTTTATGACATGCTAAATTTTAAATTAAATACTCCGCATGTAAATAATGCCTAGTTAAATGAATCAAATACTTTCTTATCATGCACTAAACTCATTTCTATTCTAACTGAATCATTAAACATATAACTAAAATCATATTCTTTTAAACTTTATGTAATTTCTAAATTTCCTCCGCTTTTACCGGAAAATCAAAAAAGGAAAGCTTTACATATAACTAAATTTAAATAATTTTCTATCTCAATATGTAAATAATTACGAAAGTAAATATCTATCACACAAAAAACAAAAATCTAATCTACAATTATAATTACTCAGCTATCAGACAAAGAATCTTCGTCATCTGTTTCGTTCTGGTTTTACTGATTATTCTTGAACTATTGAGCATCGAAGTTGTTTGTGTAATTTTGCCTGTACTAATTTCTATCCACTTGATTTCTTTAGTTACTTTTTCTTTGCTAGTCTTCTTAATAATCATCTTCTATTACACTCTTCAAGTATTAAATTTTTATATTCTCTTAAGTTTAATCATACTTATTTTCTTCTTCTTCCTCGTCTTCCTCCTCATCGTTAGACTCTTCATCCTAAAAGAATGAATCATTTTAGCGAGTTTGTATGTTTGAAATTTGCTGACTCTGCTTAGTAATGATTTACACAGGAGGCTTCAAATTATCTTTTGATTGCTTTTACTTAACATTAGATGTCTCATCATCCTCACTTTCTTCATCATCAGAGTCTTCTCCATCTTTTTACTTTTGTTGCTTTTATCTTTTTGTAACTAAAGCCTTCTAGTACTCTTCGATATACCTCTATACCATGTAATCAACAATTAACTTATTTTGCTTGACCCTATCATTGACCTTCAATTACAAGTTCTGCAAATAGTTCTCTAACTATGCATTCTTTTCCTTAATAATAGCTATGCATTGCACATATTTTGAAATATTTTCATTAATTTATCTCATATTATTTATTTCATCTAATTCTTCTTTAGTTTGGTCTTAAAGCTTTGATAATATGTTTTTGTCTCCTTCTTACAAATTTTGCAGCTCGAATATAATAGACTAATACTTTTCTTTATTTTGTTTAGCAACATTTTCTGACTCTTTGCAATAATCGCTGAAATGCTTGAGTCCTAACTCATACACTTTAGATACTTCTTAGAAATAATCTTTAAAGTGCTATTCCATACAAGATATAATCTGATCTCTTAAATAATTTTTATTTAATAGCTCATCTTAAAATATTTCCTTAAAAATAGCTTTCTCTTTTTCACACACACCTTCCATCACCTTGCTACAGATTTTTTCTTAAATTCTATTTTCTATATATTTCTCCATTTCATCTATCTTTCTCTTTAAATATTAAATTATGTGTTAAAGCATAATTCAAAGATAGCAATAAATTTTTGATAAAGTAAAAAACTGTATTTCTCCTTAAATAAAGAGGTATTTTACCTTTCCAATTTCAATAATTATATCGCACTTTTTCCTAATACACTCTTACAACTCGAATAAAAATTACTTCACTTTTTAACTTTCTTCTTGCTCCGGCTGCTGATCATTTATACTATTTTAACCCTATTGGACTAAAGCATTCTACTCTAAATCATTAACATTCACAAATTAAATTTCTTACTTTTATTAAAAACACAATTATTGAATTTTAAAACTTGTAGATTTCAAAAATATTTTTATAATTAAGAGCAATTTATTATTACATTCTCCATGGGCCTCTCTTATATGTTTTGGTGATTGCCTGTTTAAATGCAATATTGATTTCCCAATGAACTAATTATATCACTGATAGCCTAAGAGCCCATTTAAAAATTATTGAAAAAATTATTATCATTCTGATAATTATCGCGATTATGATAATTCTAGCTTTAATTGTTAAAATTTCTTTAATTATTCCTTTTTCTGTTATAGCTTGTAACTCCAGGAGGATACTTAGGGTTATTTTAGTTATTCATTTTTCAGTTATCTTAATCTAAATTAAATTTAAAGTTATACTTATGTTCTATTTTTGCTTAAAGAAGAATATTTAATAAAAAGTATTGATTGAGTTATTAATTTTTAGAAAATCTAAAATTAATTTATTCATTCACTTATTTATTACTTTATAATATCCTTATCTATGAAATAATATAATCTAATCTTTAAATAATTTAAAATATTTTTAAAATTTTACTGCTAAATATTTATTGATTTATTTTAGAATGGACTTGAGATTACATTTCAAACCTCTGCTTTTAATACCATAATTTTAAATGGGTAATTATTAGGTTTAAATGCCTCAATTATTAATATAAAAGATATTTAATATGCACTAGTTAGTTCTTATGAAAAAAGAAGTATTGAAAAATAAACTATTTTTTCCATAAATTTATCAATAAACAAAGACATTTTATGTTCAATTTATTCTTCTTTTTAAATTATAAAAATCTACTTTCATTTTTTTATTTAAATTTCTAATTTTAAGATTTACAAAAATATATTTCATTTAATATATAGTTCAACTTAAACTATATATAAATAGTAAAAATTATAGCTAAGTATATTATTTATATTCTTCTAATATGTATGATACTAAAAACATTACAACAATATATTTGCAATTATCAACATATAAGCCACTTAGAAATTAAAATTTTAAAATAAATAAAAAGTAAATCACAAAAATAAATCCTTTTTATTTATAAAATATTAATCCCTTTTTCATTTTTTCTCTTAGAAATTATAATTAAAAATATTAAAAATGCTTTATTATAAATACCATCATTATTTGAAGAGTTTTTAATAAAATATACGTTTTAAAAATCTTGTTGGTCTTCAAATAAGTATTCTAATCAATATTTAATTTCAATAAGAATTAATTAGATGTAAATCAAAATAGAGTTTTATATGAGAGGATAAGCATTAGTTTGTAAGATTTTAGTAATAAATGAAAATTAATTTCCAGATAAAATAAAAAATGATTAATAATCTTTTATTTAATTTTAATTTCTTATATTTAGTCTTTTTATAAGGATTGTTGAACTCTAATTAAACTCTTAATGCATACTCTTCAAAAAAAATACTTGATTTTATTACCTTTTTAAATTTTGAATCATAAGGCTTCAAGCGGAGGTGAGTGATGTATTTCAGCAGATATTTTCTGATTATATCACTATTGCAAACTACATTGTCTAGGACAAAGAGATAGAATTCTCTATATTATTTATTTAGCGTGGTCAGATATATTCCACACTACTAAATATCCTCAATAAAAAATAGCTGTTCATAAAGCAACACATTATACACATCGTTATCTCCAACTAAATTTGAAATTTTTTAAAATGGTATTTGGCTCCCTAACGAATTGATATAGGTTTAGGGAAGATAATTTTACTTGGAATTTAGCTTGGGCTGGATGCCCCATTTTACTATATATTTTTAATTGTACTAAAATAAAAAAAAATATAAAATTTTTTGTTTAATTTATTTGCTTAAATAAAAAAATTCTTTATTAATCTAATTCTTTTAAAAAAAGCTATCTTATCTGTAAGATCGCAAGACCTTACTTACTTATTCTATACTTTTTTTTATATTTGCAAATAAAATACTTTTCTTTGTTTTTTTAGTCTATCTTTCTAAAGTTAGATAAACTCAACTAAATTTTTTCATTTTCGAATTTAATTAAATTTTTAGATTTAGAATTTAACATTTCAAAAAATATCTAAAAGAAACTTCAGAACTTTTAAATATAATAGATACAATAAATATTTCTAATCAGATTCATAAATTACTTTTTAAAAAAAGAAAAATTGAAACTGTGAATTTTATACTTTTTTCTAAATTAATTATTTTTATTAAGAGGATAAATAAAATGATTCTTTTCTCTCCAAAATAATTTTTTAAATTAATTTAATAAAATAGTAATTCTTTTTGATAGAAAAAAATCAATAAAATACATTTTAAGCTAATTAAAAGTTTTTTTTTAGAATAAAAAACATTAGAATAATAACACAATTTAAAAGATTAAAAGAAATTTCAAATAAAATAGAGATTCAAAACAAAACCTAAAAAACCTTATAAATATATAGATGCAAATAAATTTTAACTATATTTCAGATAGTCAAGCTTGCTGTAAGTTTATTTAACCCTAATATATTATATAATTTATAAAATATTGCATGCTTTTAAATATTTTTTAATATAGTTATCTTAAGCACAGATAATATTGACTATACAAATATGATGTCGATTCCTAAAACAAGAAAGAATGAAGCATATTTTGAATTCGCAAAACTTGGTTCTTCCTTGCTAATAACTGCTAAAATGACATAATAGTAAAATATCAATAAACATACCATTAAAAAGGCAGATATTATTTGACCTACTCTAGCTATTTTATGCACTGTTGTAATGAAGAAAACTCCAACCACAATAATTATTGAGCTAACTATTGAAATTATTACTTGCTAATTGATATTGTAACTTTGATCAAATACTGTTGACAAACAGAGAGAGTGTACAATCCTCAAGTAAATAAGATTAAATCTGATAGGTCTTGAAAGGTCTGGCTCATAAGTATAAATTGTATTGAAGTAGGAGTGGAGCACTTTAAATTTTAAGAATTAAGGCAACTTTAAAAATTTTTAAATACACTTAAGCTCATGTTCATTTATTTTTATTTCTTTATCCACTAAATGACTTATGCTTCGATCTTAAAATGTTGATACAGTGGTCTTATTTTAATTGATTTAATTTTATTAAAGAGTATTTAATTAAACTGAATCTTAATTTAGTTTTTTATCCTAAAGTTAAGTTTATTTTAGATCTTAAAGTTAATCAGATTAGCCTTATTATAATATTTATGATGGTTAATTTTTTGTGTTTTTGAAGCTTTCTGGTATCTAGCTTGATTAAGAGTAAATAAGTTACTAATTATCAAATCCTAAAGATTCAATTTATTTTGAATCCCTATTTTCAATTTTTAAAGTTGTTTCAATATTTAGCGGTTATCGTTAGTTTTATATATTTTTAGCTAATTGTAGATTTTGCTAAATTTCATCTTTTTAGATAATCACTCCATTGAAATCTTAGATGCTTTATATGTGTGAGTTTGGCGACTAATTCTTTGCACTGATAGGAGGATTTTCTTATTCATGTATTGGCATGATTTATGACATTGTAGTTTTGATGAATTTTTTATCTAGTTTTGTTCCATAAATACATAAACCAACTTATAAAAATGTTATAAAAAAAAGAGTCCAGACAATAGCATACTCATAAAAGAGTTCAAAGTTGCTTATATTACTAATTCCATCTGAACTGAAAGCTTCTTATACATTTTTGTTAATAAGTAAGGATTTTAAATCATCTGTCACTGTTGTAGGATTTGTGCCTTTGCAATTGCAATAGTACTTACCATTCTCTGTTACACCAGTGCAATTATCAGATGACCAAGCTTATTACTGCTTTTAGAGGCAAGTTTAGTTATTAGAAGATTATTAAAGATTTTAAAACTCAAATATAAAAGTTTTTGATTGAATATCATCTTATGTTTGGTTTACATTTACTAATTTTCTATTGTTATTCATGTTGCCAATTTACTCAAAGTCAGAATCTTATTTATTTAATAATCTATTTGAACTTGCCCCTACTAAGTCTAAAGAATATTTAATCACTGGATTCTAAGTCATCACTATGCTTGAGTTTATTTACTTTATTTACTGAGTATAATTCTAAAACTCAGGCGTTTATTCGAAAGGATTTCTAGAGTAAGTAGTCTGGCCTAAGTAATAGATATTTGTATTTTCTGGTTCCTAGTAATAAAGCATAACTGATTTAAGGTTTTTTGATGTAATTTATTGGCAATTCAGAGATGTTAAATTGCCTTACAATTAAACTCCTCCCTAATTAGGTAGAGTTGCTTAGCTTAGGTAATTACATATGTTGTCAGAGATATTCATTTATTAAAATATTAAATTATTAGAAATAGTTTTAGTGGTCGAATTTAATACTTTAAAAGAGTCTACTACATTTTATAGAAAAACATTATTGTTACTCAAAAAGGTATTACTCTAAGTAATTAAAGATTGTTAGTTTTATAGGATTTTATTTAGCTGGCTTAGGACTGTAATGATCTAAGACTCCTCTTGTTTAGAAATAGATTACTATAGTTTGGAAATTACTTTGTTTGCATATGTTGATAGTAAAGATGTATTAGGTAGAGTATTAGATTAGCTAAATATTAATTCAATAAGCTTAGCTTTACTAGTATTGACTGAATCGATGTTATAAACTTAATTATTCTATGAAATTTCTTCACCTATGATACACAAGTTTAAGATAGTTTAAGAAACTGTTAAACTACTATCAATTTATAAAGCTTATTGAATAACACTGTTGATTTTGTTTTCATCTTAAGCTAATGGCTATACTTTTATCTAAATCGTTGTATTGTAAACAGCTAAAAAGCAATCTATAGCCTAAGCCATTATGGTTAAATTTCCAGAAGGGAGGATAGTCTAAAATGAGTTTTGTGTACTTTAATCCATAATTTACCTTCTTAATATATTATTTGGGGATATCTTCTCTTACTGGAAATCAGTATCATCAAGGTAGTAAAAGAATTAATAATTTATTGGTGAATTAGCTGAGGAACAACCAGACATTTCGATTTTAAAAATTGTTTGTAAAGCTTATCCACTAGGATTATTTATAGATAACACACAATTTTTTGGTGGCAAATTGATATTAAAGCTAGTAATACTTAAACTGGGCATCAAGTAGTAAGGATTGTAAACACTGAATCTTACTTAAACTACAGGGTTTACTGGAAGGACATTGATAAAATAATCCCAGATTCTGAATCTCACTTTGTAATAATCAAATTTTATAGCTCCTACTACCGTGTTATTATAA
This sequence comes from Tetrahymena malaccensis 436, assembly GCA_000231845.2. Taxonomy (NCBI): domain Eukaryota; phylum Ciliophora; class Oligohymenophorea; order Hymenostomatida; family Tetrahymenidae; genus Tetrahymena; species Tetrahymena malaccensis. The sequence continues at coordinate 460,986 of JH719985.1, read as the reverse complement.
AGGATTGTACCACCATAACTTAGCAAATCAGATGAAAAATTACCTCCATATAAGAGAGTTACATCAATATCTTAATTTATATTTACTTGTATTAACTAAGATAAATCTTAATATTTTACAATTAAAATAGGTATATCCGTTTCTGATATGATGACCATAGTTGATTAAAGTTTCTAGCGAGTATCTTTGCTTCCTGAGAATGTAAATAGAAGAGATTAATAAGGGCTAAAAGTTGAACCTGGTATCGAAATGCTAGAAACATTCTACTGCAAGTTAATAACGTGGTTATTGTAATCCAAACACTAATTGTTATTTAGATTGGATGTAAGAGAAACACAATCCCATTTTAAGTTAATCTCTTAGTCTTAGTTTGGATCTTCAATCTCAAAATCTCTTGCTAAGCCAGTTAAGTTTAGGGGTTGTTTGAAACCAAATACTCCTTTTTATCCGCCTATTATCTGAATAAATAAATCAGATATATTTGGTTAAAGAGTTTATGTTTTTAAATTGGTAATTGATGAGTCACTCAATAGAGAAGCATTTACCTAATAAAAATTTATAAAAAAATTAGTATATATTTTTAATCAAAATAATTTAGTTTACATTTAAATCAAAAATTTTTTGCTGATGGATAGAATATTTTTTGATTGAAACTACAGTTTAATTGTATTTAAACTGAGTTAAGTTTTAATTCAGATTTGGCAGAGAATTAGAGTTGATTTATATGTTAAGAGGCTCATTTGTGATTTTAGGACCACTCTAGTCACATAATTGTACATAGAAAGAGACATAAACTTGTAAATCCATATATCTATTATATAAATTTATTTTAATTGTTTTATTTAAAAGCATAATTTTTTGTTTGTAGGATTTAATTTTAATATTGAAATTAGAAATGACTAATATTAGATTAAATATTTTTTACAAATGTCTAGTTTTTTATTCTTTAAATGCAAAGAAATAATTGTAAATTAAGATACAATATTTTAATTACCTGTATATTGGATATCCTTAGGTTTCAAATTTTATCACTAAGTCTTTTTATTTGATAAATTAAGTTGTAAATTACATCTCTTATTTAAAATTTACTTTAAGTAAATATTAAAATGAAGCTGTAATTTTAGTGTTTGCAGGAATAAGTTGCTTTAAGATCACAAGAGAGGTACTATTTTAGCTATTAGCATTCGAAACAATACTATTGACTGTTTAAAGACTATTTTCATCTAGGTTCGGTGAAGCTTATATACTCCAAGTGAAATTTTAGAATCCTCTTTAAGCATCATTTATGATTTCTGCTACTGAAAAAACAATATCATAGCAAGTATTTTGTGTTTTGCTGAATAACATATTAACTTATGGTTATTAGAGATCGCTCTTTATTTACTTCACTTTGGTCAAGTAAAATGTGTCAATTTTAACATCTTAGCTAATTTAGTAACTAAGAACGTTTTTAAATGAAATGGTATCGTTTTCCATTATGAATGCATCTTTACCTATTGATAAAAATAACTTTAAGAATTTAAATAATAATTTTGTTAAATTTACTTAGTTAAATATTGATTTGAGTATTTTAAATAGTACAATTAGATTGAGATCCAAGAAGTGTAAGGGTACTTTCTTAAAATAGATCTTTACACTTAAGATTTTCAATTTATTTAAGAGGAACACCAAATTCAATGATCAAAGTAGGAGTGTCGATAGCCAAAGTAGCTTGTAAAACAGCAATATTATTATTACTACATTCATAGAAAATACCTCTGTTATCAATATGGTTTTTACAAACACATTTATTCCCAGAGATTTCCATGGAATCATAGCAATCTAAACATATGTTACTTTATTTGTATTAGCAAGATCTACATGTGTTATCACAAGCTTGGCAATCAGGTTTTATGTACTCATGACATTATACACATTACCATAAAGTTGAATCTTCTTTGTAATTATTAGGGCACCACTAATAACAATATGATCCAAGAGAATACCATCCTTAATAGCAGCTTTTACATTAGCTTTATGCTGCTCCAGTACATGATGAGCAGGAGGAATGGCAATTTTAACATAAATAACCTTAATTAGGATCTCTAAATTAATTGCTTTGACAGATTTGTAAACATTTATTGACTTAAGGAACATATTCGTAACCATTTGAACAGATACTACAGCTTAGGGCATCAGAACAGGATATGCAATTATCAACACAATTAGCACATTCGTAGTTATCTAGTGGGTTTCTATATTACTAGCTATTGCAAGTAGTTTTACATTAATTTTTTTGTTGAACGTATTCGTAGTTTGGTATACAATTATCACATTAAGAATTACTAGAGCATGATGTGCAATTAGGTATGCAAAGGCTACACTACTAGGCCATAGTTTGCTAATTAGTTACTTGAGTATATTACCCTACTGCACAATTTTTTTTGCAATATTGCAATGAGACATTATTTGGATTGGTAGTTTAAGTGTATCCAGTAGTGCATTATGAACAACTTTAATTTTAGTCACAAAGTAAGCATCCTTCAGTACATTACTATTTTAGTGAAAAAATATTTTAAAATAAAATTATTGAAAAATTTATCTAAATCCAAAAAATTAAAATTTATCAATTTGATGCTTTTTTTTAAAAACCAAAAAGATTTTCTGTAAGAATTAGGAATAATTATATTCATGAAAATTACTGCGCATTAAATATTTTAAGGATTATATCCATATCCAGATTAACAGTTACTGCAATCATTAGACCCATTACAGCTTAAACAATATGGAATACAAGACCTGCACTCCTAAGACATTTTAGTTGTATTAGTTACATAAGCATACTATCCTCCTGAGCAATTTTTTTAGCAGTATTAAAGGCTACTGTTGTTTGGGTTTGTCTTCATAGTATATCCATTCATACATTAAGCACAACTTTATTCGTTTTAGCTACAATCAGAGCATCCTTCAGTACATGCTAGCTTTAATTAAAAGAATTAAGTTAATGAAGAAAAAATAATTTAATTTGAACAGAAAAAGCAACTAAATAATTTAAACATAATTTTGCAACAATACTATTTAATTCTTTTCCAAAAATTATTCTTAAAAGAATAATTAGATTAAATTATAAAAGGTTATTACTACACAAGCTCTATTTTGAGAATCATATGCATATCCAGGATTACATTAATTACATGTAGAGTCATCATTACATGCTTAGCAATTGCTAATACAAGGATAACAATATTATACTAGAATAAAATCACTAGGATAAAAGCTATGATATGTTCCTTTTCCGCAATTTCTTATGCACATATTTGTGTATCGTGTATTAAACCTTGTTTGTGTACGGTAAGTACTAGTAGCATCATATGTGAATCCATCCAAGCACTTATTTGCATTACATTGTTTTGTATCGCTAATGCATTCAAGGCACCCTTCTTGACACTTTTATTTTAGGCAAATGTAAAAATAACTTTTAAGGCAATCATAAAAATTTTATTTTTAAAATTGCGTAAAATAATTTTATTAAACAAAATTAGGAGAATATTAAGGTAGTTTTAAGAATTCACTATCAACCAATGGATTAGTAATGATTTATTAAATGCATACTATTTTTTTTGAATTACTAAAAAGACTTTTTTTTGAAGTAGAACTAATAAATAGACTAAAAAAAAGAGTCTATTATCTTTAATTTTTTGTTGGTAATTTTTTATTTTAAATTTCATTTCCAAAAATAAATTTTTGTTTTTCAAAATATTTTATGAATAGAATATAATAAATAACTAAAATACATTAATCATTATTAAAAGCTCAAAACCATAAATGATAGAATCACTTAGGTTTTAGCCATAGATTTCAAATGTAAACTGGTTTTACGAAGGATCTAATGGTTCTGAACCTACTATCGGGTAATTATAAAACCATTTATAATCTTGATAATTACTATCGCAACTTTATTATTACTAGGATGGTATATTTCTTTTAACTTAATTACTACCTTAAGTAACAAAATACTAGATATTACTATTACTCTTGGATATTATTTAAAGTTTGTTAACTTACACGCCAGAAGATTGAGGTCTTTTAAAATTAATAAGTAAATAAAATATAATTTCTGAATAAAAATAAATACATTTGATTAAAGTTTAAAGTAATTTTATTAGATGTTGTAGTCATATAACTATTTGCACCACAAATTGATCCTTATGTTACAACTGCATTTTACAAAACATATTTTAAACCTGAAACGCCAAGTGGATAAACATTTCCATCTCCATAATCTGTAAGATATACAAAGCTTATCTGCAAAATTAGATCTTTTAAATTAAAAATGATTTAAGAAAAATTATATATGAGATTTTTTTACAAAAAGCTTGTTTGAAAAGCTAATTATTTTAGAGTTTTCCTTTTCTAAACATTGATTTTTTGTTTTTTTTTAATTTATTAATTTTTATATTAATAAGCTAATTTTTTTTCGTATTTATAATCACTTGATTAAGAACAAAATAGATAAATAACTATTTATCATCTGATAATCAGTTTAACTTTTAGGTATATTCTTTAAAACTTTAAATCATTTGGGCATATCAAATGCATGATGCCTAGAATAATCATATAAGAATCTCTCTTCTAAGTATGTATTAAGAAATTATAATGAATATATATATAAATAAGTCATAAATCAAAAAAATTAAGACTCTCCCTTTCTAATAATAAGGACAGTATATTTGTAAAAATTGTAAAACTTCCAAATCACTGTTTGATCTTGTTATGTAATTATTTGATAAATATTGCTAGTAAAATCAAAAATTATGGCTGTATATATAGTTGAAAATGCTTACTCATGACTAGCCATTTTTATAAAGTTTTTTCGCAAAATTCTTATCTAAGTAATCCAGATTATATATTGCAACTCTCTTTTACATTTAAATATTTGGTTAGACTAAATATTATTATTGTTTTAATTAGCTTTCGATTGATATAATTCGTTAAATTAATTAACTTTTTATCAAATTAATAATCTTTCTATTTATATCTGAACATAAACATCTATTTATCCAAAAGGGAAAATATATTAGAGTAGTTTTTATTCATATTTCATAAGTGAAATTGAAAATGCGTAAATTATGATTGCTAGCTAGCTCTCTTTTGCATTTAATTATTTGATTAAACTGAATTTGCATTTAATTAATATTTGATTAATATAATTCATTATATCTATCATTATCAAATTAATAATATTTCTATTTGTATCTGAAATATAAATAAACCTCTATTTTGCCAAAGAGAAAATACACAAAAGAAATTTTCATTAATGTATCTTTGATTAGATAAGTAATTTTAGAATAAAATAAAATATGCTCTTCTCTTTCTTAATATTATTAGTCATGCACATTTATTAAAGAAAATATAGATACCTTTACTAATAAATCAATAACTAATATAAACAATTTTTTTTTTTGAAAATGCATGCTCTCTAAAATTAAAAATATCATCCTAATGTTATCTTTTCGATTTATTTACAGCCAAATCCTTATACATTTTTTAGTTTACTCAACTAATTTTAAATAATTGAAATAAATATATTTTTTTAGTTTATATATTTATTAAAATAATTTTTTCATTAAATAAAATATTTTTTAACAAGTTGTTATCAATAAAATTTTGAAAACTAAATAGATAGAATAAATTTATTAAAAATTTTATTCTAAATTATACATCATTATTTACTCTAAAATTAAAAAATAAATGAGAACAATATTATTAATAAATGCCTACATAAGAATGATTATAAATTCTTTTTTAATTAAGAGGGAAATTTTTAAAGATATACTCAAAAACTTTGCCTATAATAAAACTCATGCTAGGATGATAGAAGATGTACAAATTTTTTATAAAATGTTTGAGTTAGACGCTAATATCTTAGATTGAATAAAAGCTATTTGCTTTTTTTTACGAATAATTAATGATTTGATAAGAAAGTCTTTCAAATTAAATTAATGAGCAAGAAGTCTTTAAATATTATTAAAATTATTATAAATAGATCATCATAGAGTATATATGAAATTGCAAACAGAGAAATCACAGATTTGTAAGCAAAAGTTTGGTAAATAAGATATTTATCATCAAAGTTAAGAGATTTGAAATCGGCTAAAGATCTCTTTCTGAAAATACCTTGAATCAATTTTGCTGAATATTGATATGAAAGAATTATAATTTTTTATCCAAAAAGAAAAAGCATAATTAAAATTAAAGAAAAAATATTAAGAAGCAGTATATTTTGCTAGTAATTGGGGATTACGGATTATGAGTTCAGCTTAAAAGCTATGCTTTGATTGTACTTTTTCAATTACTCCATTAAAAAAATAAATTAGGAAATTATATGCTATGGATTTTTCAACCAAGAAGTGGTTTCCTATTTCATTCTTTTTTCTTTAATCTTAGTCTATTTAGTTATATACAGGATTCTTTAAAGCTTTATTAGACAAATGCAATCAAATATAAAAGACAGCAATGGTATAAGAAAAATCTACTTTTTAACTTTTCTAAAATTTAAATTGACTTTGAGCAATCTATTTAAAATGCTATCCGTTAGGTATTCCTGCACAATTTTGAAGGAGTAGGAGGCTATTTTGATTGTATCAAAAATATATGGGAAAGAGCATCTAAATTAGGTTTAAAACATCTGATTATTTAAAACAAACATTTATTTTAATAAATTAGATAAAATCTTTTCTTCATATTCCAAATAAATTTAGATAATATATTTAGGTATTAGAAACATGAATTTTGAAATATGAGCTAATAATAGCTTATTTAATACATTCTTAAAGTATTTTTTAATAAATGAAAGAGTATCATTTTCCATTATTAATGCATCTTTAGCTATAAAAACTAATAATGATTTTAGGTTATTTTCATTATTTATTTATTAATTTCAAGTAAAATATATTATTTTAAAAAAGAAGATAAAAATAAAAAATTAATTTGTTAATTTTTAAAAAATAAATTAAAATATAGTTTTTGATTGATACATCAATTTAATAAATCCAATCAATAATAATTTTAAGATATTTTTTTAATCACATACAAGGTGAAAATTATAAACTTATTAATTTAATTGCAAATCAATTATTTTTTTTAAAGTAAATAAATAGATTTAAAAAGACATTTTATTCAATTTTTTCAGCATATAATTAGTTTAAAATTTGTCTGAAAAATTTTAAGAACTCAAATGTATCAATCAATTTAAAAATATTGAAAAACAATAAATTCTGATATTATTTAAATTTTTTAAGTGTTTTCGAATTCGCTATAAAATCTTATTAATTCTTAAACACAAACTATTCAAAACTTAAATTTTGTAAAGAGAATAATAATTATTTTGAAAGTGAAATTTTTGATAAACTCTAAGTAATTTATTGATTTATAGCTATTTATATAAATTTCTCTACTGTAGTCCTATCCTCTTGAGTTTAATAATTAAAAATCATATTTTTTAATTGTTCTACTTGTTTTTAAGAATTTAAAAATTATTTTATTTTAATAATTAGGAAATCTATAATGAGCCATTAATTAGTTCTTAATTACTTTAAATATTTCCTTTTTAAATAAATAAATTTAAATTAATTAGAAATGATGTTATCCTATTTTAATTAATTTTACCACTAATTGGCTAATTATCCAGTTGTTAATTGCTGATGAATATTTCATTTTATAATTAAATTACCTATTTTCATACAGATTTGTAAAATTATTATTATTTTAATTGAATATTATTGTTTGTTTTACTTATTAATTACTATTTTATCCTAAAACTACTTTATTTTTTGATAATAATTTAGTTTGCTCTCCACTTTATATTAAAAAATTAAAGCTATTTAACTACTTTTTTATAATAAAAAAAAAGTAATATTACATAAGGTATTTTTAACTACTAGGTTATGGATTTTAGTTTAATTTTACAAATTTTTTCTTTTTAAAGTTTTTTATTTAAGATAATGGCTCCAGTTTATCTATTTCATAGATATTTGCATTTCTTTACCTAACTTAACAGTTTTCTATGTATTTATAAAAATAATTAAATGTATAATTATAATTTTTAAACTTTTGATTACAATCTTAACTATTTGGATCAAGGCTGATAGGATTGATATTTTTTATTTTCATTAATCTGCCCTAATTATCTAATCCTATTTAAGGATTTAATCTTTACTATTTTTTCTTGCTTTAGAGTCTTTAGTATTAGTTAAATTAAATTCTCATATCAAGTAGGTATAAAATTTCTTATCCAGATAGAGCAAGCAACTTAATTGATTTCTTAATTTTGTTGAATTTTCTGATAGATTAAAATTATTTATTTTTTATCACTCTAATAAATTTGAATATTTTAGGAAATTTTAGATATGCTTTATAAAGTAATTTTTAAAGAAAATTTTATTTTTAAAGATTTGCTGGAATTGTGCCTATAAATGCAAGTAATAAAAGCTTAAGAATAAAATAAGTATTCAAAGTATAAATCAAAACAGTCACGTATTGACTAAGATTAGGATTAAATTCATGAATACCTTGATAAAGGAAAGTAAGATTTATTGTAAATATTGAAATAAATATAGACTGCTATTCCAATTTATTTCTTTCGTTTGAAATGTAAGGATTTTTTCTTGTTGACATTAAACTATAAGAAACCAAAACAACATTAACAACAGATGCCTAAAATATTTAATTTAAGAAAAGTTTGAAAAAAATGAAATTTTATAATTAATAGATTACTCTGATATCTGGATGCTCAACTAGCAATATTGAAGCTGTCATAATTATTGATTTAAAATATAGTTTTACTTTATACCAGTAATAGAAAGAGGGTTTGTAGTCTCCATAAAGAAATTGATATTTTATTTGTTAAAACTTTTGATTTTTTTTATTTTTAAGAGCTTAGATTTTTTTAAGAATTTAATAAGGAAGAATAACCACAAATAATATCATTGTTGGTAAAACAAATATCAAAATGTATTTAGTATGTCTATCAAAGTCATAGCATAATATATTTAAATCTATAGCAGCATATTTTTAAGTACCAATTTGTCTGCAGCTTAAAGATTCAGACATTAAAGCTACTAAGGAAGGAAAATAAAATACGTAAACATATACAAAGATAGTTTCCTTAAATTTCATAAATATTTTGCTAAAATTGTTTTATTTTTTTAATATTTGAAACAAAAAGAGCAGTATAAAAACAATTAATATACTGGCCGTTGATGCAATTAATCTGATTACCCAATATTCTTCTCCATCAATTAATTTAAAAGGAAATATGCAATCTAACGATGAACTAGAAATTTAAACAGGATTACCTACTGAGGTAGTGCTAAAGCTAAAAAATTTAGGAAGGTCTAAGTTGTATTTATCTAAAATAGAAATTATTTGAATGTGGTCAACTAAAGTTTATGAGAATATGATTTGTTAAAAATCGTAAACTATTTTTTTTATATAAAACAATTTAAAATTTAATTTTAATTCGAATTCTCTATATTACCTGAATTACTAAGGTATAAAAAGCCTAATTATTTTAAGTAGTAGCCAATTAGAATTTTCTCTGATTGCACAATAATTTTTTTAACACTCAAATTGAGGTAAATAAACTGTAAAATAAAGAATGCTAAGAAATTAAATAATATGACTACAATATATTTAGAGCATTAAATGCAATTGACAGATTAAAAGGCTCTTGAATATCTATTTCCCCATACTTAGCCTTTAACATCACAAGTCTCACAAAGAGGCCCAACATACCCTAAATCGCATCCAAACTTTAAAATAAAATTTATTTAAAAAATTAATTAGATGAAATTAAAATAAAAGATTTCCTCAAATTTATTTTACAATTTTTGAAATTTAATTTTTTAAATGAAATTTTGAATGATTTAATTTAATTTTGTTGTAAATTAAAATAAAATACTTTTGATGTTTCTTTCTGTGGCTAGCAACTAATTAGATTTTTAGTGCATTTGATTATTTCGTCAGTATTATTGTTTAATCTCCAGTATCCTGGGAGTAGTTTTATTGTTGAACCTATACATTACTAAGCACTAGCAGGGCATATTTTACAATTTTAATCTGTTAAATCGAGGGAATATTTACCATCAGGACATTATTCACATATAATTTTATTTAAAAAATTAGTTTTTATTTCTCCAGTAATGCAATTTCTAAAGCCAATCTCAAAGTATAAAGAAACATAATTTCTATTTAAATTAATATCAGTTTATTGAGATTTAAGATCTAAAAAAATATTAGATTGAATTGAGAATTTATTTTTCTGTAGAGGCTTTGCAGAAATACTAAAATTGAAATTAAAACCTTTTTCAGAGTATTTTAAAAGGGAGCTCCCTTAAACGATAAGATCGTTTTCTGTCACGATTTACAAATTTAAATTTTAAATCTCTTATTTCAAATTATTATTAATGTCTAAAATATTTGTTGAAATGTATTATAAATAATTGCCTTCTTCATCTTTTAATCTTACGTTATCTAAACTTAAATAGCCACCACTTTTAAAATTTTGAATCTTTAAAATTTTTTCGCTATCCTTTTTAATTTGTTTTTGATTAAATTTACTTAAATCTATTTCTATAGCTCTTAGCTAAGAACCAAAATTCTGTCCATAAAAAGTTGCTTAGTTTTATGAAATAAGTGTGGGTAAAGAATTATCAATATTTTGAAATATTTCTGGGAAATAATTTTCAAAGTATATTCCTCCTCCAACAGCAGCCTAATTTGAAGTAATATAACTTTCTTCAAGTATTATGTTTACTGTACTTAAAAAAATTGCTCCACCTTTTCCATTTTTTGCTGAATTATATTAAAAAGTGGTCTTTTCCTTTAATTTAAGTAGCATAATATTACTATTTGTTCCAATATAGTATAAAGCTCCTCCATAATCTCTTAAGCTTTTATTTTTCATTAATTATACGTTTTTGAAAGTCGTTTCAAGAACATCACTGATATAAATCGAACCTCCTTTTCCCTATTTTGAGATATTGCTATAAAATTCTGAGTCTTGAATGTGTAAAATATTAACATCTTTAATACTAAAAACGCATCCATTTTAAATGCACTAATTGTATTTAAAAGTAGATTACTTTATTTCTATATAATATGATTTTTATATTGAAATAATTGAGGTTTAGGAGTTACAATCAATTAATAAAATATCATACAAATAAACACTGCTATCAGATAAACTTACCATCTCTATTAAAGAATTATTACTATTCTTTAAATGAATATTTTGTATATTTGCAACTTAGCAGCCACTAATTTGTATCAAGTATATTGGCTAAAGAATAGCACAAAAAGTAATATTAAAGTCAGATATTGTTAAATTTTAAGAATTAATTTCAAATAACCCAAAGTTTGAGAGATTTAATTTCTCTATCTAAACACTTTTTAAAATTGTTGTTACTGAATTTATTTCTAAATAAATATTGCTGCAATCAGATATTATCAAATTCGAAATCTGAGCAACTAAGTTTTTATAGATAGCAATTTCTAAATACTCTTAAGTTTTTAATAAGCTAAAGTTAGATTAATTTATATTGAATATTTAAATACTATCTAAAGTTAAATACTAGCAGCCTACCTATTAAACTAAAATGTTTGCTTTTATATTTTCACAAGTTATATTTTATATTGTAGAATTGAAGCTTTACTATTGATAAATAAAATTCTATTATAAATTGGTTTTATGGAGGTTAATATCCTTAATTGTAACTTATTAAATCTTCTTAATAAATAAAAAATTATTTAAGGATGAATTTTTCATTTCTATTCCTGATATTTAAATAAATGAAGAATTATTTATGTTAAAAATAAATCCTTAGAAAGTACTGTTTTGGACTTAAATATCTTCAATTATTACTGTTTAACAATTATTTATTGTTATAAGATTACTATATTGTTGTTGATAAAAATTATTAAATTAAATTGTTTTGATATGAACAAGATCTACATTTTAGATTACCAATTCACTCTATAATTCTAAAATACCAATATCGTATAAGTATAAACTCTTTAAATTATTTTAAGAATTTACTGTCATTTATTATTAATTAAGAATTTTTAAATTTACTTAACTTATCTATACAGCTTAAATTAAAATATTGTCAAAAATATTACTATCTAGCCATTATAAATTTGATTTTTATTATTAAGGATTCAAATTATCCTGATAAGATTCATAGATTATTTTAATACCTTATGGATTTATATTAAAAAAAAGAGGAGGTTTTTCTAATTCTTAGTTGTCTCGTAATGATATTTTCTACATTCCAACTTTTTATTTTGAGTCATTCAGATTTTATTAAAAATTTTATTAAACCCAATAATTGAAAGCTTTTGAATTAGAAACATCTAGTGATTATGCACAATTAGATGCAGTGGTATCTAAGGAAATGTTATACAACACCATATCCATTATTCCTTAAGCTATAATTTCTAGATATCTGTTTTTGTTTTAGTCTAATTTAATTAAATAACTCAATACCTAAAGAATATCTTATTCTTTCTAAAATAACATCATAGGTTCTGAGTTATCTATTAGTAGTCTAACAACTTAAATTTGCGTATTTTAAATAACTATAAATACATTTTGATACTAAGTATAATATATTTTATTCAAACTTGTAAATTTGTAAATAGTAGGAAAAGCTTTACTTACTGAGAATTTGTTATAAATTTCTAATTAGGATTCACAGTATAAGTAGAGATAAATTTCATCAGTAAGAACTTTCGTCTATAGCAAACATGGGTTTACTATTTAAATTTTATATTCTAATTTATGATTGTAAACATAAGTATAACTTTAATCACTAACAACATATATAAGACTTCTTTCTAACTCTAAATGGATATTTAGTATTTTGTATTTGACTTAAATAGAAAACTATTCAATTAATGTTGAGCAATCTATGATTTTAATTATAGACTCTGATTAAATGACAATAAGTATTAGATTGCTCTCTTAGTTATCATTTGAATTAGAATAAATATTTTAATTATGAGAGCTAAAATTTTTTATGGTATCAATGCTTATCTATGCTAATTTTAAAGCAAGATTAATCTCGTTTTCTATGCTAAATTACTTAGATTTGATAATATTTGATTAAAGATCATAAGAATACAAAACACCCTGAGAATAGTAAATTAGTAAATCTCCGTACATTAATCCTCTATAGTATAAATTTTGTCCTTGATTTTAACATTTTAAAATTAAAGTGAATTCTTTATTGATAAATGCTTCATTTAAATCTACAGCATAAATATTATTTGTAAAATACTCAACCAAGTATAACTAATTTAATTTAGAATTGTAAAAAATATCTCTTATTGATTATTGCAATTTCATTTCAACTATCTTAATTATTTAAAGTTTAGTGGTGTCCACTTATCCAAAAAGAATGAAATTTAAATTCTAGTATATAAATGTATTATTTTTTGCTTTTATGAGTTAGCAATAAGATAAAATCTATATATCACCATATTCTTTAGGTATAAAATAGATATTTAAATAAGTACTTTTATGGAAAAGAGACAATTTTTTATTTTTTAAGTTATAAACTAAATACAGATCATGATCGAATTACAGGTTTACTAATTCTTATGATTGAATTAACTCTAAGCTTTTAGTATATACTATTAAATTTAAATCATAGAGATTAAGAGCTGCTTCGTTTTAAATAATTAACAAATTTTTTGATATGTCTATTCGCACAAATCTAATTTATTAGTTTAGATTCTATTGGTCTATAATCGTTCCTAAAAAAACCAAGGCTGGAATAGTATAAGCATGAACGAAGTAGTTATCATACAAAAATATATAATTTTTTTGCATATCAATCTAAAAACCATTTAATTAGGGATGTTGCAACTTTTTTTAAATTAACTGATTACTAGTATAATTATATAATATCAAATAATTATTTTAGTCAATTAAAATTATTAGATTGGAGACATAATCAAAGTATAAGTTTGATTAGACAAATTAGTTATTTAAATCAATTTTAAAATTTAAATTAAGCATTAATATATCTATTATTTAAATTTATTGACTTGTTTGATCTGCACAAACCATTAAATTGTTATTTGAATCAAAAAAACATGTAACCTTATCGCTAAATTAAAATTTCGTAGTTTATGTATATTCACCTTTGTAAAAAATGTGCATTACCCCATTTAAATAATAGATAACGAGCGTCTTCTTTTAATGGTCAAAAATCAAAATAATTTTATCAGATTCATTTAGTAAAATATTTGAATTAAATTATTTGAAGCTACCCTTTTTTTGAAAAAAAAGTAAGAAGAATTTAACAAAAAAAAATTTTACATAATACTAATCCATTTACCAACTATCATCTTTCATCATTGTTTCTAATAGCCTCCCATTATAATCTAAAAGTAAATTATTTTCACAAGAGATACAAATTTTTCTCGATTCACCATTATATTATTCTTTTTAAATTTTTTGAACATACTTTTTTTTAAAATTAATTATTTATTTATTTATTTTAAAAAATAAATAATAAAATTTACATCTACTACAAAAAATTTTTTAGAGATAGTCCTAATAATAGCTACTTAAAGATTTTAGCAAACTTAAAAGCTCAAAATAGAACCATCGTAAGTGAATAATTTTATTGTGTTTTAAGGAGAGTTTAGATAAAAAATAGTTAATTCTTCCATTTAACCTGTTTAAGTTGTGAAAAGAGCAGCATTAAGTTATGGATCTACATATATATAATTAATTAATGCATTTATGATATATTCTTGTGTTTCATTAGTAAATATATTCTTTTTTAAAACCTTAGAAGTTTTTCTATCAATATAGTAAATATCATAATTATTTTAATTTAAGAAAATTAAATCATATGACGAACTTATTGGGTAACTAGTATAAGATTTTTTTTCAAGATTAAAACTTTATACCATTTTTTAACCGCCACTGGAATAAAAATTTTCATCTAACATTTTTTCACTTAAATTGATAGAAATAGATGCATAATTGTTTGGGTAAAAAAATTAATAGATACTCCACTAATAAACATCAATTACTTTTAATATTTACATAGATAAGTAATGAATTACATATCTTTCCCTTTAAACTAAAGCACTTCTACTACCAAAAAACAATAAATCTATGCTAATAATTATTGGTAACTAAATGCTTTGGCTTATTTGTGTCTGTAAATTAAATTATACTAGTTACCCTTTAGTTGAAAATAAAACTAAATTCATATTTTCGGATTTGTAAAAGTAAGATATAGCTTTATCTATTAAAGGTGTAGTTGAGATTAATTATAAATCTGAAGAATAAATAGAAAAGGTATTTTCACTTTTCTAGAATATTGCCAATTTATTCGATGATAGTTGAAATACACCACCATAGTGCAAGTTAATAAAATATTGTATTTATCCAGAGAAAGACATTTATTATAAGGAGAAGGCTTTCATTATAAAATTATAATCATCTGTTTAAAAATCTGGAGGTTTTTAAATAAAGAGAAAATACAGATACTAATCTACAAAAAGAATAGATTGAGTATTTTCTATTTATTCGGTAACTATAGTAATAGCTAAATAGTTAAAATCTACTACTTCAAATAGAGTTTAATAAATATGTAATTTTAAATCATAAAAACATGTAATGCCTTTTTCAATTACTATAATTTTATTACCAAATATAAATAAATCAGGGGTTTAATAATTGATTGGTTAATCAGAAAAGCTCTCTATTATATTTTTATTAATTAAATCATAGAGTATTTTATAATGATAGAATATTATATAGTTATACTCAACTATTAACTCAGCAAAGTCACCTTTATTATGATTTTAAAGTTGAAACAAATTTAATTATGGCACATTCAGCTTAAATATAATTTGCTATGAGCATATGTCTAAAATCCTAAGTATTTATAATAGATCTTAAGTTTAGTAAATTAACGTGAAAAGGCAATTACTATTTAATATTTTTTCTACAAACTAAGGCCTCTAAAATGAATTATCAGAAACAACTTACTAATTTATGATAATAGATTTTTATAATTAATTATGCTGATAGAAAGGCAAAGCTATATCTTACTCCTATATAAATTATACTTCCTGATTCAACGAATTAGCTATATAATATCTATTTTTATATCCTACAAATGAATTACGCTCATACTTAAAAGTTTAAAAGCTCCTAATAGATTTAGACTAGCTATCCTTTAGCTGAAAATGATATTACATGGTCATTGTGTATCCTTCCAAAGAAATTATATTACCTACTTATTTCTTATCTAATAAATTAAATATGAAAATATTTAATTAATTTCGCGAAATATTAGGTACAAATACTTTTTAATCATAGATAAATTTATTTGGCCAATAATCACCTTAGAATTAACTAAAAGAAGAAATACTACTTAAAAAATTAGAATTTAAAGGTATATAGTAATAATCACTTTATCCCTCAGCTACTAAAATATCAGATTACCCTGCTTTACTAAATTAGAAGATATTAGAATATTGAAGATTTGTTTGTGTATATTTAAGAGTATACTAGGTGTAGTTATTAGTAATCTGGTATACACAAAAAGTATCTTCCATGTATGACGATATAATCAAATTAGACTCTTAATAATAATAGTTCATAATTTCTTAAAACAAACAAGGAATATCAGCACAATTATCTTTATCATACTATTTATTTATTTATTAGACTAACTAAGTATAAACTGAAGTTGAGTTTGTTATGATCTAATGAATTTCATACCAACTTTGTAAATCACAAATGAACAAATTTAAATCTTCATTTACTATTGAAGCAGTGAGACACTATAAGTTAATATTCTATAGTTAAGTAACAGAACTACTATCATTCTACACCTAAAAAAATGTAGCCTTCTATTTTAGAAAATAGATTTTAAATTTGCATTAAAGAAAGAATTATTTTAATATTAAATAATATTGTAGACGTATTTAATTTACTTTTATTTTCAAGGTTTATTAAAGATAATTTAGAAATTTTAAAATTTATATAAGTAGCTTTTTCAAATATTTTGCTAATATCTAAAAAATATTTATAAAAATTAATTTCCCAAAGAAAAGTAAAACTTTGACAAAAATTTTGTTTTTCAAAATTTGAAACTTCAATTTTAATCCTAAATTTTTATTTATTTATTTATTTATTTATTTATTTATTTATTTATTTATTTATTTATTTATTTATTTATTTGTTTGTTTGTTGGTTTTTTATTTATTTATGTTTTATTAATTAATGAATAATTTATAGCACTTTCTACTTAAATTAATATTTAATTGATATGAAAGAACACTTTAAAAAAAATTTTGTTGGTACTGCAAATTAACTAATTAAAGTTATGTGGAAAGTTTACTGATTCATAGATGAAGTAATATTTTTAAAAGAACCAAGTTTTAATGCAAAATAATAGAAAAATATTTTCAAATTAATAAATTTTACTGGAAAATTGCTTTTTCCTGTCATCAAGCAAAAAATTTTTTATTTTTTACTAATTTAGTAATAGAATTTTATTTATCGATCGTCAAATGCTTGTCTGTTTATTATAGTTTTATTTTTTGAACTAACAGAATATATTATGATCTCATCCAAACCTTAATTATTAAATATTAGAAGCTACCAGCTTTTAACATAGATCATAAAATCAAAGTATTATGAAGCTATCTCTGAAAATGGAAATTTAATTTACTGTTCTGTAACAACGTCATACAAAACAATATAAATTCTACTTTAGCAATAAATAATATCTTATGCATAGTCTTAATTATAGGAGTAAACTGTATCATCTTTCTACTCTGATTTTGGAAGTAATTTAAGTATTGAAATTATTTGCAAGTTTTAATTTGCAATAGCGATCTAGCAATATTCATAAATTATAATTATGTTACCATTAGAAGAAGCAAAAACACTTTTTAAAAAATCTTTTATGTGTTAGCTGGAATATTCGTTTATTTAATTACAACCTATGATATTTCAACAAATTTTTTATTCATAATTTTCTATTGTACCATTTTAGCAAGAATAAACACATTCATTTTGTCTGTAGTCATAAAGTTATTTATTTTCACAAGTATTCTATCTTTAGTAGCATAGCCCATCACTTAATAAATCCATATTTTAGAAACATTTAGTGCAAGTATTATCTGAAGGACACTCCTTGCACCCACTTATTTCACATTTTACACAATTTTATTAATCCTTCTCTTTTGATTGGTTACTTTCGCATTTTTTAAGGCAGCTTGAATGATTACTTTAAAAGTAATAATCTGTATTGCATTATATACATTAATAGTTTGAAGGACCAAAGCAAGAAGAGCAAGATTAATCGCAGGTTAAGCATTATTCATTTATATTATCAAAGAACTAGCTCTAAGTGGAACATTTTTGCTTGTAAGTAAGTATAATCTACTCAACAAAATAAAAAACAAAAATTAGTTATTTCTTCATTTTTTTCCTACACTCTTCTTATTTATTTATTTTTTGTTGTTGATGAAATTTAAAATAAGAAGAAAATAATACAATAATTAATAAACTAGTCATTTAAAATACAGGTAGATAGAGAAAAAGCAAGGAACTTCAATTTTTTGTAAAAAATCAAATGCTAGTAAAAATAGGGAAATTAAAAAGACTAAGTGTGTATTGAGGATAAGTTATTAGAAATGATATTGGTTATATTACAATTTATCAAAAAAAGATGGAGCTAATGTAATTTCATTTTCAGAAATGAACCCTTTAGTTAGGTTACCTAAAATACAAAACCATGATTAGCAGTGAGAGTTTAAGCTAATGCTGTGAAAAAATCATGGTTTTAAAATTTTTGTGAATTATTTTTTCTAGCCACTATCTAGATTCGCCAACTAATTAGGCTATTATAGGATTTCAAAGGACAAGACAATAAATAGAATTATTGGTTAAATATTATTTTCAAATATTATTCTATCAATTTAAAATTTTTATTTGGAGCAATCATAAGTCACACATTTGTAAAGATTTTTAGTTACGCTTAAAAAAAATAAGTAGCTTCTTAGTATAATATTAAGTAGAACAAATCTATATATTTTTCAGTTAAGCTAATTTAAGGTACTATTTTTGCGGAAAAATTTTGCTCAAAATTTAAAAATTGAATAATTATTTTATATTATTTTTATTATTAATTACAAGTAAAATATGTTATTTTAAAAAAGTAGATAAAAAAGAAAAATCAAAAATAAATTTAAATATAGTTTTTGATTAATACATCAATATATATCATCCAATAAATTATAATTTTAAGAAGTTTTTTTCATAATATTCAAGCTGTAAATTACAAAGAAAACTTATTAATTTGATTGTAAATCAAATTTTTATTTTAAAGTAAATATATAAATAAATTTAAAATGCATTTTATTAAATTTCTTCTTTATAAAATTAATATTTTATGTTAAATAAAATATAAATGTTTAAAATTTGTCTGAAAAAACTTAGTGAATAACTAACTATCAACCAATTTAAAAATATAGAAAAACAATAAATTCTGATATTATTTAAATTTTTTAAGTGTTTTTGAATTCGCTATAAAATCTTATTAATTCTTAAACACAAACTATTCAAAACTTAAATTTTGTAAAGAGAATAATAATTATTTTGAAAGTGAAATTTTTGATAAACTCTAAATAATTTATAGATTTATAGCTATTTATATAAATTTCTCTACCAAAGTCCTATTTTATTGAGCTAACATGATTGAATCATCTTAGAAATATTATAGGCAACTAAAATAGAGTAAAAAATATTAGCAGTGCATTATTTTGTAATGATAAGGAGATGATAAAATCACCTAATCAATTGAACATATCTCACTAATAAAAAAAATAATAGATAGATAGATAATCAAAGAGAAGGAAGGCAAAACCTTAGAGATTGTATAAATACGAGTTATTATTCTAAATTATAATTGTAAGATAACAAAAAGTATCAAAAATCAATATATTGGCGAAAACATTAGCAATACACCTAAAATGAATCAAAATTACTAATATCAACCTTATGGAAGGTTAAATGAAACTGAGGATAATATTCCTCAAGGATAGCCTGTTGAAAATTAAAATATATAAATGGCTCGTATGTCTTAAACTCCTTAACAACCATTATCAATCCCTCAATAAATTCCAGTTTAACAAACTTATCCTCAAAATGCCCCTCAACTCTACAACTATCCTCCTGCACCCTAAGGATAATTAAGCTCTCCTCCTTAGATGTACTCTTCTAATCCTATCCCAGTAAATCCTTACCCCCAATTAGGTTAATCTTAGGTATAAGTTCAAGGCGTTCCTCCTGTTTAATAAAGTAAGCATATTTTATTATACATTTTTTAATTTATTCAATGATCTAAAATCTATGTTAAATATTAAATTAGATTTTGCCATGCTTCCTATTGTTAACCATCCCACCTCTAGACATCCTCAATAATTGTACTGTGCTAACTGCAAGTAATATACAACTACTAAGGTAGCTCTTAAAAACGGATCAGGAGCTTATATCGCTGGCGGTGTCATTGCTGCTTGTGGTTTCTGGTTAGGTTGTTGCTTGATTCCTTGCATGGTTGATGATTGTAAAGATTCAGTACACTTTTGCTCTAGATGCGGTAGCAATCTTGGTTCAAAGAGATTCTTGTTTGATTGAGAGTCAAAATTTTTTGAACACATTTAAATAAAAATTAAAGACTTTAAACTCTTTTATTGCTCCATTTAATAAATTAAATAAAAATATTATCAATCAATCTATAGTATTTGAATCTTAAATGCTGATCATATAAAACAGATTGTGATTATGAAAAGCTGAATTCACTTTATAATATAATAAAAAACATCAATTTTAAGATAAATAAATAACTTTTAAAGGAAGTGCTGTATTTGCTTATTTTACATGTTAAAAACTAAAATAATAACTTATTGACTAATTAATTGTACCTATATAATTGCTTAAATTCGATAAATTTTATAAAATTATTAATCTCAGAATACGAGAGAAACAAAATCATCTTTATTTTACAAGTAAAAATGATGTTAATTTACACTTTTAAAAATAAATAAGAAATATTTCAAACAGTTTTACATATTAAATTGTGTAATTAACTTCAAATATGTTCTTGAAATATTTTTTTTTAAATCAAAATTTACTTAATCTTTTATTAATATTGTTATGATCAAATATTAATGTCCTCATTCAATTAAGCATAAATTATGAGGTATTAATTTATTTTATAAAATAATGCTGCTTTTTGTTTTGTAAATTAAATCTACTTTATTTTAAGTAAAGCAATGCTCTATTGGAATAATTTAATACATAGTATTATTTTTTAAATGATTTTCAAGCGAATCGGTTTATAATAAAAATAATGATTACTCTTTTATTTCGTATTTAAAAGGATATTTTAATATATCATAATAACACTATTTAAGTTTTTTCATTTTAAATCAAAATAATTAGAAAACTATTGATTGATAGGATAATATGACAAATAGAAATCATTAAAAACATAAGTTTAGATAGGATTTTATTAAAAAAATTTTTTACAAAGAAGAGTTTATAGTATAAATATTAAAATTTGAAAATAAAGTAGCACTTAACATAAAGATTGAGTGGTTATAGGTGTTGATATATTTATGTTAAACTTATTAATAAATATTTAATATAACCCATAATACAATAATTGTTATTTAAAATTTGATAAGTTAGATAATATTTTTTTTATCAAAAATTATATATTTTGTTTGAGTTAAAAGCTCTTATTTATTTTAATTGTATATTAATTTATCCTTTACTAATTTTCAAATTATTTACCTATTAAACATTTTCTTGAACTTTCAACAATTACTTTGGTTAGTATGAATATATTTCTTATTATAATAAGTTCTAAATGAGTATAAGTATAGCCAACTTAATTTTAATATTTCTATAATTATGGTATTATATTTATAATTGCTATTTTTTTGTCATTTTATTTAATAGTTATGTAACAAAAAACAAGAATTTAATGTAAGTTATTTTTTTTAATTTTAAAAATATATTATAAGATTTTGTTTACATTCTTGAATGAATGTATGTTATATTTTAAGTAGATTAGAATACTAAATTAAGTTAAATCAATTCATAGAGTAACATATATTATACTTTGTTAAAGAATTTTTATATCTAATTACTTATTTTGGATTTACATGGTATTTTATTTCATTAAGAGTTATTTAAAATACTTTCATATTTATAAAAAACTAATATATCTGAATTGGTTATACCAAATGATATTATAGACAGAATATATTATTTTGAACACTTTAATTTTATAAGTTAATAAGATAATTTACTCATGCTAATTATTTAATTTCTAATATTAACCATAAAGATTAATCTTTAAAAAGAAAGTAGAAATATTAATAATATCATTTTTTATTTAAAAAAATTTTCAAAACAAATAGACTACTAACTAACTCACTTAAAAGTTTTAACTGTACATATGGATGGAGCTATAAAAGCTACTGCTTATAACTCTGCTGTGTCCAATACTAATTATTTCTACGATTGGCTTAATATCTACTTATTTTACTTATCAATAGGTCAAAGATATTCTAAAATAAGCCTAGCAAAACCTTTTAGATGATTAAATATTATCAATAAAGATTATTATTTCAGCTTAGAAGGCTAAATTAGATTCATAGTTTATTAAAATGGGTAGAGAAATCTAAATGGTTAATAACTTTTATAGAAAAGCGCTTTATGATTAAGTTTTTATAAATCCTTTTTATGAAATAAATAATACTTTAGCTTTAACTGGATCGCTTAATCTAACAGATTTGTCTGATCCCAGAGTCGTTTAGGTATTAAAAGGAGGAATTTCTGTATCTTCATGGTAAAATTAAACTTTAAATAAAATATTTTCTGTTTTTTATATGACTTTTTAAGCATATTGATTACTTTATTTATCTTTAGAGATATTAAAAATAGTTAAAAACTAAATACTTTAACACTCACATTGGGTCTTATTTATTCTTAATATGATTTGTCTTTTTATTATAAATTTTTATAAACATTGCTCAATCAATGATTAATTTATAAACAAAATTTAAATTCTTAAAGCTTTATCAAAAAACTAAAAACAAATATAATATTTTAAAAAATAATTCGTAAATTTTATATTAATATAAATTAAGGTTTCTTAAAAATGTGAATTCAAGTGATTTCTCCAAATTACCCGAGCCTTCAATTTCAAATATTAAGCATTAAAATTACATGGAATATTTGATTAGATCGATTTACTTAGCAAATAAATTTACAAAATCCTTTTATTTTGAAGATTAGGTGAGAGGATTCTAAAACGATGGATTAGCACTTTCAAACCCATATAGATAGGTTAAACTTGATAAAGTAACAATAAACAACTAATATTGCTAGATAGAATATTATGATGCAAGGTGTAGGTCTTGGTATATTGAAACTAGCTAATTCAGCAATTAAAATGATAACTATATTTATGTTACAGATCCTATTTTAATTTTTACAGAGCAAGTTCCTTATTTAGGAACATCATTTTGTTCCAAAATAATGGTCAATAAACAAGTAAGTTTTAATTGAATTCTTTATAAATATTTGATTTTTTAAAAATATTAAGGTACAGAGTGTGGGATGTGGAAATTTTAGACCTGATTAATTTGAATTATTATCGAACACAAGTATATTTTCGAATGGATTTTAAATAATAACAGTTGCAAGATCTTAATAAACCATTTTTTACCAAGGTATTGAAAATGGTTACAATAAAACTTTGCAAGATCTATTATTTGATAATAATCAAACTTTATTTTAGCAATTCATGGATTAAATACCTCAAAATTTAACTTAGTATCAATACAAAGTAGTTCAATCTAAAACAGGTTTACCTTTTTTAGGAAGGGACTCTGAAGAAATTAACACTTTTGAATTTCAAACGAAGAATAATTCATACATAAGCATTACTACTCCAATCAACATATTAGATAAAATAAACTCGCAATAGTTCTAATTATTTAATATTTTCACTTTTTACACTATTATCTCTAAGGAAAAGATGCTTGAGTACTACGATGAACTTTAGTCTTAAATATTGAGTATTTAAATTATCATATTTATTTTCTCAGTTATGATTGTGGTAAGTTTGTATTTTATTCATTTAAAATTTACATTTTACTCACTCTAAAAAAAATTTTTTAAGCAATAAAAATGTATTTCCATACTTTTTTACAAGCTCTAATCCAATCTTTATTTATTTTTATTGAAAATAATATTTTTATCAAAAAAATTGTTTACTTTAAGTCCTCTTAAATTTAGTTTAGTTTATTAATTCATCAACTCTTTAAAGATGAAAAATCAGCTTGCTCATTTTTTAATTTTTTTTAAGTTTATTTGAAAAGTAAATTTATGATTAAAAATAAGTCTTCTAAAATTAATTATTTTATCAATTAGTATTCTTTGATTGAATAAAAACTAGCCAATCAAATACCATTAAAAAAAATAAAAATTAAAACATTTATAAAATAGGGAATATTTTCTATAATATCATATGTGCATGGAATTAGTATTGCTATAAAAATAGAAAATCCTATTTAAAATCTAACTTTTTTCCTTTAGTAAGTGACTGTAAACGACTTAGGATTACTAGTGAATAACTAGTTTAGTAATTTGGAAAGTATATTAACTTTATAAGATGAGTTAGAAACAAAAGAGGTGAAGATTTTATTTGAGTCATTTTTGGATTTATTTACATCTTTGAAAATAGTATCATAAACTATCTATGATAAAAATCATTCAGCAGCAATTATAGAGCTAAATCAGGCAATAAAAAAATTTTCTTAAAGAAACGATAGATTTGCCTTAGGTATTTGCTATAATAATTTAGGAAATATATTGGTGAAAGAAAGTAGATATTAAGAAGCTATGGAAAATTATCTTTAATCAATAATCTAAATAGACTATGACCTTGGTAAGTATGAACAAGAAAACAATTATTAAGAAGAAATAGCTAACTCTTCTGGAGCATATTTACCTATTGTTGAGGATATCGATGATAATGATAATAATCAAAGCATTGAAGAGGATACAATTATGGGCAATAACGAAGACGAAGATAATAACTTCTTTTCAAACAAATTATCTTAACATAAATAAAAAAAATTAACTGAGTTTTATCGCTTAAAGTTTGATCGAATGATTAATTTCTCTAAGGCTTTTAAATTATATAATTTATAAACAAAGAACTATCTATGGAAAGAATATTAACAAATATTAGAGCAAACAATTATCATTACAAAAAACATATCAAAAGATTAACCTTTTAAATTAAATTATCTATTGATCGAACTTTCATTTTGTTTTCTTAAATAAAATAAATACCGTAATGCTATAATTTACCTAAAAAAATCTTAAAGGCTTTTTTCTTTAGAGAAAAAGAAGATGAACGAAAAGATAAATAACAACATCAAAGTCAATCAAAGCATGAACTTTTTAGAAAATAAGTACTTACAAAAAAGAAGTAAAAAGAGAAGTACTTTTGTTTCTGAAGTTAATTCAATTTCTAATTATCAGTCATCTGTTTTTTTCAATCGCTAAAGCAGCTAGAATGTCTTAGTGAGTCCACGAAATTTAAATTAAAACCAATCCTATATTTAGAACGACAACTACTCCATTAAGCATTTAAACAATAACACAAACAAAATATTTTCTCCAAGTGAATCAGAAATATTTTTGAAGTAAGACTATTTTTATTTTTCAAAATAAAAAAAACTAACTTTTTTATAAATTAAATTAAAGCGAAGCACATATCAACCCTTTCAATAGTTAATTTAACACTTTAGATTTTATGGAAGGGAAAATCATAAATCAAAAGGCTAGGTGCTTAATGTTTAAAGGCTAAAACTATAATGCACTTGAGATATTACTTTAAAATTTTGAAAATCTTCAAACTTATTACTAAGAAGACAGGTTAATTTGTTTGTTGCTTATTAATCAATGTCTAAATTAAATTATAAAAAATATTGAAAAAAATATGAAATCTTCAAAATACATTTATTTTTAAATTATAAATATTGAAAAAATATGTTCTTAAGAGATAGAAAGGGTAAATCAATTATTAGAAAGCAAATAGCATGATACTTAAAGAAGAAGTTCATAGACTTAAGGAGAAATGATATTTGCTCAAAGTCAATATAGATATATAGGATTATCAAATCCTTAAATTGAGATAGAGACTATATAATAAAATTAGCTTGAAAATAGGGCTGAAAAAGCGTAGTATTATTTATAAAACTTAAAAGAATAATTAAAATTTGCTTTGAAAGTTGAAAAAATTCTTGAGGGCTTAAATATGTCAATAATACATTTTATAAAAAAGTTTTCTGAGAAATATCTAAGGCTGTCAGTAATTGTTGATTTATAAGATGAAATATATATTTCAGAAGTAAATCAAATAATTGATGAGATTTACAGTAGCATATTGATAGAAAAATATGATGTTATGGAAGTAATTAAGCTAGAAAAATATTCAAAACAAATTCTGCCATTTACATCTGTTTACTAGCTTAAGCAACTCAAATTTCACTATAAGTATGCCCTGAGAGCTATGTATTTTGCAAAGACGAGAAGAAACATATCTTTTGAGACACTTTTAAAGTCGATTTAAAAGTCAATAGCCAATTTAAATTAAAATTCAGCAAAACCCAAGCAATTTGTTGATAGAACTTAAAATTTTATCATTCTTTTTACAAATTTATCTGAAGAGAATTGTAATCAATTAAAATCACTAATTATGAACTAGATACCTTTAGATACTTAGATAAAAATAATAATTTTTAATATGATTGTTACTTGTTAAGTTTAAAGGCTAATGAATAGTTCTTATCAATAAGCCGATCCAGACGATGAAGAGAGAGAAGCAGAAACTGATATTTAAAACGATTAATACTCCATTTAATATATTAAAACGAATTAAGATTATATTTTAGACACTAACCTAAATACAAGAGAAAAGATGTCAAGTATGAGTAAATAAAACGATCAAAAAGAATTATAAAATAATCAAGAAAGTGGTAAATAAACTGAATTAAAAATTTGTTTTATTTATTTATATTTAATTAATTAAATAAAGACTTTAGAAATGATGACATTTTTGATGATTTTGATTATAACTTTAACATTATGAATGTTGAAATTAAAAATAATTTAGCTTAACATACATAAGTTAGCAATAAATTACAATATAATTAGATATAAAAGTCAAAATATTTGTATAAAGATAGGGCTAGTGAAAATAATATTTAATTATCTAAAAATACAACAAATACTTTAGAAGAAATAGAACAAGACAAAATATAAAATAGCTCAAACACTGAATTTCAACAAAATGAAGATAATTCTTAGGTTTATTTGTCCAAAAAAAAATAATTAAAAGTTAAAATATTTGTAAATAAATTATAGCTTGTAAACTATTTAAAAAATAAAAGGGAAGTTATCGAAAGTTTGGGAACTCCCTTGTTGTATGAAAGGCTGTGATCATGGTGATTTACATAAAATATATACTAGATAGCAACAAATCTAGCTGTTTTTACATTTTCAGTTTATTATTTTAATCATGAGATATTTAATATTATATAAATAAATTTCTGAATTTATTTGTTTTGATAGAGGATTTGAAATTTATTTCAATCCTTTTGAGATTTGAATGATTAAAAATCTTTAAGTTTCTTAAAAATAAATTTATTTTTCATAAACAATTTCAATTAAATATTTTATATTTAATATTCTAAAAAATATTAACTTTTAATAACGGCTCAAATTTGCCAAAAATTTTAAAAGAAATATCATCATTATTGAACAAGCTTAGCTTATTAATCAGTAAGCAAATACATAATTTTGGCGATAATCTGTTTTTGACAATATTTCTTTGTTAAAACGAATTTTTAAGATTAAAAAATAGAAAAAGAAGTAATAAAGGTTATAAACGAATTAAAAATGAAAGGGATAAAGCAAATTACGAAGGAAAATAATTTTAATATCAAGCAAACCCTTCACCTTTTATGCTATGAAATATTATTTGGGATAGTTTGGAATTTCGTTTGGGGAAATATATTTTATAAATACTACTTTTTGAATACAGATTGCTTATATCTAAAGATATGGACATCATCAATTATTATTTATAGCTTTACAAGCTCATTTGTCTATCTTATAATAATTTACTTCTTCGTCACTTACACAAAAGAGAAAAATGAAAAAAAATTTAATATTGTAGTATTGGTAAATCAGATTTGGAATTGCCTATGTTGTTTTGCAAATTTAATGCTTATTTTAATCAGTTTTAATGAATATTATTTCACTGAAAAATTTGCTAATTATGGATATCTCAGCCAAACTGTAAATCTTATTTAATATTTCATTCAGTTTTCTTCAATTTAATTTTGAATTTTTTAAATAGATAAAGTATTACTTGCTTGTTGTTGGGGTAATTCTACTGTTAGTAGCAATAAGCGCTTTAGTTTTATTTTTAACTTGCTTATTTATAAGTAAATTTGAGGCATAAAATGAGTATCATACCTACTAATTAATACATTAAAACGAAATCAATAGCTAAGTAGAGTAAGCAGAACAGCTCTATGAATGAATAAATAAATAAATATAATAAAAACTATTTAACTATTTCTTCTAAAATATTTATTATTTTATATTTTTAATAAATATTTTTTTAAATTAAGATTTTATTTGATAAAGATTTTTAATCCAAAGGTATTTTATTCTCTTGGATATTTTAATATATTTAATATTTTATATAAAATAAAATTAATTTAAATTTATTTTAGCAGTGTTTTTAAATACTTCAAAGCAGTTCATCATGTATTATATAAATTATTTATTTTGTTTTTAAAAATATTATAAAAACTATTTGAAAAAAATAATTAATGAAATACAATTCAAGTAAGATAAAAGAATTATTTTTTATCACCAACCAATAGGATTTATAATAGACTAATTTATTGTGAAGAATTAGTAAATAAATTTATTTTTTACTGTTTTTTTTGTCATAGTCTAATATTTCAAATATGTAGCCATCAAATATTTTATAATTTAGAAAATCTAATTTTACAATGTAAATTGATAAAATCTTTTGGTGCATGCTAGTTTGATTGATTATCAGTATTTTTAAGACTTATTATTTTAGAATGGCATTCAAATAAATTTATTCAATAATTTACAGATTTTTTATTTGGAAAATATAAATTAAA
Source organism: Tetrahymena malaccensis 436 (assembly GCA_000231845.2). Classification (NCBI taxonomy): domain Eukaryota; phylum Ciliophora; class Oligohymenophorea; order Hymenostomatida; family Tetrahymenidae; genus Tetrahymena; species Tetrahymena malaccensis. Next base: position 431,643 of record JH719985.1, on the reverse strand, counting down.
TTAGATTTATTTTAACCTTCAAATATTAACAAAGAAATAAAATTAAATTAGATAATTCATGGTTGATTTTAATCTTAAAGTGAATAAATTACCTTACTTCTATAATCAGATCTATGTATTAAATAAAAGAAAAAATCTTTTAGATAATTGAAATAAGGTTTTGAATTTTGTTTGGCTAATTTTATGTTTAAATTTAAATGTTAAAAGAAAATAATACGAATGCCATCAAAACATTAAATCATCAATTTTATTTACAATTAGCTGCATATAAATTTTTTGTTTGAATTAGATTACAGACAAATTAATCAAAAGATTTTCTTTCTTTTTCAATTACAATTAGTAAATAAATTTTAAAATAAAGATTAATTCATTATAAATCTTTAAAAGCAATAAAATAATTTGTGAGTAAATGTAAAATTTGAAATTAAATTCATTTTTTTGAACATTTTGATGAATTTAATTTGAGAATAATTTTATAATTATAACTAGAGTTATCTTGAATTAATCAATATAGACATAGATAGATAGATAAGTAAATGGTGATTTCTATTATTTAATTTTGAGTATCAGAAAGAAAGTGTATTTACTTATAAATAGTTGAAAATTGAGATCAAAAACTTTTTGAAGATTAAAATAGTAGTGGAAAAAGTAAAAGAAAAAAAATACATTATATTTTAATTCAGCGAAAAAAAAATAGAATCAAGGATTATAGATTTACAATTTATAAGCAAAAAAAGATAAACTAAGAAAAAAACTGATCATCCCTTAAAGAGTTAATAGGAGAATATATCATTTTTTAATCTTAGCAACACAGTTAGTTATTTATTAATCTATAAAAGTGAGAAGAGCTTCTTCTGAAGAAAGAATTCAGGAATATTCAAATAGCTGAGTTAAAAATAAATGTCTTCCATAGCTCTTCTCGCATTTATTTTAGCTACTGTTTTATGTGGAGGTAATCAATCAATATAGATAAATATTTATCATTTTATATTATGTAGAACAAAACAAGACAAGTTTATCATAATTTTTTAAAGAAGTATTAAAATCATTAATTAGATAATAATTTAAATTTATGAAATGACAGCCAATAAATATTTTACTCAATAATCTTATATCTTTGCATACTAATAGAGTCAAAGTTCTCTTATCCAATCATCGTATATTAGAAAGAATAAGTTAATGTATTTAAGATTTGTCAAATATAAAAATTTAATTGAAAAGTTAGGATTGATATTTATAGCTAAAAAACAAACTAAAATTTTAAAAGATAAAATGTTTTTTCAAAGATTAAATAAAACTATATTCATTCGATTAAAAAATATTGTTTAATAGATTATTGATATGTATATATTTTTTCGCTTTTTTAATTGAGTTACTTACTTCAAAAAAGCATTTGAATGTAATTTATATTTAGATCTTTAAGATTAAAAAAATAATTCAAACAATTAATTTTTTAATTCATTCAATTTTAATTTCTAATTAATATGTAAGCCAACGACAATTAAAATGTTCGTTCCTAAAATTGCTAATTTTTTAATTTATTAGCTTAACTAACTAAGTGTGTCATCCATAAAATATAACATGTTTTGTTATTTATGAATTAAATTAAATGTGGTAATATCAATTTAATTACATCTAAGCTTATTTTTTATATTTACAGGATTAGTCAGATTACTAGAGACTTACTAAGACTACACAGAAACAAATAAAACTTCTAGCTTTCATCCTTTAATGCAGCCTTTCGTGTTATTTATTAGCTCTAGCATGTGTATTACTGTGTATATTTTTAAGACAAAAAACCCTAAATTTATTGTCAGGAGGAAGAACTTTAAATGGAGCTATTTGCTAGTTCCAGCACTACTATTCCTTATTAATGTATTCCAAAATGCCATAGCAATAAGATATTTATATAATGGTCTTTATGGAATTATGAAGAGCATATCGCTTATTTCTAATGTAGTTATGGAGAAGTGCTTTTACCCACATAGATCGTATACAAAAAACCAATTTACAGGTTTAATTTTGGTGGTGACTGGATAAGCAGCAGTGGGAATATACTGCTTAGTGCTCACTTCTAATATGGATATTATAGATATAAATAATAGTGTTGAAATTAATATTATTTTAGGTATTACTTTATTATTAATTAGCATATTCCCCATGGCATTTTACTATTTGCTTTAAGAGCGATTTATGAAAGCCTTTAAAATAGACCCTTTTTCATATGTTGGAACATAGGGAATAGTAAATTCTCTTATTACATTAATTTTGATTCTCTGTTTTTAATGGTTGCCATGCAGTAACAAGATATGCTAATTCTAAGTAGCGAATGAATTCTACTTAGAGAGAGTAGATGTATGGTGGGAGCAGCTTACTTCTAGCTATTTTTTCTTATATACTACTTTAACTTTATTTATCTTTTTTGCTGTTTAAATGTATTTAGAGTTTTTCATTATGAAAACATATTCAGGAATTGCGTGCAACATCACAAGCACACTCTATCTGCTCCTTCCTTATATTTACGTTTTAATTGTTGGCAAATTGCCATTTGACTTTGTAGTTGTAGGCGGTTTTCTAATCATAATTACAGGAGTGCTTATATTTTATCATATTCCAAATTTTTCGCAAATAGATAATCTTAATTCCTACACTTCTTCATCAGCTACAGTTCCTGAATTTCAAACAGAGATTTAAAGATCTTCTTTGGAAGATTAACTCAATCCAACTTCTTCCTAAGAACGTGGATTTTATTTGGAAGAAAATGTAAAAAACGAAAGCTCAAATTCTTCTTAAAAGCCAAACAAGAATAAACAGAGTTTAGAAGTTTATTAAAATAGCTTAATGAATCAAAATAGATTTTATTAATAACAAATATTTGATGATTAGTATGCTCCTCCTAATCATATTTAATAATTTAATAGAAGTAATAAATATAATATTAATATGTAATAATAATCACAATAATTAAATGAAACACACAAAAAACAAAAAAATTAAAAACTAATTACAGCAATAAATAACGGCTGTGAGCCTAACTAGTTAGTCTGCTTAAATTGCAATAATTGTAAATAGATGAAATAATATAAGTAAAATTAATAATAGAATAATTATTCTTAAATGCAAATAAATTATGTCAACAAATAAATTAATCCATAGGCTTAATTTAATAATTAGCTTTTGAGTAATAGAGAAAATTAGAATGAATAATAGAATGTTGTTTCCTAAATTGATGGGAGACTAACTAATTCTAAGAATCAAAACATATAAAAATCATAAAATTCTTAAAGCAATAACGATGATGACGATTCATCAATATATTACAATAACAAATTCCTAAGTAATAATAGAAGTAAAGCGAATAGTAAATCAAATGCAACTTAATTTAATTAAAATACACAGAATTCTTTTAATGATAATAATGAAAACGATTATTTTAATAACATGTAAGTAAGTTAACATGTAGTTTATTAATAGAACGAATAAGTAAATAATGAATAAAATGATTCAAATAGCATTATAAGTAATAACACTAGAATTAATAGATGCAGTGGTAGTGGTTTATGGATAAATTAATCTAACAATAGAAATAAAAGCAACTTATATGATCAAAGCATTTTACTGTTAAATTCATAAATATCTGAGTAGAACTAGAGTAGTATCATATATAAAGAGATAACTCCTAAATAACAAAATGATTAAAAAATTAACAACAACAACAATAATAATTTAGAGCCATATTAAAAATAGGAAGAAGAAAATTAACTTAACAATAGTCCATATATTTAAAGGGAGTTTGAATTGCTTGTTGATAATAATAATGATGTTATATAATAAAATTATTAAAATAATTAATAAAACTTCTAAGTAGCTGTAGATCAGCAATTATAATAGCAGCAATAGTTATAAATAAGTAGATCATCTTCAAAATAATAGGAATATCAAAGGAAGAAGAGCAATCTTAGTAATAAAAGTATTTCTGGTAAAAAACAAAAAAATGACAAAAAAATTTTACTTTCATAAAATAATTTCCAAGAAGACATCGTCCTCCATTAAAATGACATTTCATTAGACAATTACGATGACATCCTTTTGGATTAAAGCAGCAGTTAAAATGAAATTTTAAAGATAAACAAGTTTTAAAATTCTAGCATTCCATCACCTTCTGTTTCTCCTATAAATACAGTAAAAAAGAGTAAGAAGAAAGAAAATAGAAAACTACTAATCCTAAACTTATGAGAATAACCAATAAATAAATCTTTCCCAAATAATAATTTATATCTAACTATCTATTTAAATTCATATACAAGAACGAAAGATGCACTCTTTAATTAAAATTAAAAATATTTATTATCAAAATAAAAATTTTTCATTCTTATTTATGTAAACAGATGTTTGTTTATCTTTTAATTATTCCAAATATTGTAAAAATAAATAAAGAAAAAATAATGAAATAGTTTTATAGATAAATTGTAACTAAGAAGAGATAAATCAATTCTAAAATTATTAAAAATAAATAATGATAAACATTAAATGATTCATTAATTTCTAAATTTTATTTTTTTTATAAAGCTAAGTTCATTTAACAAAAAATTATTTCAGAAAAACAAGTAATAATTTTTTAATTTTAAAGCATTTAAATTAACATTTTTTTGGTTTGATAAATTTATTTGATCGTTTGCCAAAAACAAAAATGATAAAAAAATATGAAGCTTAGTTATTCCATTTGCTTTATTTAATAAATTTCAATTTATGCATAATAAGAAGAGTCATGTAATTGTATATTTAAGTGTAAGTAGGAATATATTAGAAATAATAAGGTAGTAAAGTTAGTATGCATGATAGTTTAATTACATCAAACTATCTTCTATCTGCATTAAAAAAAATAGTACTCTTTTTTCTTACAATTAATAATTCCAGTATGTGTAAATAAGGTTTGTTTTATGTACAATTTAATAATTCTGTACTAAATTTTGTTTGTATTAAGAATTTGGAAGTATTTTATATATAGCTTTTCTCTTTTCTTTTTTAATATATTAATAAGTCAAGGATAAAGAGTCAAACAACAATAAAGACCATTAAAATTCCAATCATAGTTATTTTACTTACCTCTAAGACTCTCTCGTTGAGGTAGTTGTGGAGATTATAATTAAAACAATAGGGATATTTCCATTTAATAATTTAATAAAAGAAGTTAGCTATAGTAAATGCTCTACAAAAATCTATTCATTCTACTGTTTCCTATAGTGATTATAATTGCTATAGGATTTCAAGCAATGTTTGAAGCTAAATCATAACTTTCAAATATTTTAACAACTACGAAAGAGTAGTTTAGAAATGATACAATATAATGTATTGTTATTTTGAGCTCTTTTATAGAATATAAATTGGAATTAATATTATCTTAACTCTATTTTCATAACTTAATAATGTCTATATTTCAAAACAAAATGATGAGAAACTAAGTTCTAGTTTCTCCGAAAATGTAAAATTTAGCTGTTAATATCTAAGATTATGCTATCCCTAATTAGTATCCGCCTTATGTTGAGTATCTTTTATTTAACAGATATGGTGATAAAATTTCATAATTGTAAATATATATTTAAATCTTTTTATATTTAAAATATTCCTTTTCTGAATTATTTAATCAACAAAGTTAACAAAGCAGGAAGCAAAAACAATTTATTGTAGCTAAATCTATTGTTATTAAATGATCACTTAACTTTTTTAAACGAATTTAAATTTCTAAAAATTATTTTATTAATTTACTTAATAGCAATAAAATATTTTTCAAATAAAAATAGTAGCCACTGCTCTAAGTAATTAGAAAGCGAGTATGATCCCGTTTATTAAAATGTTGTATAAAAAAATAAATATGCAGATGTTTTGTCTAGATCCATTTATTATTCTCTATAATCTTTAGATATTCGACCTTATTCATTTATATAAATATATGAAGAGGAGTGCTTAATGTATGGTTATCCATTTTAGTATTCAGGTAGAATTGAAGACTCACCTGCTTATAAAAATCCAAATAATTAATTTAAGGGTATTTTAGAGGAACTTACGTTGTGCGAAACTTAAAATCCTTATTATAATTTTTAATGCATCCCATGGTATTAAGTTGGTAGCAGATTTGATGGTATGTATATCTCTTTTCCAGGATTCAATGGTGATAGTGAATATGTGATAGGTCTATGCCGTTTCTTTGATAGTAGCTATGATGAAGAATATTTTATGGATAGATAAATATGTGATGCAATTAAACTAGAAGATTTAAATAACTATGTTAGAAGTGTTACTTATGGTTTAGATTACTTTTACATACTTGATAGGTAGCTCTAAGCAGTAGCTATGCATTCCAATTATAGTTTCATCAATGCTACTATAAATGATATCACATGGGATAGTTTAGAATTAAGTTAACTAACACTTGAAGAAAAGAATAATTTTTTATCATCAATCCCAAAGTAATTTTACTCAGGATAGAATGATAGTGATTTTTAAGAATCATATAACGGAAAGACTAGGAATAATGGCACATATTTTGTAGGTAAACATTACACATATTTTTTTAAAAAATATAATTTTAAGTGTGAATAAAACCAAGTTAGATTTTTAAAAATTTTATGGACTTTTTTTGATATTTAATTTAATTTTATTTCAACATTATTTATATATTGAATTAGGAGAATATACTAAGCAAGGAGAGCCCTATCTATATGTTGCTTACTAAATATTCCTTTTAGATCCAACACCAGAAGATAAAAGTTTTAATTATTAAGAGAGGGTCTACAGCTAAATTAAAAATTACAAAAGCTACTACACTGTTTTTAACGTCGTAAATTAAAACTCTCTATTTTAGCAGCAATACTAATTATAATAGAATATTGATAACATCTATTTCCTACTTCTGTTTATATAAATAGCATGCTCAATAGTTATAGTAATCTACTCAATTTATGTTTCATTTATATTAGTTAATTCAATAAGCCAATCACTTGAAATATTAATATATCTTTTAAAGACTTTCTCACCCGAGCAGAATATGGATTTAACAGCACTGCAATCCAATTTAATCCCATTTGATCAGGTAAGTGATATATTTTGCTATGAAATAAATTTGATTTATGGTGCCTTTAAAAATCTCATGCATATTATTACTTTCAGAAATAAAACTACTTAGTTTTCGTAATTATCGGATGGCTAAACACTCTTAGACTGGGTATTTGCTTGCTAATTCTTTTAAAATATTATGGGAAATCATAGTTTTTTAGGAATAAGCTATAATAATTTAGGAAATATTCATTTTAACTCTCATCGTTATTTAGAGGCTTGCTAATGTTATAATGTTAGTCTTATACATTTAAATTATGAGCTAAATGAGCTGTATTAAAGTGACGAAGCTTACTGCAGCCAATTTATTTAAGTGAACGATCATAAAATCCAAACTCCTATAAGAAAAAGAAAAAATTCCTCTAAGGACTACCAAATTTCTAATAATTAATAGGTAAATACGAGGTAGGGAAAAACTCATAGCACAGGATCAATCATTTAGATTGTCAAGAAAAAAATATCTTCACTTCATTTTCGTCCTGAGCCTGAACTTATTGCAAACGAAGCTTAAGATTTACATAGATAAAATTAAAAATATTAAGACCTTTTACATTTAAAATTTGAAAGATAATTTTAATACATTCGCTCCTAAAAAATGTACTTTCTTACACAAAAATCACAAACTAATTTATGGAAAGAATAAATTAATTAACTGAAAGAACTTTATGTCTTGGATTAAATTTTATAGCCTCCACAGCACTCGAGGACAATCATGATACTCTTAGAGCTTAGTTTTTGCTATTTAATGAATAAGAAAATGGACAAATCCAAAGTTTTGATTAGTCTCTGTTTGGCATTATTTACATAATATACAAAAAAAAACTAAGATGAGAATATATATACAAGGTAAACATAAAATATCAAAGTAAATTGGTTTGATTAAGATTAAAAAATTAGCCATAGACTAGATAATTAAAAGCATAGTATATAAATAAACAAATATTCATCTGATTATGCAGCCAAGAGGAAAAAAAAAATTAATATATTTGAAGAATCAGAGCAAGCTTATCTGAAAGTTTTATAGTAAATTTCTCCTGTTTTACAAAATCCACTTATCAAAGAAGCATTTGATGAGGTAAGCATTTAAAAAAGTGTTCAAGATGATTCTAATTCAAGGAGTCAAAGAAAATACTCTGAGAAATTGAACAATAGTTAGTGTCCTTCTCCAAAATTTAACAGAGAATAGACAGACACAATAGTTTACAATATCTAGGAGGCTGTAGAATTAATAGGATTAAACAAGTTTAACTTAAATAAGTAAAGGAATACCACTATTTATTCAGGCTATAGGTAGACTTCTGATACTTCTTCTAAGGATCCTTATGAAGTCTATAAATTTAAAAGTTAAAAACGAAATTCAAATTATATGGCAAAATTAAAATAAACAGAAACAATCTTATGGGATTAAAACTATCTTATCCCAGAAGTATAATCAAGCAAAAATTATGAAACTTAGAAATTTAGATCAAAAAGTTTTCTTAAAGCCAATTAAAATATTATAAACAAAAAATAAAGTTTCTCAAATGATGAAGAAGTTCAGACATATCAAAACTAAAACCAAACTTTCGATGCTCATGAGATGTAGTCAGGAGAATAAATAAATGCTATAAAATACAAATCTCTAACTAAATAAAACTACAATATAATTAACCAAAGAAAAAGCTTCACCATTAACAATAGCTTTGCAATGGAGCCAAGAAGATCAGTAACTTAGAACCAAAAAGAAAAAACAAACGGATTCAATAAAAAAATGTATTCTGATTAAATATTGTACTAGAAAAATTAATTGGATAAAGAAATAAATCACTCAAAAAGCAGAGAAAAAAACGATTTTTCTGATTTTGAACCATTTTAACAAAATTATTTAAATCCAAATACAAGAAGAAAAAGTTCAAACATTTAAATGAAAAGTGAAATTAAAAACAAATCTAACAGCCAAGAAAGATATATTTAGGAAGTAAGTTTTTTAGATTAGGATATGAGAAAATCTAAAGCAGATTTTTAATCTCCTTCTCCCTACATTGGCTCCCAACTCTCTATGATGAACATTTAGCAAAATATAAGTAATCAATTTATTTTTACAAAATGAAATTTTAAAAAAATTTTCTTTTTTTTAACAGACGATAAAAGCTTTTAAAACTTTGAGCAATGTAATTCTTTAAACAAAATTTAATATTTAGATCAACCATAAAACAACCAGTAAAAAGACTACCCTAAAGATGTTGTATTTTCAAAAATAATGCTTAGTTTAGCTAATCTTTTTGAGAGTTAGGGTTAGCTTTTGAAAGCTGTTTAAATTGCTACTAATAGCTTGGAAATACCAACTTAGTATTTTGCACTTTACAGGTATGAAAGTTTGCAGCTAATAAACAGCTGTTTTTCATAACTTTAAATGCATTCTGAAGACTTATCAAAATAAATAAAAAAGTTTAATCCACACCTCTTTCTTACTCTATCGATTATTATTGACTATGGAAATAGCGATGCCTCTAACAAAGTTAGCAAAATTTTATAAGAGTTATGTGAAAACTAGATGAAGAACCCAAAAGACTCCTTTTAAATAATTTTAGCTAGAGAATATTGCGAAACACTAGTTACTAAAATTTATAAAGACTAATACTTATCTCTTCAAAGTAGCATAAATAGCATTTTTAAATGCCTCCCATAAAAAATTAATAGACTTTCAAAAGCCTCTTCGAATAATAGAGTCAATTTATTCAAACCTTTAACAAAGCTTCTTGCTGAATATTAGATATCGTCTTTGATAAGAAAAAACACATCTTAAAATGAATTAAAAGAAGATTCAATTCTGACACCATAACTTCTATTTAATTAAAATATCTTCTAAAAAGGAGCAACGTAAAAATAAGATAGTTTTAATCAGTTTGAAATGAAAGTAATAATAATATTTTCAGATATGAAATTTCCAATACAAGTAATTTATAATTAAGAAATAAATAATATCTTTTTAAGCAACAACATACACCTTGTTATATTTGATATTAATGGACTTAGTTTGATAAATCCTGAGGTATTTTCTGATAATAATTCTTTAGATTTTATACATATCTTCTGTCAGCCTTTTTAGTTGATCAACTTTTTTTGCAACTTAAGAGAGAGTTCTCATTAACTAGAAGAGCCAACTTATGTATAAGCCATATGAATAGAATATAAGATATAACTATTTAAATATTTAAAAAATAAAATGTAGTCAGTTTTCAATTTAATAAAAAATTTAATTTTAAAATAATTTATGTTACCAAATAAATTTATTTGTATTTAAAAGAGTAAAATTTAATTAATATATTTATTTGTTTATTAATACATAGTTACTTTTAATTACTAATTAAATGTTATTTTCAATTAACCAAAATTAAAATGAGTAAAAAGGTAATTACTCCTCTATTTAAAAAATTTTACAAATAAAGTGTAATAAGTTTTCAATTTAATAAAAAATTTAAATTTAAAATAATTTATGTTACCAAATAAATTTATTTGTTTATTAATACATAGTTACTTTTAATTACCAATTAAATGTTATTTTCAATTCACCAAAATAAAAATGAGTAAAAAAGGTAAATACTCCTAAATATCTATTTCATCAATCTTATTAATATTCCCATAAAAATAATAAATTTAGTTTTTTTTTTCATTTCTCCATAATCCAGTTAAAGTTTCAGTTAAATTTAAAATGGAAATAATATGCTCTCTTCTAAATTAATTAAAGCTAATTGAATAAAATATTTTTTCTCCTAAATTGGTTAAAAATATTTATAAAAATTAACACAAAAATTAAAGGCTGAATGAAGTTTAAATATTATGTTGCAAAAATATTTTATGACTTAACTTTTTGATAAATTTATCATTATTTTTTTTCTAGATATTTTAATTTGTATCTAAACTATTAATAGACTTATAAAAGAATTTTAGTTTATTTGAGTTGTAAAATTTTTTATTATAATAAAATCTGAATGATCGATTCATCTTAGTTAGATTTAATCATACAGTATAGTTCATAATTTTTGATTGTTACATCTACAAAATTTGATTTTTTATCTATTTAAAATAAAAATTTAATGTAAATTTCAACAAAAATAAAATAAGAAACCAATAAATATTCAGCTTATTCATCTATGAGGTGTTTAATATGCCAATAAAATTTGTAAAAGAAGTTTAAAATGTTTTTTAGGCCCATTTTTTTAATTTAATGGCAAAACTTTATATTTCAATAAAAATTTAATAATTTTTTAATTAGATTTAATTAAAAAAAAGCCTGAAATTTTTTTTGAGTTACATTTATTTAGGAATTTATAAATGCTTCACTTTTTTCTTTTAAAAATAGCAAATACTAAATAATTATTAGCATTTAATAAATTATTTTCAAACAATTTAATAAAAATAATTTATAATAAATAGAAAAATGTCTGCAAAAATTTGTGCCACAACAAGTAATGAGTTTTTAGATGATTTATAAATTAATAAAGGAGTTGATATAGTGTGGAAAAATGTTAACTATACAGCAAAGATTAAAAAAAATACTCGTTAGATTTTAAAAAACTCTTCTGGAATTTGTAAATCAGGAGAGATGACAGCAATAATAGGTAGTTCAGGAGCAGGAAAGACTACGTTGCTGAATATTTTATGCTGCAGAGCATAAAATACTGATTAAGTAAAATTAACTGGAGAGATTTCTGCTAATGGTCAACATTTTGATTCTCTAACTTTTTCTAATTTTGCAGCTTATGTTATGCAAGAAGATTTATTGATGGAAAGTATGACAGTGATCGAAGCTCTTCAATTTGCTGCAGATTTAAAAATGAAAGGAACTGATGAGTAAAAACAAAGAAAAGTGAAGGATGTTTTAAAGATTATGCGTTTAGAAAATTGTTAAAACTCTTTAATTGGGGGAGCTAAACTTAAGGGAATCACTAAAGGTGAAAAGAAAAGAACTTCTATTGCTTTTGAATTAGTAAGTGATCCTGATGTAATTTTTCTAGATGAGCCAACCAGTGGACTTGATTCATTTACTGCATATCATGTAATAGACGTATTATAAAACTATGTAAAACAAGAAAATAAAACTATTATTTGCACAATACATTAACCCTCATCAGAAATTTTTATGAAATTTGATCGTTTGATACTTTTGGTGGAAGGCTAATTCATCTATTAAGGTCCTCGAGATAAGTGCATAGATTATTTTGCATCTTTTGGATTTTAATGCCCAAAATTAAGCAATCCAGCTGATTACCTAATGAGTATTATGCACGGAGAGTCTGAAAGAAATCGTTAAAATTATAAAGTTTATTTTGATAAATTTTGCGTAAGCTTGTAACCTTAGGTAGAAAATGAAATAGAACACCATAGAACACATTTAATATCGAGTAGATCTTCTTAAGCCAACTTTGGCACTCAGCTTAAAATTTTATTAAAGCGTAATTTAAAAAACATGTAACGTAGTCCTATGGAATCAAAAGCTAGAGTCCTCCAAGCAATAGTTCTAGGTTTGTTTACAGGTATAATTTATCTATCTTTACCAGATCCCGAGACTCACCAGTATGATTAGAGAGCTGTAAACGATTATAACGGTGCAATATACTTTTTAGCATAAAATTTACACATGAATACACTTTTTCCTATCGTTCTATCTCTTCCACTTGAGAAAGCTATTTATTTAAAAGAACAAAATGCCAAATTATACACTGCGACTACCTACATAATTGCTAAATTATTAGTTGAAAGTATTTTGGCAATATTATGTCCTGTTATATTTGTAAGTATCAGTTATTATATGATAGGTTTAAGTCCAAATTTTGGTTGTTTTTGTTTCTTTATTTTAGTGAGCATATTATAAAGCTCAATAGGAATGGCATAAGGTTTGTTCTGTGGAGCTGCTTTCAGAGATGCTCAAACTGCTATTAGTGTTACGCCAATGATGATTTTGCCTTTTATGCTTTTTGGTGGACTTTATAAAAATGTTGCTGATATGCCTGATTGGAATGGATGGATTTAATGGATATCAAATTATAGATATTCATTTGAAGCTTTTGTAAGAAATAACTATGCTCACAGCCCTTTTAAAATAGACGTTGTTGGACAACTAAACTTTGAATTTGGTTAATGGAATTGTGTATTCCTTTTGATTGCTTTATTTTTTTCGTTTTCTCTCCTATCCCTTTTATTGTTAAAAACCAAAAAATAAAGTCTGCAATGAAATAAAAAAACATATTATTATTTTTAGTTATTTTATATAAAATTTTGTATAAAAAGCTATTATATGTTTAGCAAAAATTTTTTAAAATAATGTAATATTCTCTTATCTAAGCAAATGTTATCTTTCATTTTTAATTTATCTTTCAAAGCATTATTTTTATAATAAAATTTATCTTTCTTTGCTTTAATTATCCTTAATTTAAATCATATTTTTTAATGGAAAAATGTATATTTTAAAAATTAATTATATATCTTTTAAAAGCTTTTATAAAATTAATATGGTAGTTATGTTTTAATTAGGATGTTATTAATTTTACAAGAAAACTTAGTTAAGGAGGGTTTATTTAAGAAAAAAAATTTTAAAATAGATAATTTTTAATTTAAAAATTTTAGCTTTTGTATTAAAAATATTACTTAAATTATATACTTAACTTAAAAAAAACACTGCTATTAGTAATAAAAAGCTCCAATAATTAAATATTTATTTATAATTTTCATAAAATTTTAAAAGTGAAAAATTAAGAATATTTTTGCACAAGCTTTTTTATTTAATATTTGAGTAAAATTTAAAGGTTTATTTTTACTATAAAACTTAGAAATAAATTTAAAATGAGTGAATGAATGAGTGTGTTTATATTGATATCTACTTAAAGATGTATAAAAACTATATATAGATAGATACATTTATATTTATAAGAATATACATGTTTTTTAGATGATAAATCAAAAAATATTATTAATTTTTAAATGAAATAAAGGCAGCTAGCTAGGTACTTAATTGTTAAGATTGAATTTTGTATGCTGCCATATAATATATTTATATGAATGATTTCAGAAATATGTCTGTTGTATTAGTTTTACTAGCTTATAATTAATATTTTTTTTAATTGGTTTATGTTTTTTAATATGTTTTTTTTAATTTAATGAGCTGAGTTGAATGAAGATGTTCTCTTATTTATTGAAGATAGTTAATTTTGCTGATTCATTCAATAGATAAATAAAATATTGCAAATATTACATTCTTATATATAACTTCTAAACGAATTTAAATAAATTTCAATGCTTTAGAATACCTAAATACATTTTTGATTTATTTTCCATTTTACGCAGCTTATCTGCTTAAGAGAGTTTCTTTTCTTCATATTACTTTTTGTATTCATTAAGCTAAATAACAAGCTACGATTATTCCTATTCTTTTTGCTTTTTAGCCTTTTCTAGCTGATTTGTTAACTGTCTATGATTAGCTTTATTTATATTTATTTAAGCTCTTATTTCGTTATTCATTAGTTCGGCTTGCTTGATAGCATTTGTTAAATCGTCGTGATTATTTTAAATTTCTTCACTACGCTTTTCGATCAAATCTTTGAGCTCGTCTAGTTCTTTACAAAGTGAATCTATTTCAGATTAATACTTTTCACTGAGTTGCTATTAGTATATAATTTGTTCTTGAACTTTAGTTGATGCATTAATTAGTGGCACTATTTCTTTCTCAAGTAATTAAGCTTCTTCTTTCATTGCTTCTTCTTGCTCTTTCATAATATCTCTTTCTTCTTTCTTTGCATTTACTATGGTGTATCCTTTATCTAACAAATCATCAAATGTATTTGCAAGAGCCTCGTCTAGATAAAGATATGCCTTTTTCTTAAAAATGTTACAAATATCAACTTTAGGCACACTTTTATTATTCTTTTAGTGAAATCCACTTGTACGGAAAAGGAAACTTGTTGAAGTAGCAAAAGAGCTTTTTGAAAAAAGAGAAAAACGACGTGATTGATTTTGAGGTCCATCGAGAGAGCTTTGTGAATTTTATCTTTTTGCAGCTGAATGAGATTGCATGTGGTTGTTAGTTTAACTGCTATAAATATTTTATGAACCAGATTGGCTGTGTCCAGGATGGCTATTTTGCTTGACCGAGCCTAGTTAGGGGGAATTTTATTTAACAAATGAGCCTTAAGTTGAACTAGAAGGCTGAGCCTAGTACTATTAAGAGTAAACATTTCCATTCATTGGATTTTATGCAGGTTATAGAGTATTTGCATATTCATTAGCATAAGAGTTTTCATTTTTCCTGCTACTTCCAACAGGAGATCCATTTCCTTGTTAATTTTCTTTCATATATTATCTTAAATGGGTAGACATGTAAATTCAAATAGTAAATTCTATGTGGTCTAATTTAATATTGATTTTAAATTGCTATTTGCTAAAGTGTTAGATCTTGATGTGAAATTTATAAGTATAAGCTCAATCTTTTATCTCTTTTTAGGTGTTCTACCTTTCCTTAAATAATAATTTATTAAATATAAAAACTTGTTTTAATTAATTGATTCCTTAATCTGAAAGTGATTGTTAGAATGCTTAATAACAAGTTTTTAATTGCGCTACTTATCACTCGCTCACTCACTCATGAAAATCAATGTAAATAAATAAATACTAACTAAAAAATTATTTACTCTACATAAAGTTGATTATGCAATAATAAAAATAAATAACATCTTCATAATAATTTTTAATCTTAACTCTTATCAAAAACTTTCATTTTTCATTATCTTTCAAATAATTTTTTTTGTTTTTCAAAAGCAAAATTCTTTGATATAATCAAACACTCTGATTACAAACAAAGCTCTACTTAACTATTTTACATATTTTTTATTTTTTTCTTCCTTTTATCTACACATTCTTAATAGGTTCTGTAAAACCAAATAAACACATTTATTTTAAATAGATAGTTTGAAATAAAAAGGAGTTTTTTGAAAAAATATTACTCAAACAAATAAAAATTTTAGATTCTTCATATTTAAATTAAAATATCATTTAAAAAATGCTCAAAAATAAAAAGAATTTTTATGTTTTGATCCATTAAACTTATCTAAATTACACATATTTTGTTTATCACCAAATAAATTAATTATTCAAGCCTCAATGCTAATGTTTGATATATTTGTTATTCCTACGTCGTTTTGACGCATATTTTTAATTCTATTTTTATGCACTTAAACTGATTTATGTAATTTAAAATCTCCCGAAACATCTGGCTTAGTTAGAAGAGCTTATAAATGATTTAAAAGATCTTACTAATTCCTATAGTATTAATAAATAATTATTGGTTCAGTATAGCAATCTAATTTTATTATAAGCAAAATATTATTTATTACTTAATTTATAGCTTTTAAGGTTAAGGAGGCACGAATAAGTCAATATCTCCGTATTTATCACCAATATTTCTTAAACTAATTATAATAATTGTTAATTTAATTTCCTTAACATTAAATATTTATTTTTTAATAAGTTTTAATTGAATTAACACTAAATATTTATTAATTTGGTTAGAAATACTAGAGAGATCTTTTTTGATTAACACATTTTAATAATAATTTCTTTAATAAACATATTCAAATTTTACATTTTTCCAGATCTTGCGTATAACAAAGAATGTGCTCTTAATTAATTTGTTTTTTCTGGTAAGATCGATAGTTAATTCCAATCTAATTGAGTTTTTTAATTCGAAAAAATTAGAATTTAAATAAAATATTTCAAGCTAAAATTAATTGATTTTATTTTTACGTTTTTAGTTTTTGGTTAATTTTGAAACAACTTTATCATATTCTTGCTCTGCCTCTTAAACAACGGCTTTTTAATCAAAATCACGTTTTTTAAGAACCATCTTTTTGTGAAAATTATGCTTTGATGACTTAAACATTTTTTAATCTGACTTTTGAAATAGCCCACTCGTTTCTTATTTTAGATCTTCTTTTGATTTATCAGATTCATCATCTTCTTCTTAAAATTAATAAGCCGATTTCTATTTCTGAAATTATTTTTTTGACACATATTATTCTATAATTTAACTTTAATAAGAGTTTGGATTCATTTTAGTGTTCTCATTTAAAGCAAACACATCTTATCTGTCTACAAATCCTCTTTTAATTAATTTATATATTAACCCAATAAAGTAAAATTAGTTATTTGATAGTACTTTAATTTTTCTTTTTTATTTGCTTGGTTTTTTTTGTCCTCTTCCTCCTCTTGAGCCAGCATTTTGTTAAAATCATCTTCATTAAAAATATAATCCTTGACAAGTTGTGACTTTCTTTAATGAAATTGCATTCATAAAAATGTAAAATTATTTAAAATCATAAAATTACTTGATAGTTTTTTAACTTCTTTTATAATTTTGTCCATAATCATCTAAATATAAAGAATAATTTAACAATTTTTTTAAATTAAAATAATTAATTTACTCTATAAAACACGTCGTTTCAATTTTTCAGCATACGATTGTAATTTTTTTACTTTTTCTCTTGTTTAAGCAATTAATCCTTGTACTCTGTCTTCATTTGCCTTCTTTTCTGAGGGCATATTTTTCATTGATTAAGTAGAAGTGAGATTATTAATTTAAGGCTGATGAACTAAGCCTGCTGTACTTTTGGCAGCTGTTAAAGGTATTATGTTATTTGAACCAGCAACTACAGGAAAACTATTCTTTTTTTGAAGTATTTAAGACTATTAATTAGTCATTTTTTTTTAATCGGTTGACTAACCAGGAATAACTGATTAATTTGCCGAGGGAATTCTTTGCTGAGAAGTATTGTGAATCTAATTTTAAGAAACTATAATACTTTTTTAAAGTTAGCTTTAATCAATTTAATTATCTATTTTTGAAGACTCGTGAATGTAGTCAGGGACAGCAGATTGCTGCCTTGTTGGAGACAAATCTCTAAAAAAGTATGCTTCTTCATTCATTTATTTATGAGGAGATTATTGTGGAGACTATAAAGAAGTTGCATTAATCAATTAGTTTTTAAATAATATGGATGTCTAATTCTATTTGGGCAGTGTTGGTGTAGGCAGTGCTTACTGCATATTACTTGATTCATTTTTATGGAATTTAATTCCACCTCCTCCAACTGTGGAGTTCATTTAATTTTATTCTTTTGCAAAGTTTACTTTCTTATCTCTTTTCTTTTCCTACGAAGTAAAACTCTTGTAATTTACTTAAGCTAGTCTTCGAGGAATTTTTTAATCACTAGAGTAATCAGCTACAGCGAAGGCCTAAAATAAAATTCAAATACAAAATAAATATATTATAATATTAAAACATATTTTTTAGAAAGATTTTAAAATGAATTTAATGCATATTTGTTTGATTTTATGTTTTTATTTCATTTGAATTTAATATTAAAAAATAAAAATACTCTACTAGGATCTTCAAAAAGCTTTCTTGCATATTCGAAATTCTCATTGTAAATGTCATCAATAGAGATATAATTTTTATAGTCGCTTGGAGGAATACGTCGATCAAATACAAAAGTTGTTGGTATTTTTTCTACCTTTTATTAATTATCTAAACTTGAAAATCCATTTCCATTTTATCCCATATTAGAATACAAACTTTGCATTTTAGGATTAGGTCCACCACTATGTTTTGATATGGAATAAGAAGATTAAGTCTATCGCTTCATCTATCCACTAATATGATATGATTTAACTTGTTAAAACCTTATGTAATTAATAGTAAAATAAATTCTAATTAGTAACTAAGATAACTATTAGAAATATTTTTATATTTATTTTCAGTATTTAATCAGCAAAATTTGTTTATTGTTTAATCCTAAATTTTGAGCAAAATTGTTATTAACTAATTATTTTTTCAACTATTTAATTTATTAGTAAATATAAGAAATATTAATAATAATTAAAAATTTTTGGAAACAGTTTTAGATAAAGTTGTGTGTGCCATCATCTCTATTTTAATATTAGGATTTAAGGTTGTTTAGAGTTTGAATTATTTTTAAAAAAATTAAATCAAAAATCTTAAAACATCAAAAAAATAAAAAGATATCAATTATTAAAATGGATACAGAAGGCATTAAAAAAGCATGGCAATCATAAGGAGAAGGTGAAGAATAAAAATTAAATATAGATGTAGTTGAAAACGTAGTTGATCCAAAATGTCCTATTGAATTAAAAACTAAGCTTAACAATGATTAAGAAGATAAATTAGCTGCTTTTTTGAAAAAGGTATAAATGAGCATTTAAGATGATGATGAATTCGATTCATCAGTGAAGAATAAAATTTTAGATTGGAAAACAGAAATAGAATGTAAGCAGTAATAATAGACATAATAATAAAATAATAATTGAAACTAGTTTAGTATAATATTTAATTTATTTTAGTAAATTATTATATTTGTTATAAAAGAATCATTTAATTATTTAGTTCAAAAAGTTAATTTTCGCAAATGCAAAATGCCAAGATAAATGTTTAGGAGACATATAAATCTAATTTATAATTAAAATCTAAACTATTAAATGGTGTAAATAAAAAGCTCTATATCATAATTGCATAAGAAACAATAAAACCAAACTATTATCATAAATACAATGATTTAAAATTAACTTTTATTAGGTCTAAAAAGATTTTTGTGTTCAATTATAAATTTAGGTTATAAAATATTTCATAAAATAATATTTAAGGTCAATTATATTATTTATTAATTTAAAAAAGTATATCCTAATTTTAAAACTGTTATTTTTTATAAAAATTTCAACTAAATAATAAAAAATCAAGTAGAATTTCTAAATTATCAACTTTATAAATTTAAATGATTTTTCATTCATAAATAGATAGAAGGGATTAACAATTTTAATCTGAATTTCACAGAAAAAACATAAAAAATTAATATCAGCTAAAATAATTTTGAAAACTATTCTGAAAAAATATTAATTTATTATTTTTAAATTTTTCTTTTTAACAAATAAAAAAAAAAAAATATAAAGTATTAAAGAAAATTTGCATACCACTGATTGCTTTATACAAAAGTAAAAATAAAATAAATTAATTATCAGTAATATTTAAAACATAGTATAAAATGAATGTTTTAATTTAAAAATCTTAAGCTTTTATTCTAAAATTATGTTAATTTAAGAATTTTTTTCATACAGTTTTCTTATAAAACAAAAATACAAGCAACCACGATGACTTAAGGTATTAAAAATCTTTATTTTTTTATTAGTTTAATATTATTTTTAACACAGATTTATTTCATCATCTTCTTGTTGGTAAAGGAGTAAATGTTTTATAATTAACTCCTTAATCAGGTGTATTATCTAATATTTTTTCTATTTTTTCTAAAACTTATGTTGTTAACTTGCTATACATTTAAACACATTTCACTGTTTCTTCTAGCTGTTCTGTTCTCGAGCATCCTGTAATTGCTGTAGAAACATCTTTATTTGTCAGTACCCAACACATAGCTAGTTAAGCTTATGTCATGCCCAGTTCTTTAGCATAGTCATCAAGTAGATTTAATACTCTAAGTAAATGATCTTTTTTTTCAGGACTAAAGAAATTATTCCAGTATCTTTTAAAAATAAAACTATTTTATGCTTCGAATCTTACACTTTCTGGTATTCCTCCTAAATTATATTTTCCAGCTAGTATTCCTTATGCCAAAGGGCTCCATACAGTAGATCCCATTCTATGTTTATCAAAAAGGCGAGCATATTCTGACTCTACTCTATCTCTAGCTATCATATTATACTAAGGTTATTCCACACAAGGTTTTATGAGGTTTTTTTCAGCACATATTTCTCTCATTTCAAATATATTTGCTGCGCTCCATTCGGAAGTTCCCCAGTAATGAATAACTCCTGATTAAATTAATTCAGTGAAAGCCCTTGCTATTTCTTCAAAAGGTGTTTCATGATCAAATCTATGGCAAAATACTATATCTGCATAATCAAGCTAAAGCCTTTTTAAAGAATTTTTAACACCTTCCTTAATATGTTTTCTGCTTAGCCCTATTGAATTAATTTTTTGGGAATTAATATCTCCAATCTTACTACCTAAAAATATTTTAGTCGAAACTACAATATCTTCTCTTGGAACATTTAGAGACTTTAGAGCAACTCCCAATTAAACTTCACCTAGACCATATCCATAATATTCAGAAGTATCAAAATAGTTAATGCCTAGATCCCATGCCTTTTTTACATGCTCATTTGTTTTCTCTTATAATGAAGGATCATCTGTTACAACCATAGTCCCAAAGCTTATCACTGAAACTTTTAATCCAGTATTTCCCAGGTTTCTGTATTCCATTTTTTTAATTATATTCTAGTTATTTATTTATTGTTATCAATTTATGTGGATTATAAAGTTTATAAATATTTTTATATGATTTTTAAATAATAATAAGACTGTAAATAAGATTTTAAAAAATATGAATTCAATTTATTAACTCTTTATTTACAAATCACTTTAAAATAAATTACTCATGATTAATAAAGAAACAATTATATTTGATCAGAACATAAATTAATCTGATTAATGATAAAAAATTTAATACTCCAAATAAGAAATAAAATCAAGTTAATAAATATAACTCTGTAAGTTCAATTTTCTAGAAAAAAATTATTATTTATAATTAGTAAATCATTCATTTAAATAAAATATAAATTTATAAATTAATTAAACGCTTAAAATAGTAAGCAAAAAAATACAATTTAAGGATAAACAATAAAAATATTTATATTAATAACATTTCATATTTTTTTAAATTTTAATCCATAAATTATTTGATTTAAAATCTTTGAATTTATAAAAAAAAATAATTCTAAAATTAATTAATGATTATTGTTGAATAGAAATAAATATATCAAACAAGTTTTATGATTATATATATTTTTATTTGATAAAGAAATTAATTTAAAAAAGATTTCTTTGAACTTAAATAAGCAATATATTTTATTTGTGTTTTTTAGATAACATTTTATAATTTAAAGAATTAAAATTATAGAATGGCAATTAAGCATAAATTTTGTTTTGATTTTTAAATATTTTACAAAAAAAATATTTTTAAGTAACTGATAGAACCTCTTGTGATGAATCTTTAATAGATTTTGATTAGATACGTTTAAGTTTTATAATTAATTTTCAAATTCTTATTGTAAATAATAAAATTGTTGTGAATAATTAATTTACTTATTTATTATTTGTCAATTAATATTTAGCATTACTATTTGACTTTATAAAAATAGTTTACTTCAAAATTTAGTCATAAGCAATAATTAAATGAAGATTAAAGTAATTTATACTATAATTTAGTATCTTTAAGTTATGATTTAATAAATATTTTTAGTTGTTGAATGATTTAGACATAAAAAATGGTAAAAAAGCATTAGAAGTTTTGAAAAATAATACACGCATATTTCAAAACTGGAATGTCTAAGAATTGAGCGATTTATCAGAATATATGAGATTTATTAGTTTTACAAAGTAAAATAATATATAAGCGACAAATATTATAGATTAATTCAGTTTTAATGCATTTTATATTCAATTAGGAGTACTCCTCTTGCGAAAAAGAACGAATCATCAGACTATTTTGGTATAATTATATCTGGTAGAGCATTAATTTCCTCTGAAGGATAAGTGTTTGGTTATTTAGAAACAGGAGATATGATAGGATATTTAAATTTTGCAAAGATATAAAAGTGTGTTATTTTGATAAGATTAATCAATCATTTTATTTGATTTAGTATTATGATGTTAAATCTTATTTTTTATTTTTATAAAAAGCACATAAACACATTTCTTTGATATTAATGGTGAAAAAGAGGGGTTTATAGCTGCAATTAGAATAGAAGATTACAAAACTATGAGTAAAAAATCACCTAAAATAGCATATAAATTATCTTAAGTAATCACTAAGAAGGCTTTTGATACGGTTCACTTTTAATATAGGTAAATAAATTATATGAAATTAACCTATTATAATCAAGAATACTACCCAATAATTATTTGTATTTTATCTTAAAATAATACTCCTTATTTTTATTAATAGAAATGAACATTTACTGAACGATATTTAGCCTACTCCTTCAATTTTACCACCAAAAAGAATAGTTGATATGTTTGAAAAAAGTCCAGCATTTTAAGATCTTATCAAGAGAATGGAAAAAAGAGATCGCTCAAACTTTCTAAAATTTGCTCAGCTTTACGAATTTAATCCAAAGGTACTTTAAGAGTTTGTATGTCCATTTAATTTAGATTTAATTTAAATTCAATAGGATCTTATATGCAGAAGACGAAGCAGATGCCATCAAATGATATTCCTTTTAAAGGGCGAGTTATTAGAGTTTAACCAAGAAGACGATAGTGTGACTTCCTACAGACCTGGAGATATAATAGGGCTTAAGGAATTTTATTTAGATCTCTCTTGGACATCAAATATTATAGCAAAATCGGAAGGTTGTTACTTAGTGTTAAGAAGTGAGCATTTAGAAGATATTGCTCTTGAGAATGGAGGTAGTGCAATTAATCTATACAATCTTTTTGCATCATATGAATGTGATAAAATCAAAGCAGAATATGAAAAAGACTTCAAAGATTAGTTCTCAAGCGATTTTAGATTTAAGTTTATGCCTATTGACACTTAAAAAAGTATAGTCAACTTAGAAAGAAACTAAGAGTTAGGTAGAAAACAAAAATTATAATTAAAGTAATTAATTCAATTATAAAATTAGAAAAGGAAAAACAACTAAAGGAGTCTGATCAAATAACTTTTAAAAAGAAACCTAAAGATGACAAAAAAGTAACTTTTACAGGTAATGAAAAAGCTGAAGATTTTATGATTTCTAATTTCTTAGAAATTGATGTTGAAAAAAAAGTGGACCAAATAAGTATGACATCTGACAAAAATAAGGAGAATTTAGAATCATATAGAGTATCTTATGATATTGCTCCTTTGTATCTACATGAAATACATCTTCATTATATAGAGCAACCTTAAAACGCTTAAGCAAAGTAACAAGGTGGTTAAAAAGGTGGAATCGTACTTCCCCATGAAGGAATTTCAATTCTATTCAGAGAAAAATTGGAAAAATAGTCTCTAGCTTTATAAAGACTAAAACAAGAGCAAAGGTAATAGAGAAAAATGGGAGACTAAGGAGTAACAGAAAACAAAAAAATTACTACAAATGAGCTCATAGCCTAGCACAATGAAGTAAATTAAAGCAATTTATTCAATTCTAATTTATGTATATTTAAAGGAATACGAAGAACTCAAGAATGAAATGGCAATAATTGATTAAACCAAGCAAGAGCTAGAAAGAATGCTGGGCGAAGTAAAAGACGAGAATAAAAAACTAAGATTAGAAATTAATAAATTAAATGAGGTTAACATCTTGTTAAATGCTAAAGTAAATAAGAACTTGGTACAAAGAGAGCTTGTAAACAAAGATATTTTAAATCAAGGTACTTACGTAACTCTAGGAAAATAAGGAAGGTCAATTAAGGATTCTTTCCATACTGTCGTAAAATATCTAAATATATTTTAAATTATCAAATTTTTTCATTTTTAAATTTTTAACTTTTTTATACTGATCAAATATTTTGATTTTTTTTAATTTTTGTGTCCTTTTTTTAATAAAATTTATATTTTAGTTAGATTAGTAGTTGCGTTTAAATAGAGGCTAACAATTGGCGGCTAAGTGTGCTTATAAATGGTTAAATCAAACCAAAAAAAATATATTAAAAAAGAAAACAATTGTTTTTTGATAAAAATATTTTTTTGTATTTTATTGTTTGTTTAAAATATTAATTCGTTCTTTTTACAATTTTTTACGAATTTGTAAAAATTATCATTGAAAGAAATGCTTTGTATTAAAAATAAAAACACCTTAAAATTTAGCAACTAGGTTTTTGCCCAATTAAAAAATAAGACTCACTTGCTCTTAGATAGCTTTTTAAAAGATAATTTTGAGTCTGATTATTTAAATATGGATAAAATATAAATTTATTTGAAGAATTATTGTTAAAATTTTTAATTTTAAGATTGGAACATACAGTCAACACTGCTTGATTTAAAATTTTCATGCATATTTTTGCTAATTTAATGAAGTTAAAGTTGTAAAGTGATAAATATTTTTAACCACTTAATACCAATTATAAGAATATTTTCAATAAATTATATAGCTGTTTAACTTTTCAAGAAATTTGTTTATTTTTTAAACTTCTAATTAAGCAATTAAATAAATTTAATGATTAGTGAGAGCAAAATTTTCTTTTAATTGAAAACGGATTGCTGATGTTAAAAAAATATATTTTTTATAATAAAGCGACATGGTGAGCAGGTATATTAATATTTGTATAAAATAGATTATTTTTTCTATTTCACTCTTATTGAATTAAATTTCTTTTATAAGTACATAAATTTAAGAAATGCAATAAATTCTGATGCAATTGATAAATCTTATTTGTTTATCATGCGAGCAAATAAAAAAAAAATCAATTCTTCAGTTACTTAATCACTTGTATCAAATAAATATTTTTATATGTTAAAAATACATGATTAAGATCAGAGAGTTACTTAAGAAATTCTATTAATTAGAATGATTTAATTTTAAATATAGTGATAAATTATTAGAAAGGTATCTTTTTGCCAATCACCCTTAGACATGCATATGGGAATAATTATCTTATAAAATTTATCAAATTTTTTACGCGCGCACGTGAGTTAAATTTTAAAAAGAAATTTAATGATGCTTGCAATCATGCAATTTTGTTTTTCAAAGAAAAATATACTCAAATTTTTTACTAAACAGATTGAACTAAAAATTATTAGAATGAACTTTATAAATTAATTAGTAGAGTATTGTGTTTATTTATTAGGGAGATCATGTTTTATTATATTATTTAAGATAGCTATCTATTTATTTATTTAGATAGCTTGATGCTACATACATTCTTTTTAATTAAATTAGAAGAAAAATAAGAAAGAAACAAAGAAAGAAAAAAAAAAAGTGTTTTAAGAGGGAAAAGTAAATCCACTGATTTTTAATAAATTCAATTTGTCTCAATAAATAAATAAAATTCAATCAAAAAGAAATTAATTAAGGATAAAAAGTCGATAATACATATTTATAAGATGGCTGAATAAAACGCTAACGCTAACAGTGAATATCTCAATCTTAAAGTTAAATCTTAGGTAAAATATAAACCACTTATTTAAACAAGAGTAAGCCGCGTTTAGCAAAAGAATCCAAGCATAGATTGTTTATTTATCTATCGATTTCTTTAGAGCAATTCTCTACTTATATAGCAAATCCATACTTGCTAATTGTTTAAGTTTTCTAGCAAAGTTTCACAGGAATAACATAAAATATTTTACTGAATTGTAATCTGTGATAAATTATAAATTTATAAAATGAAAATACCTCTTTAGTAGATATCAATCAATAAATCAGCTTGGCAGCAATTTAAGAAGCGGCTTAATTCAATCTAAAACATATTAAATAAAATTATTCTAATAATAAAAAAATAGGAAGGAGAAGAAATTTTCTTTAAAATTAAAAAAACTACTCAATTTAAGAAGCTTATGGATGCCTACTGTCAAAGAGCTTAAGTAAAAATCTTTTTTGACTGATTTTTAATGCTTGAAATATTAATAAAATAATAATTAAATTTTGCAATGCCATTTAAATTTGTTAATCTATTATTATCAATTAACTAAAGGTTAACGCCCATAATGTAAGATTCCTCTTCGATGGTGATAGAATCCTTGAATCTCACACCCCTGCTGATGTAATTATCAATTTAAGAACTATAAAATGATAAGCAACTTCAAAGAAAAGCCATTTTTGATTAAAATTTGTATTTTTAAATAAAAAAGTCAAATAAAAAATTAATTATCCTACTTTGAACGTTGTTTACTGTTTTTAAGCAACAAAAAAAAATTCAAAAGTTATGTTAATATCTTAATGTTTTTTAAATAAAAATAGCTTAAAATGGAAAGTGGAGACGAAATCGACGTTGTTGTTGAACAAGTTGGTGGCTCTTTCTGAATAAATTCTTTATTATTATAATTGATGTTCAAAAATTAGTTGATTATGATAACAAAAAAAATATGAGTTTAAGTAAAATTTTAAGTTCTATTTGCTTAAAGATTTAATTAGCTACCATAACATTTTTCTAATTGTGGCTAAACTTTTGACAATTATATATTTAACTAGTTCCTATTAATAATAAAAGGTATGTACGTACACTTATAAGCTAATCAAAAGCATTGCAAAGAATATTAGGATAGATGATATAAAATTAATACAAAATTATCTAAGATGATTGAAATTGCATTAATCAGTTTTATAGAATTAAGGCTCCTAAATACTATTTCATAGATCTATATTAATTCTCGCAAATAATAATTCATATAATAATATATTATTCTATTTATATATAGCTTGTATTGATTTTTTAACAAATATTTATTTTGTTATCATTAATTTAACTATTCTTATAGTAATCACTATTATCAAAATTCATTTTTCCAAACTAACCAAATAAATAATCGAGTAAAAATACAAACATTAAAATTTTAAGAAACAAACAAATAAATAAATTGGTAATTATCATCCAAATTTTTGTTCTTTATTTTTGAATACTAACAAAAAAAATTAATCTAAAAAATTCCTCTTCATTCTAAATTTAATTCACTTAAAATTAAAAGAAAATATTTCTTTTTTTAAAATTAAATAAAAAAGTATTTTAAAAAAATTAAATAAGTCTAATTAAAATTTCTCTTTTGATAAAATACTTTTTGGATTTATTTTCTCATTTTTACAAATTAGTTAGATTGAGCAAAATAATTAACTAAATTTAACTTAATTATTAATATCTATATCATTTGAATAATTATGAGAAAATATTTATTTTAATAGAAAATCTGAAAACTTTCATAAAATGATAATCAATTTAAAGTTTATTTTTTTAAAGGGAAATCATATTTTATAATTCTCTTTTAAACTTAAATAAATTACATTTTAATAAATTTACCTTAAATTCTAAATATTTTTATTGTTTTTATTTTTTTTACAAATAATAAATAATATTTTATAATAGGAAAATTGTAATTTATTATTGATTGTCTAGATAAATAGGAGAACGCACAATATATAATTTAATCAGTATGTATTAATTTAATTTATGGTGTTTTATCTTA
>JH719985.1:296692-403218 GCA_000231845.2 Tetrahymena malaccensis 436 | reverse complement strand
TTTGAAAAAATCAATCAATTTATTAAATAAATTAAAATAAATAGTGCTTAATAAGTATGATATTATTTATTAAATAAATGTTTTTATTTTTTATTATGAAATGAAAAATATATTCTTAAACATTTTAGAACAATTTAGTTGATTAATAAAAATTAAAATATTATTAAATATTTAATTTATGAAGAATGCATTTTTAATTAAATCAATAACTTGATTAATATTTTTTTTTAATTTTTTCTATATATCATTTATCAGAAGCAATTAGAATCTATCGCAGAATCCTCTATTTATATTTTTTTTAAAAATAAGTAAGAATTTAATTGAATTTTTGATATTTATCAAATTTATAAAAAAATTAAATTGTAATTCATAAGAATTTTACTTGTCAACTAAGAACTTGATACATGTTGCCTTTGTTTTTAACAGTTTATTACTTGATTAAAATAATTTTAGAAAGAACCAAAATTTTGATTTGCTAATATATTTTAAATTTAACTGTCCTATGAGACTCCTTACATATTAAAGGAACTCAGTTTATTACTTACACATTTTTAAGAAGGTTAAATATTATTTAGACTTGTTTGAGATGCCTAATTTAATATGTTAAACTAATTTTAAGTTGAATTTGTAAATTAATATTATTCATCTGCTTTATAGCTTTGGCAGCTTACTGTGTCTCTAGGAGAGATACCATAGACAAACGGTGATTCAGAAATATATTTACTTTTAGGTTCGTATATTTAAGTTTTCATAAATTTTTATTAATCTATAAAGTCATTATTATCCTAGACTAAACCAGATGAATGAATATTGTGGTATTAAAAATTATTGTTATCATTTAAATTAATAAAAGAATCATCTTCATCACAAATCGATGTATTTAGTTAAAGATTAGGCTCAAAAAAATCATTTGCTAGCTCTAACAATTCACAATCCATCAATTCTTTTAGCTAGAGAGTCTTATTAATTCTTTACAAAACTTAGGGATCTCCTTCAAATTCACGCTTTATTGCCAAAGCACTCATTTAATTTCTTACATTTTTCAAAAGAATTTCAACATTTTTTTCCAATTTTTCTAACTTAGAAACACTCAACTTCTTTAGTCCTTCTATATTTTAGTTTCTATAAAGAGCAAGCTCTTATTTCAACCTTGAATTTTCGATACCCAGAGTTATTTTATTAGCTTTCATAGTTTACTGTAAATTTATAAAATATGTTAAATTATAAAATGCATTCATTCATAAATTATTTTTTATTTTTTACAAGTTTTCTTTTTTTGATAGCTAATTTTTTTTCTAGTCTCTATACTATATTGCTAGACTCGGATGTCTTGTGTTACACTTAATATTTAAGACTTTGGACTTATTCTTCTAACATTTTTTTTTATTCAGTCAGATTCTTCAATTTTCTCATAGCACATTTATTTCCGTGGATTTCTTTACTAATGTCTCTAAAAGAATTTGGTTTATCTTAAATGTTTTCGTTAATTTCTTCAAAAGCAATCTTTTTTAAAAATTGGTTTTATTTCTGATAAAAAACTCTTAAATAAATATTTGTTACTTTTATGAGACCCACATTATCAAGGTGAATAAAATCTTGATGAATGTTTCTTTTTTTCTTTCCAAGGATGCCTTAAATTTAAACATTTTATTATTTATCAAATAATTCTTTTGCCTTTATTGTTTTTTCAAGATTATTTTTTTACTCAATCAAGGTTTAAATCATTTTAACTAGGTTTTCAGAATTTACTTTGCTAACATTTTTTTCTGACTCTAGCTCAACTATTCTTGTTTCATATTCCTTAATCATACTTTAAAGAATGTCATTATTTTAGAGCTAGATTACATTTTATTTAATTTGATTTTCTATTTTTTTTGCATTTAAACCAAATCTCAGGGTACTTGCAGATTATTCTAATTAAGATAAACAGGGATTCAAACACAGTATAATAGCTGTTCTGCTATTTCCTCCAAGCGAGCTTCTTAAGATTTTAGTTAAAGGACTATTCCTATAAGGGATATGAGATTCTTATTTTCCTTAACTCTTTAGACTTATAACTTAAGTTAAGAAAAACAAACTTTTATTTATTGTTTTGCTTTCAATTTAGCGTTCCTTAAGCTAATTATTTGCATTTGAATTACTACTAGCCATAAGATTATTAGAACTTTTACTGCTTGTGTGATGAATACTTATTTTTTCACTTCCAGCAAGATCAACAAAATTCTAAATAAAATGATTTTTATTTTATTAGATATATGTTAACATTTAAAAATTACTAATATCGACTCTGTAATTCCTTGGTTTCCATTTGTAAGGTCTTTTGGCATTGCTCTCACGTACTATTTTTTGATGAAAATTTTTATGAATTTTGACAATCCCAAATTAAATTTTTAAGTAAAATTATTAATCAATTAGTTAATTACAAGTCTAAAAATGGTGTGAGATCTAGAAGAAACGTGATTCATTGCAGTAGATGTATAATGTCTATTATATTCACCATATTTTAAAAGTTAAAGGATTTCATCAATAGAGCTAACTATCTCTTCTACAGCTCCTTTGATAATAAACTCTTTCTATTCATTTAAATTGTTAATTTTAATAAAAATGATACCAAAACAATATTTTCTTCTTACATTATAATCTTCGCCTATTTACAGAGTTTCTGTAAGTTTATCAAAAGGCTTCAAGAGATCATAAACGAAATCAGTATATATTTCAACATAGGAACATCTCAGCAAGAATTGATTATTAGGAGACTAATATAATGACAAAATATTTTAAGAGATGAAATTAATTTATATAAAAATTACATTTTATATTTCTTTGAAAATATCAATCAGAGAGAGAATAAGAATTCCATATTAATTGCTATTGCTTAAAGTTTAAGAAAAGAAGTTAGTGCCATCTAAATTCTATTTTTGGTTGAACCCTTGCGAGTCTTAAAATACTTCATAAGTATTCTATGAATTTATGTTGGCACCATGAGATTTTTAAGAGTTATTAGTTAGATATTTATCAGGAGTCACATTTTAGGAACGATAAGATGCACCTGCTGTGATTTATTAGTTTGAATTTTTTTTAGTGTTTACATTTTCTCTCTAGTTGATTGGAGAGAAAGTAAAAACGCTATTTCTAAATGCTCCAATTCCTGTATAATTTTAGTAGCCACATTTTTCATTGATTTAATTTGCGTAGCGAAGCGTGTTTTGTACTCCAAACTGATTTAGATACCCAGACATGTCTTAATTTTCTTTGTTATTATTTAAAGAAGCGGAATCTCTTTATTTAGGAGAACTTTTAGAACCATATTATTATTAGATATGCTATTACTAACTATATCCATTACCTTTTTAATAATTAACCAAATTATTTGATGAAGACTACTATCGAGATAGACGAGAAGAAGGATCTTTTATGATCATATTTTTAGGGCTTAAAGGATCTCCAACTAGTTTTTAAGAATTTCTTCCATTCTAAATTTGCTATTGCTAAGAATTAGAATTCTTGTAAGTCAAACCGTCTTCTCTATTTTACCCTAGCATAGTAAATGTTTTACCACTACCTGTTTGTCCATACATGAAAACAGTTCCATTAATTCCTTTAAGAGAAGAGAGAGCTATTCTTTTAACGATTTATTCATAAATTTCAGTGTTCTAAGACCTCTAATCAAAGCATTTATCTTTTATACATTAAAGTAGAATTATTAAAAATCTACCAAAAATATTCACTTTTTAAGGTATTTACAAAGATATTTAACTTTAAACAATACATTTCAATTATATTTTATGCTTTTTTAATGCTAAAATGTACCGCTAAATAAAAATATCATATTGCTTTCATGAAATTAATATTGCAATTCGAATATCACAAAATTAAATAAGATAATTAATTATGGATTCCTTTTAATCAAAATAAAATATTTATGTTAAAAAGACTAAATTGAAGGATTTCATTATAATAATTTTAAATTTACTAAATAGGTAAGATGTTTTTTATCCTGGAGCTATTTTACGCATGCGAATTAAATCTGTATATTTATCAGCAGAAATTCCAACTTCATCATTGGCTAATGTACTCCAAATTTCAAAGTCATTATTCTCTACTTCTTGTTAATTGATAGGTCTAATACGAAGAGCTACTTAAATGTTTTCCATAATCTCTAAATAATATCACAAGTTGAATCTAATTATAAAATAATTTTTTGCTAATCTTACAATTTTAAGTATGTTAATTAATATATCTATTTAAAATAGTTAAAATTTGGAATGTTTATAATTTTTAAAAGATTTATATCAATCTATTAATTAATTGGTTTTCTTTTTGATTATTAGATCTAAATATTAAATAAAGCTAGCTAGTATTTTTGTTTGATTTTTGAAAGTCTTAAGCAATTAGAAAACTAATGAGCTAATTAATTAATTGTTATTTAAATCAATCAATTGATTGATTTCATAATACATTTTTCAAATTTATCAAGTTTTTAACTTAAAAATGTTTGAATAATTCAAACGGTATTTTTGATCAAATAATTTAAAATTAACATAATTTTTTTACTTTATTTTTATAAACAATCGTTTATGTACACTAATAGATTTATTTATTCATTTATAAATTGCATTTAATTCAAAAGTCTTTTTATGAAAATTTGTTATTAAAAATAAAATTAATTTTATTTTATTTTTAAATAAAATGTTTTTGACAAATTTAAAAATAAATTTGTTAATTTTTTATTAAATTAAATAAAATAGAAATTTATCAATAATATAAATTAGAATATTTTAAATACAGAATCACCAATAATTTTAAACTTTTTCATTCTTCTTACTTTGAAATTTTTTTTTTGCAAAAAATTTTAAATTAAAAAGAGAAATCCAGGATGACAACTATTTAAGAGAATAAATATTCAAATAAATTTATTTAATATTTTAAATTAATTTATAATTTTATGAAAAAAGTTAAAAGTTATTTCTAGAAGAATTCTGAAGAAAAACGTTTAAAAAGATTGGATACTTTAAAAAATAATAAATATTATGCATTGATTAATAGTTTAATTAGATGATATTATCATGAAATGATGTTTTAATAATTTGAAAACTATTTAAGAGAATAAATATTCAAATAAATTTATTTTAATCTTTTAAATTAATTTATAATTTTATGAAAAAAGATGAAAATTTTTTTAGAGAAGATTTCTGAAGAAAAACGTTTAAAAAGATTAGATACTTTAAAAAAACAATAAATATTATGAGTCAATTAATAGCTTGATTAGATGAAATTATCATGAAGTGATGTTACAATAATTTTGATTATTTTTAACAAATTTTTTGTAACATTGAAATTTTAGATGATGTTTAAGATAGAAAATATCATTTATTGATAAATAGATATGTTTATGAAAAACGAAATATCTAAAGATATTAATCTACAAACATATTCAACTTAGAAGTATTTAAAAGTTACTATTTACTAATCTTAGTTTATTAAATCTAATAAGGAAAAATTTAAAAAAAACAAAAAAACATAAATTGAAAATCTATAAATTATTAATTTAATATATTAAATAATTTAAAAAATTACAAATTTTTAAAAAGATATATTTTCCTTTGAAACAAGAGAAAAGAAAATCAAGAAAAATTTATAGGCGCAAATCAGTTAATTATACTAGTTTTCTAAGAATTTATTGAAAATTTTGTAAGATGAGAATAAAAGTACTTTTTCTGATCTTACTTGTAAGCTAGCTCATTTATACAGAAGATATCATTTTGAAATTAGGCAGTGATATTAATGAAATTAATTTAAAAGAAAAAAATGATAGCTAAGTTTTTGAGTTAGAAAGCAGTCCAGTCGATGATTAGGCACTAGTTTTTCAAATATTTAGCAACGAAAAAGCCTTTAACAATATTTAGATCCAGTTAGGTACTCTAGAAGAGAAGAAAGATGGTGAAAATACTACTAGACAGTTTAAAAACTCTACTCATGATACTTGCTAGATGAAAAAGGCTAACTAAAAGTGCTTATACATTAAAGGCGTTTCTTAAGTTAAAGCAGTCAACTTTACCTGTATAGATACTCCATGCTCTGCTAGCTTAAAAGTTTACAAAATCTAGCCAAAAGCATTAGACCAAGATAAAGATTAAGCAGATATTACATACGAATAGGACATCATATTAGTGAGATACAGTAAATTTGATTAATTTTAATGATATAAAGATAAATCATAAAAAAAAATTTCTCTTATTCTATTACAAATTATTAAAAATATTTTTAAAATATAATAGAAATTAACGGTTAAGTAAATCCCACAAGAACAGTAATAGAAACCAGACTTTAAAGCGGACTTTCTTATAAATTAAATGATACTTCAGTATAGTATTTTTTACCATAGAATATTGCAAATACAGTAACTAAGGTAGTGGGAGATTTAATTCTTACAAATATACGTTATACTATTGATTATAACAAATAAAACGATATCGCTTACTATGCAATATATTCTGGTAAGAAAAATAACAACATTTTGATTAAGTATAAGCATTTCACTGACTTTGAAACTGTTGAAATAAACAAAACATACACTGATTATTTTGAAAAAGCTTAATTCTATAAAAACCTTGGATATTAACTTAATGTCAGCGAGTTTAAGGAATACGATTATATTAAGTTTATATTTAAATGGTATGAGGTTAAGTAAGGAGAAGTTACTATTTATGGTAGTTGCTTACAAAACTAAGGCATGGCTTAATCATATTGGAATTCTAACTTTACACCAAGTATAGAGTATGAATCAAAAGAGTCTGATAGCTAAGTTAACAAGCAGTATTCATTAGTTGTTTCATAAAAAACTGCATAAAAAGTCTACATCGATAAAAATTCATTTTATTACTTTGGTTTGCAATCTAAAGTCGACTCAGGCTTCTTCAAATTTGAAATTCAGGTAATTGATTCTTCAAAGTTAACATTTTTAAAATTAATTTATTAAAAAAAATAGTCCTCAAAAAAGAATTTGCCTGAAATTAAACTCAATGAAT
Organism: Tetrahymena malaccensis 436; assembly: GCA_000231845.2. Taxonomy (NCBI): domain Eukaryota; phylum Ciliophora; class Oligohymenophorea; order Hymenostomatida; family Tetrahymenidae; genus Tetrahymena; species Tetrahymena malaccensis. The sequence goes on along the minus strand of JH719985.1, from coordinate 396,190 downwards.
TAATGGCAGGAAAAATGAAGGGAGATGATATCATCAACATAATTTTAAATTCTCCTAGAAGTGCTGATGAGTATATCAAGGTTGATTTAAGAAATATTAGTGGTGGATCTAACCTCTATCTAAGAGAATGCAAGTCTACTGATTGTATTTCTGAAATCTATACTAGTGACAACAAAGATAAAATGGAGTCTAAAACATCTAACTTAGAAATAGACTACTTCACTAAAACAATTTAGTTTATTCCTAACTGCTCAGACTAAAATAAAGAAACATGCCAATACATTATAGGGTTAATCCCAACGAATACATCAGTAGATACAGAATATTTAATTGAAGTATTTACTAATAATTTCAAGGAATAACAATTTAAGTTAACTGAAAACAAGGTTTTTGAAAACCAAATTAATTTGAATGAATACTAGTTTTATGCACTTTTCATTGATAAAACATCTGATATTAAATCTATTTCTGTTAAAACTTCTTCTCCCCACGTATAATTATATGCTTCAGTAGATAATGAATGCATGCATCCTACTTCTGAATGTAAAGGTAAGGTACTTTACAAAGGAATCAACACAAAGCCAATTGTCATAGCAAACAAGTAAACTCAAAGAGGAGTTGTTTATGTTGGAGTCTATGGTTATACAGCAACAATCTACAGTGTTATTGTTGAAGTAAATTATTATTTCTGCTATTACATAAAACTAAAAATTTGATAAAATTCCTCTTTTTATTAAAAACACCATCAAACAAATATAATATTTTTATATTTTATGAGCTAATAAAAAACCATATCTAAAGCTAAAAATTTATTAAATGTAAAAATGGAATTTAAATTAATATTTTAAAAATTAAGGTTGACAGAGTTGATTAGACTTTAATAACTTAAGTTTAGAGTGGTTCAATCTATTATGGATAGTTAACTAAAAATTAGAATAAGCAATACTTCATTTTTGATCCTTACTCTTCTTTATCCGAGCAAGAATAGAGTAACTACTAATTTGAAGATATTGAAATTAATGTTCGTGGTGCTAAAGACAAAATAGTGATTATGGCTAATAACGACGGTACTATGCCTTATGAAGGCGAAAATGGCTTTATGTGGTCTTCTAATAATGGTGTTCTTTTCATTTCAAGGAATGATCCTTAATTTAAAAAAAATGCTGTTTACAAGATCTGCTTAATGGCTACCGAACATGCATTTGATATTCTTCCTACAGTTAGAGACAGTTTTATCAACACTAATGAATTACAATACTAATTGCATATCACTTCAGATGCTCATACTAAAGTTGTTGAACTAGGTAATACAATAAATGATATGCTAGAACCTGAGGATGAAAAATTATATTAAATTCATCTTAGCAACTTGGGCATGTCTTATGTTATATCTACTCACTCTAATGACCACTCCAATAAAAACTTAAAGATTCAAATGAAAGTAGGTAGTGCCCCATTTGATTAAAGCGAGTCTTATGAGTTTAATGTAAATTTATTTTAATTAAAAAGAAATTTTTTAACTTTTTTTTTTAAAGTATGACTTTTCTATCAGTCAATACCTTCTTAAGGCCGAAGATGTAGATAAATTGTGTAAATAGAAGACTTCATGCGATGTGTTCATATCAATCTAAAGCAAAATGAACTTATTTATTTCATATTCTCTTACTGTCTGGAATAGAAGCACTGCTATTGAGTTAAAGGAAGGAATTTAATTCTAAGATGGTATTCATTTTATTGACACTCATACTGACTTCTACTTCTTCCCCACAAATAAAGATCACTCTCTTAATATCTTCGCTTCTTCCATTTACGGACATACTGGGTTTAATGTTTATATCTTTAAGAATTCAGAGAGATTACCTCCTATGAAATTGCCTTTCCCTAATTCATCTGATGCATAAGACTTAGCTAAATACCACTTTACTTCTGGAATCCATAACTCACATTCAATAACTTTCTAAGCTCAAGCTTTGGATAAATGCTGGCCCGATTGTGTTATATTAATTTCTCTTAGCTACTATAAAGGACTCCCTACAGATGGAAGTGACCACACTGTCGATGTTGAAACAAACCCAGCAGACTAGATTTCATTAGATAGAATTAATGATAAGTATACCATCCTTGTCAGTACTATTTATAGTGATTTGCATTTCAACCAATAGCTTGAATTCACTATTGATAATCAATAATCTAAATTCTTCTATCTTAATCTTAAAAATGTTTTGGCAGAAAATGACTCAATTCAAATAGCTATGACTACTCTTTCTGGAAAAGCCGTAATTAATTTAATTTATTTTATTTATTCAACATTAAAATTTTAAATATTTAGGCTATAGGAGCTATCATTAAAGACGATACTCATAACAGATATCCTAGCGTAGCTGGTGAAGCATTTGATGTTGTTTCATATTCAAACTTTATGGAGATCAGCAATAAAAAGCTACTTTAGATTTTGAAAAAATAAAATATCACAGTTGAAAGAAACCCTGTAATGATAATTGAAGTAACTTGTGTATCTGAATCAGCTGGTAAATTTATTATGGTTGCTATGCAAGGAAATAATAATGTTGTTGACCTTATGCATGGAATACCTTAAGAGTTATATTTAAAAGATGGCAAGACTAAATATTTTAAGTATTTCCACTTCACAGATACTGATTTCTAAATTAAGCTTTCTCGTGAAATAGGCTTCCCTGATATGTAGCTTCGTGTTTGTAAAAAAGCTAAGACTTCAACTTTCTAAGATTTCTAAAAATGTTTATCAGAAGTTACTCCATAAATAGATGACTAACACACTGCAGGAGAATCTTCTTCAGTTATTCACATATCTCGTAACGATACAAAGCTATACTGCTCAAACTGCTTGTATGTTATTGGGTTAGAAGTTAATAATAAGGCAGAAACTCATGCTTTCTTGACTGTTTTATTGTAATAAGATTTTACGTGGCTATAAGAAGGACGTTAGATTATAGATTCCGTTGATAATAAAGGTATAAATCTATATAGGCTCTCAGTAGACAGTGATGAAGAAACTTACATTACATTGAATTCAATTAACGGTGAAGTAGAACTTTATTACAGCTATCGTTATTCTTACATAATTAAAGACTATATCGGTCCTCTAAAAGTAAATCCAAATGATAAATTTATACATAAAACTATTAGACCAAGACAAGACCTTGAAGATGATCAAAGTGTCAATTTATTTAATAAGCCCACTAAAATACCAAATGCAAATAAAAATCCAGATAAAAAATCTGATTATGACTATAATAGCTAGTTTGATGACTTGAGCGAATTCTTCTACGAATCAGAAATTTACTTATGTGTTAAAAATGTTGACAAAAGAGGTATTGCCGCAAACTATTCCTTGGTATTTAGTGCTAGAGATGAATACAGATACATTTATGATGGTTAGATCATGGGTAGCAGCATTCCCCCTCAAAAGAAGATTACTTACTTGTAATTTTTTAATATTCTAATTCATTCATCTCTATTTTTTATAAATCCATTGAGTAGATATTCAAAAAGTCATCTTAATTTTTTAATGATTTGAATAAAGTCCACATTAAATTTTATTAGTTTTTTTTAACAAACGAAAAAACAAAAAAAACTTTATTCATAAAATAATTTTTGAAAGTTTGAATAAAAAAGAAAATTTTTAATTATTCGAAATGAATATGTTCTTTTTTATTGAAAAAGTAACCAAACTTAATCTAAAGAAAAAAATGAGATTGAATAAAATGAATTTTAATTTCATTTAAATTTTAAATGAAAAACTGACATTAAATAATTAATTTAAAAAAAATTAAAATGTCAATAAATATTTATGCTTATTTATACTTTTTTTAAGAAGAAAAAAAATAATTTTATTTCTTGAATTTAAATTATAAAAAGAGTATTTTTTATAATTAATTAAAAAAAATTTAATGTAAATAGATATCATCATTTTGAATTTGAAGCACCAGCTAGATTAAACGTATTTTCTCATTCGAAATTTTTCTCTATGGAAAACCACTTGACTGTGAAGGGTTACCACGATTTAATGAAGAATAGATAAGATTATAAGGATATTACTAAAGATCCTATTCCTCTTGAGTTAATATCTTCTCATGATAACTCACTTTCTTATGGTCTTCCTGAAAGAAACGGCACATATGAAATAGTTTTTATTAACGAGCACGAAACTAAAACATTAAACTTAAGTTTGTCAATAAACTCAAGAGATATGCTTTTAGTACCTTTGACTTACTAAATCGAGCATGCCATGACTGCTAAATCTATTAACTATTATGAAGTTATTGCTCCTAAGAATGGTTTTATTACTCTTACTATTACTCATTGTACTGGTGACTTTATACTAGGTACAACTTAAGACTACGATGCTTTCTTAGAGCAAAATTATGATGTTGAGTTTAAATCTGTCCCAGGGTCTTCAAATGTCTTTAGCTTCAAGGTTAACAAAGGTAGGTTTTTATTTTTAATTAAATACAAAAGAATTAACTAATAAATTTACTATTAGGACCTGTTTTCTTCTCAGTAAAAACATCTTTAGAAGAGTCTTTCTTCAAGCTTCGTCCTGACTTTTTCTAACAATAAAAATTGATCCCTCATAACACCATTGTTCCTGGTAATGAGGGTGTGATCTATCATAAGAGAAAAGTAGGTGGTTAAACTGAAATTACCTTTACCCCTATTATGTGTTCTTCATGCACAGAAGAAGTAAAAAAAATATTTATAAATTTGTAAAAATTAAAAAAATTTAAAATAACTAAATAGATAAAAAACAAATCAAAAGTGTAGTATGATATAATTTATTCTACTGATATCGAAATTTTAAACGTGTTAGGCAAATGTGGTGCTAAAAATTACTATGAACACGATGCTAAAAACTAGCTACACTTTAAGAACAATGTTGACCCAAAGTAGGCTTTATAAGAAGGAAATGTCAAGCAAAAGACATTCTATTTCGATTTGCAAGAATCATAAGATATAAAGTTCAATATTAATCTTGACGATGATGATAAAGTATATTACCTTAGTGTTGTAGCAACTATTTCAAGCATACCAAATAAAGATTTGAAGGAGATGAAAGTTTTCTATGAAAATTCTTAAGTTGGAAAGGTATAAGTTTTTGTATAAGGTGAAGCTAGTGTATATGCATTCTTATTTGCTTGCATACTGATCATGATTTTCTTCTGCATGACTACATGCCTTTTCTGGAGAAAATACAAAAGCATGTAATAAGGTTTGGAAGTTTCTCATAAGTGGAGAGACATTGAAATGTAACGTGAAAGAAGAAAACAACGTGCTTAGGAGAAGCTTAATGATTCTTCTCTTGGAGTATAAGATACTACTTAAGTAGAAGTAACAAGTAGAGGTAATAATATAGATGATTCATTTGATGGAAAACCATTTTAAAATCCAGATTTATTAATGCCTTCAGAAAATGATTTAAGTTCTCATTTTAAGAGTGAAGCTCCTAAACAGGAAGCATAATAAGTACAATAAGAAAATCCATTTGACAGAATATAAATTAAAATAAACCCTCCTCCTAGCTAATCAACAAAAGGAGGTTATGATTAATTAATAGATGAAAATTGAAAGCTTTAATTATTGCTTTTAAATTATTAAAAAAATAAATATGAATTATTTACGTTGTTATTTGTTTAAATTTTGTTGTTAATTAAATTAAATAAATTGAATTTATTGTTATAAAAATTTTATTAATGAAATTAATATTTTATATAGTTGATTAAAGCATGTCAGCAATTATTATCCATTAGTTTAATTGTAAACGTTTTTTTAATAAACAAAAAGGAGAGAGTATATTTAAAATTAATTTATATCTATTTTTTCTTCATCTTCAGAAATCGCAGCCAACTAAAATTTAATATAGTTTAGTTAAACAGAAATGCCTTATTTATATTTATATAGAATTTTACTGATTGATAAATAAATGTTTTTAAAAACAAAAATTAGTATATATTTTGAAACTAAATTGATCAGTTATATTTCTTTATCTTCATAAATTTCCACTAACTAGCAATTGAAATATCTTAATTATGTTTGCATCTAAAATCTAAGAATATTTTAATTTTTTAATAAAAAAAAATCAGAAAATATTTATAAGCTTAATTAAATATCTATTTTTTCATGACCTTCATAAATTATGGCTAGTAATTCATATTGAAAAATATTTAAAGTAAAAAGTTAACTAAAAAGGAATTTATTAATTAGCTATTTTAATAATTTCTAAATAAAGAGAAGAATCTTTTTAGGTAATAGATAATCTTCATTTATCTTTTAAAATAAAAGTCTTTTTTTTAAAATTATTTTTCAAAATATATTTTTAAATTAGTGTTTTATACAAGCAAGAACGCCAACTAAAATATAATTAATACTCATCAAAAAATTTTGTTAAAATTTCTGATATTAATAGTTAAAAGATTTTGGATAACTTTAAAGATATTTTTTCATGACCTTCATAAATTATGGCGAGTAACTCATATTGAGAAATATTGAAAGCAAAAAATTAACTATTGTAATTATTGTAATTGAAAAGAGATTTATTAAATAGTTATTTTAATAATTTATAAAAAAGAGAATAATCTTTTAAGTTAATAGATAATCTTCATTAATCTTTTAAAATAAAAGTCTTTTTTTTTAAATTATTTTTAAAAATATATTTTTAAATTAGTGTTTTATACTAAGCAAGAACGCCAACTAATATATAATTAATATTTATCAAAAAATTTTGTTAAGATTTCTGATATTAATAGTTAAAAGATTTTGGATAACTTTAAAGAGAATAGTTTCTTTTAATTTCTGCATATTATAAATGAGCGTATTACATAAGTACGATAGGAGTTTTTTTACTTGCTCTATTTGTCTAAGTGATGAATTCTCAAACGGAGGTGAACTTCCCTTGTAACTAAGCTGCGATCATATTTTTCATTTATCTTGTTATAGAAATCTTGCCAAATTTAAAAAATCTTAAAAAATCAATTGTCCTAATTGTAGATCATTTTCATAATTAAAAAGGATATCTTATGAGATATTTGAAAAAAGTGAATAAATATTTTTGGAAATTCCAATTAGCTCTTAAATATTAGTAATTTGGATTAATAGTAATTCATCTTTTGAAGACATCATTGAATAAGTTTTCATAGTAAAAGGTGATGAATATATGAAATATATCATTAATGGCGATTGCTATTTAATAACTCCTATTGGGAAGATAATTAAATATAATGATGTTAAATCACATTAAGTTAAGGATTATGATATAAAAAAATAGTAAAAATTAATCCTTAGAGTATTTAATAATAATTAAGGTTAAATTGATTAAATTATTAAATGATATTATAAAAACTAAATCTATTATAAATCGTTTGTATTTTGATAAAATTATTAAAATACTTAATGACATTATAAACATTATAAACTAAATATATTATAAATATTTTTTTTTTTCTACTCCTAAAAAACTCAAATTGATTTTAGAATATATAAATGACAAATCAATATATTTATTTATTTTAATGCTAATGTAGAGAGATATTCTTTGAAATTATAAATATTTACTCTCTGATTTGAAAAATAAATTAATAAATTCTTTAGTAAATTTCTTAATTATAAATTAAATATTGACTCTCTTCCTTTTTCTCTCTTACCAAGTTTCTTTTGGAATTTTTTTTTCTTTATGGTTTTTGAAATGAAAATTTACTGTTGTTTATTTTCTTTTGATTTCTTCCACTGTTAAAATGTAAAGGAATTCATCTTCATTACATTTTCTGGTTTTAATTGAAATTTTTAAATTTTTTATTAATTTTCCTCTATAAAAATATCTAATATTCTAAAGATAAAAATGAGTTATTTTTTTATAAAATAATTTTTTATCAAAAATATTTTTTAGTAAATTATAAAATAAGAACAAATAAAAAAATAAAATATTTGATAAAATAATCAATTGAAAAAATTTTTAAAGGATTTTAATTTTTGTTATATTTTTCCTTCCACTCTTAATTAATTGGTTCATACTAACATTAATTCATCTAATAAGTGTTTAATAATATTAAGATCTACTTTTATATTATTAAAAGTTATATAGATAAATTACTTAGGAATAGATTTAATTTGCATATTAAACATTTTTGAAACAATTTATTTTTTTAATTTAAAAACTATTTAAAATACTTCATAAAAAAGCAACATTAAAATCGAAATATTTTAAATTTTCATTAATTTATTCATAATTTTTTGTTTTTTTGATTCAAAAAAAATTAATTTTTTGAAATATACTAATTAATTTTTATTAAAGTAATTGAGTCAGTAATTTTTTAGTAAGTTTATTTTATAATGGAAAATTCAAATGTATCACTTTATTTGTGTTTGTTGTTGGTTAGTTAGTTAGTAAGTGTATTCAATATGTTCACTAATTATTTATCTATTTTTTCAAAGCGAATTGCTTATATAAATCTATTAATAAATAGTTTTGTTATCTTCAATTTTTCCTATCAATTTGAGAAACCCTTTCAAGTAAAATATAGTATATCCTAATTTCAAACTAATAAAACAATATTTATGCTTTTTAAACAGGAAATTTGTAAATTGGTTGATAGATTTACTTCAGTTTTGAGGCATCTTAGGTAAGGCTTTATTTTCTCATATCTTTTAATTAGTCTGCAGTTATAGTAAAATGATCAATTCTGAACTATTTAAATTTTTTGCCTCCACATATTGCATTAAGAATGCTGGACCCTTATTCTTTGTAAACTGCATCAATTGTAATTTTGTTTTTCTCAAAATTAGATATTATATAAAACATACAGTCTTGTATCTTCTCCATACTTATACTTTAATAGCAACAAATAAATATTAAATTAAGGTTAATCATGAAAGAAAATCATTACTTTTTTTAAAAATCGATATATTCACTTATGTAAGAGATAATTTTATCATCAACTTATTTAACAACTTTTTTAAGCTTTAAGGAGTTGTAAGAGTACTCTCCAAACATATAAATGCTAATAAAATCTCCATTCATATTTAAATTCTTAACTAAAAAGTATTTTTTCAAAACGAAGTTTTAAATTCAAATAAATTTTATGAAAAAATTTTTACTATTTTAAATAACTTTATTTAAGTTATATTTAGAAAAGAAATCAATATTTGAATAAATATCTTTGCTCATGTCTTTGCTATGAAGTTAGCTTTAAACTTTTTCTATAACAGAATTAGGATTTGAGTCTAATAATGGCTGCAATTCCTATAAAAATAGTTAATATTTATTTAACATTGTTTTTTATAATAATTAAAGTAAATACGGTATTAGCTAATCCAAAATGGCAATTATTTAAAATTAAAAACTGCTAAGCCTTCTTGACAGTAATTTATTTTATTTAATCTTAAAGACTTTACTTTAGTTCAAAAAATACTTTATAAAGACTTTGCATTTTCTGATAATATGACAAAATTTGCATGGTCTTTTTGTCTAGCATTCTTTTAAGTGATTATAAATATTCCAATTAAGGGTTTTTCTATTAAGCAGCTTCAAAGTCATACTTTTTAAATCATTAAAAAGAAATAAATATTTGCACAAAATCATTTATTGTTTAATGCTTTTTTGGTTATTGTGAAATTTAATTACTAAAAAGTTGGTTGAATATTTTAAAATTTTTAGAAAATATGAAAACTGAATTAATTAATGAGAGAATGATTTTTTTTTGATGAAATTAAAAAAGACCAAAAAACGATTTACTGATTCTTCATTTTGTTTTTGTAGGATATAATTGTCAAACTTCTTTTTAAAATTTTATAAAACTTTTGCATCTAAAATTTATCCGTCTTTATAATAATTAGATATTAATCTGTTAATAAACTGCTCAAACTACATTTTTCCTCCAAATATTTAGTCATAAGTTGATTTATTTGGTATCCTTTTAATAAACTATATAGCTAAACTTTCTATTTCTTCAGGATTATAGATTAAAAATCTTTCTATTAAATTATGATCTGAACTTTTTAAGTGAGATGAAGGTAGATATATTCCGCAATCTGTACATCTCTTAAATCCTTCAGTTTCAAAGTGATAAAACAGCCTGTTTTTTAACTTAACACAAACTATCTTTTCATCTTTTTAGTCTAAATCATTGTATATAAAACTTGTGGTATCTTTCGAGAGCTCTTCAATAAACTAATTAAAAAATGTTTATTTATATAAATTTTAATTTGAAATTTAGTAATTTTACTGAATGTATAAAATCTTCTGAAACGTTTTATTTAAGACTAATCGGATTTTTGTGAAGAAATTTAGTCAGTTTGCATAGAGTTGATAAGTTTACCATAATTTTGTCATCCTAATACTGTTTTTAAGTTAAGATATCATTTAACTAAAATAAATTTACTTTAATTGAACCGTTATACACTTCAGTGATGTTTTCGTATCCATTATTTATTTTTCTTGCTTTCTTTTTACCCATGAATTTTTTATAAATTATATCCTTTTCTATCTCTTTAGTTTTTATGTAAGTGTTGATGACTTAATATTCTTCTGACTAATATTCTTTTATCAATTTAAATATATTTGAAGTTTTTATTTTAATTTTTACCAAATGATTCACCACTTATAAATTGCTTGAAAATCAATATTATTGAATCAAAGTTATACTTAAGTAATCTATAATTATAAATAATAAGAACAATATAAGCTGTTTAAATTAATATTAAATTTGCTATTACTGATTTGATCTGTCAATTTTATCTTCACAATACTTAAAGATGTTAGAAGTAATCATATCTATATTATTTAATTGATAAATTATTTATTCTATAAGCTTATTTCCAAATTTAGTTACATAAAAACTTTTAGTTCAACTTATCTTCATTCTCTTCTCCAATCTTTTTAAGAATCAGGTCTTATGAAAACTATATTAGTTCTCTTAACTTTTCTGGAAGAGCTCCTCTGATTGTAGTATCGTTTTTATTTGCATTGAAATTTAATTGTGGAAGAATTTAATCAAAAAATTGTGTTATTTTGTAGGCGTTTTATAAACAAACTGATTTTATTATTTCTTCATTGGAATGTCCGTGTATGTTTCCAATAATATCCTTTTTGAGAACAAACAAAGTTTATTAAATTATTGAATTTGAACCAGTATCAGAAGTGCAGTAATCTAATATTTTTTATCTCAAAAATATTCTGAAATTTCTGTTTATTAGCATACTCTATGTGAATGATTCATAAAGTAATTGGAAAAGTTTGACAAATGTGTAACTAAGAGAAGTTTCTTTATTCAAATCTAGAGAGAAATAGATATTTTTGAAAGATTTCTTTCTAATATCTAAATAAAGAACTCTTTTGCAAATATCAATATAAACTTTCAGCAATCTGCTATTTGACTCAATATCATTAAATATGTCTTTTACAATGTTAAAAAAATCGTCATCCTTCATTTTTTTTGTTTCATAAATCTTGATGAGATAGCATGGATGAGTAGTCAAAGATGTTAACAAGTAAGAATATCTATTTTAAATATTATTTTACTGCAAGTATTAAAAAATAAAAGCTAAGTTACGCTAGCTTGTGATTATAATATGCTTCATTAATTAAATTTTTTTCTTAGTTCTTCTCTGTGATATAAAATGGAGGTTCTTATATCCTTTTAAATATTTTAGACTAGATTACTGTTTTCATTTTTATTTGATATTCCATAAAATCCTTATATTAATTGAAATCTAACTTCACTTCATTTTAAATATTTATAACTTTGTCATACAAGCTGATGATATTATTAAAGTTAAAAATTCCATATCCATCTTCATCTTTAATTAAAGACATAAGTTCAGGTTTTCCTTAAAGCATAATTTCTTAGTATAAAGTGTTATTTCTAATTGGATCCGTGTAAAAATCGCTAAGATCTATTAGGTTAATCTATGGCTTTTAAATACTTTGTGAGAGGTCCATTTTATTTTTCTCAGTTGGAGAGTTGTTTTTACTTGTTTTATCTAACAACAAACAAACAAAAAAAATAAGTTAATGTAATGAATTATTATTTAACTTTACATATTTTTTCTAGGGTTTTAAATTTTTTAAAGTCTTTTGTATTTTAATTAAATGATTCTATTAGTTTAGATTAGCTTTATTCTACCATGGACGATTCATAAAGTATGGTTTTATATGTGCTGGGTTTCAAATATGTTCTTTTTCTTATATCAGAGGACTTCACTTATATTGATGTGTGCTTTTGTTATTGTTGTATCGATAATTAGTACTGCTTTTATTTTTGTTACTCCTTTCTAATTCTCATTTCCGTCTATTTTCTAAGCTAATCTCTTCTTTTTTTCTTTTCTATATCATGAAAATCAGCCATGACATCTTCTTCAATATCCTTTGTACCAATACCATCTTCATCGTCTTCTTCTAATTCTTCTTCTACCTAATAGTCTTATGGAAGATCATTGTAGCTATCTCTAAATCTATATTATTCTTAATTTTGAATTTTATGATGCTATTTTTTCTTCAACTACGCATGTTTCTGCTTTTGTAAAGTGCTTTTTTATTTTTAAATGCGATTAATTTAAACATTTTTTTTTCTTTTAAAATTACTTAAAAATATTCAGTTTGTCATGCATAAATCTATTTAAATACTAACAAGCCTAAGGGTGTTCAATTAAAGAATTCAAGTCTGTGACTTATGCTTTCTCTTTTTACTAATTTTCTTGTTGCTCTTCTTAGTAAACATCATCTATCATTTTTTGCTCTTCTAACTATCTTTTTAGGTTAATTAATATTATATCAAATACTTTACTATTTCATTTAAACATATGTATCATAATAATACTTACTGGTCGTAGAATTCGTATCCTTAACTAAGCCTACCAGTATTCATATCATATCCCCAAGTGTAAAGCTGACTTTTCGAAATTAGTGCAGCGTGGTTATTAGCAACAGCAATATGAGTTATTATCGAAGATGGGGCATTGAGCCTTTAAATGTTTATCATTAGTGATTCATTTATTTAGTTCCTAGTTAAATTTGGGTTCTCTTTGCATTTGTTTTCATAGGTCTTATCAAAAACACCCCATTAAAAGACTTAATTTATATTATTTAAGACTATGCTATATTTATCTCCTAAAGCAACTTTTTAAACTTGCTGTATCAGTGACTATCTTGGATGGAGAGTAGGCCTGATAAACTCATTTACATCTTATCTATTATTTTTTTTATTCTTTTCTTCTGGCTTTTAGTAACCAAAGTATTAATAAGGACCCCAGACTATTAAGTTGTGCTCTTTATCTATCGCAGCACTATGATGACCACCAGCAAATATATCTCTGAAGTTAAAGTTTGCTTACACTCTACTAGGCTCAAAAAGATTTTCTTTTTCTCCATGACCCAGCTTGCTCTCATATGCACTCCCCCAACTATATACCACCTGATAAATAATTTTTAAAAAAATAGCTTACCTGCTTATTTGACTTTAATCGATTAATTATGTTTAAGTTTTTCAATTTTCATTTTTAATTTTTATGAAATAACCTTTGCAATAAAATGATTTTTACCTTTTTATTGAATTCATTTTGCAATTAATTAAAATCATCTAAATCATCTTCGATAAACACATCTTCTCCAAGAGCAAGAGAGTGGGTATACCCACATGCTATCTTATCAATTTTAACTAGACTCTATATTTTCATTGGAAATAATTATATTGCATCTCTTTTTCCTAAACCGAGCTTGCCATCTGTCGGAGAACCACATGAATAAACATAGCCTTCTTCTGAGAGAAATAATGTGTGAACTTATCCACAAGCCACTTATTTCATAAGCAAACCATCTAAACCTTGTACTTCAGTAGGTTTATGCACAATCGTAGATATAACTCCTATGCCTAGTTATCCTTAGTCATTTTTCCCCCATCCATATATTTTTCTTCTATTTTCTATAGCCATGCAATACTCAGCTCCACAAGCTATAAAAGATACTCTCCTATTTTCTTTAATATCAAAGAAATTTACTAAGGTAGGCAAGGTAGAAGTTATTAATGTTTAAACATTAATTTTTATTTTTGTCTAAGTTTAATCTGCGTAAGCTTATTCAATCTATAATTCATCAATAGCATGCTGGCTAGACTCATTACTACCCCAAATATATAGCTCACCTGCATTTGTTAAAGCCATGGTATGAAAGCTACCTAGTTAAACATCGACAAATTCACTTGATATGAAATCTCGCTTTTTAGCTCTGAACAACTGTTGATTGTAAATAGGCACAAAAATCTACTAGTTAAATCCTAAATATTCAATTTATACACGATTAGGAATTAAAGAATTTTCATATCGTTAAGGAATATAGCCTTCGATTTTATCATCGTAGTCTATATCTAAATTACACAACCCTTCAGATGAAAAAGTAGATATTTTCCTTCCTAAAATTCCCTACACATTTAACCCCCAGCTTGTCAAATAGCCTTTGTTTGAAAGGGCAAATGTACAATGAAATGATGATTAAATTTAGTAGATATATAAATCATTAATTTTAGAAAATGAAACTCCCTTTAAAAATGTATTGTTTAATTCTACAGGCAAGTATATGTTTGTATTATTTTTGGGATAGTTATGATAATCTAATCCAGTTTTATTGTGCAGATTGCTACCACATCCATATAATCTCCCATTCTAAGAGAAAAAAAATGTATTATTGTAGCCACAAGTCACTTGAATGATAAAATAGCTCTAGAGCCTCTCCACAACACAAGGGTAATTAATTTACTGTAAATCTTTATCTAATCCAAGCTATCCATTTGTATTTGAACCTTATAAAATAATCATCATTAGGATAATCATTTATATATAAACTAAATAAACTTTACCCCAAGTATAGCAGAATCCATCATTTGTTGTGCAAGCCATATGAAATACTCCACAAGATACTTGAGTAATATTTTTTTACTCAAGTATTCCACCTACTCTTTATGGTAAAAGTACATTCGACAAAGCATTTATTCCAAGCTGGCCATTTAATCCTTTCATTATAAAATTAACATCAACCATTTTTTATTATAATGATTGTTTAAGTTATAAAAAAAATATATAATGAAAGAAATATATATTATACCCTAGCCCCAAGTAAATAATTTTCCATCTAATTAAATTGCTGCTGAATGCTATGCTTGACAATCAATAAATCGCACTTAAAACTGTTTGCCGAATTCTAACAAAACAAGTGAAGGTTTAAGTCTTGATCTAGTATCTCCCAAACCTAAATTTCCACACCTATTATCCCCCCAAGAGAATAACTAGTTAGAGCGAGTTAGTATCATACAAAAAGACCATCCGCAGGCAACTTATATCACAGAAAATAAACCCAAATTTTTCATTTAGTGTATTTCAATAACTTCATCAATAATAAATCTGTAGTCAACTTTTGTATTCTATAAATAAACAAATGTAAATATATTTTTATAATATAGCAATCAACAAAAAGAAAATTAAATATCTAATTATAATTCATTTACAGATTATATGTTTATCTCAAAGGAATCCCTTTAAATTTGATTATTATGTGGAGTATTTAAATAAATAGAATCATCCTCTCTGCTTAAAGCTCTTTTAATTGTTTTCATTTTAGATGTTAAAAAATTTGATTTTTGAGCTTGCTGCAAAGCCTAATTTGGTGTTAATTAGATAGTAATCTTTTTATTTATATTTTCCGAGTGCATATCTTCTAGTAATGGTAGATTAGTAGCACTTTCCATAGGAGAATTGAAATTACTAAAAACCTGAACATTATCAGGGTTTTTTATTTGTATACTCATACCATTATCAAAATTTTCAATATAATCTTATTATTTATACTCTTTGGGTTCATATACACATAAATCTTAATTTTATAAATCAGTATATTCAATTCTACCAGTGTAAAATAGCCTTATATCATCCATAAAATCATTTTTTAATTAATCCATTATTTCTTACTAGTTAATTCCCATTTTTATTTGAATTTCTACTTCGTTTAAGGCCTTTTAGTGCTCCTCTACAAGCGCACTCCTTACTGCTAAAATTAGGGTATGATTCAAACCGCTACTCACAGAGAGAGGATAATACTGATTTTTTCTATACTCTAAGAAAATAGGTCTCGGACTTTCCTAATATTTTCCATATTAATTTCTAAATTAAAAATATTTGATCTCTTGTAATAATATTTAGAATTGCATTTCTAATTTTCTATATCAAATTATTTAAAATGTGATCGATTTGAAAACAATTCTTAAAAATTAGGGTAGTAAAATTAAATATTCATTTTACAAATGACTCCTCAGATCTTCCTGTCAAATCTATTCCCAATTATTATAAAGAGTTATTTCCCCAGCCACAAAGACAAGGTTATATTTAATCTTAAATAGCTAGCAAATAAAAATAATTTTAATGACAAATTAAAATGAGGTCTAAATAGTTGTAATGAGTTTTAAACATATGTTGAAACAATAAATTTAAATACTTCTATTATAAAAAATGGCTAAATTATGCTTAAGTCCACTTGCAATTCTCTTGTGATAAATATCAGGAATAAAGGTAGGATTAGGATTATCGAAAAGCTTTTCTATTACCTTATATGCTCCACTTAAACGTATTTGATTCTCATTTAACTTTGTTTACATTTTAACTTAATGAACTAAATTAATAAACAAATCTTTGAATCTTAAATCATTTCAAATTTTTTAATAATAATCAAAACAAAAAAATTTTGTGTGTTTATTATATAGTTGTTAATAAATAAATTAATAATAATGTTAATGCTCATAAAAATTATTGATGCAAAATTTTAGCGTTTTGCTTAAATTTGAGCATTATACAAAGATAAGGTTTTAAAACAGGTTTAAATATTTGGCGTTAAGAACAAATTTTAATTTAAATTTTTTAAAAAAAAAAGCTGAGAAATAAATTTTAATTATCTCTCTCTCATTAAAAATTTAGATTATAAATAAACGAACAACTTTCACACAATAATTAATACAAATTAATGGCTAATAAAAAAAGGTTATTTAGCAAAAATTAAAAGAATGCATTCATATTGAATTTTAACAAAATAAATAAATAATATTTTTATTCAAAATAAGAACATCATACAGTGCAATTGTTGCTAGAATAAATATATTCATAAACACTATAGTGATCCTCCATTTTTTCTAATAGCTTCAATAACTAATTCTTCTAAAAGGTAGTGAAGCCAAATTTAATGCTTTAAATTAAATAATTTGATTATGATATTTTATTTCTAAATTAAAAATTAAATTTTATAAATAAAAAATTAATTTTAATTTGGCAGTAGATATAGACTCTATATTGTATCAAGTGATGATGATCCTTAATACAAACCAAAAAAATAAATATTCTAATGATTAAATAAGTATAAAAAACTTTATGTGCTAGAATAAACTAGCAATTGCTTACGAGTAAAAATTTATATATATATATATATAATTTTAATTTCTTGTAATTTCGAAACGCTTACGTTTGTTTTGATATATCTTCTCTTATGCGCTATTTTCTCATGGAAAGTATTGTGTCTCTGTCAATTCTAAAGTTATCAATCCTAAGTTCTTTGCTTCCTTTTAATCCACATAATATAGTCAAAATACTAATTTCTCCACCTTTGTATACCACATCTACACTCACATATTTATTTCCATAATCATTAAAAATATAGAACAAACATTTCTCGATATCTGATTTAACATCTTTTTTTGATTTTGTTTTTCTGTTGGTTTTTTAAAAATTATTAAAAATAGAAAAATTAATTTTTGAATTACGATTTTAGGCTGCTTTTATTTGGTAAATAAGTCTTTAATATATCTACAACATCATCATCTATATTTTTTATAACTCCCTTTTGTTTGAGCTAGTAAATTGAATATTCTCCGAACATATTTAGTTATATGAAATGGTCTTTAATTTTATTATTCTAGTCTAATTTTTGTAAATTATTTTTATTATTTTATTATTTTAACAAAAATTACAATCTTATTTGATGTTGTTCAGCTTTTTGTTTGAAAAGACATCTATATTTTCATATAGATAAGTACTTAAATCCATCCCGTGAATTGAAGCAGAAATTTTGCTGGTAATTGCTATTGGATCTCTTTCAATAACCTTTTCTAAGTCCTTTTAATTAATTAATTTATTTATTTGATTTTATTTAGTTTAAACTGAATAAATGTTTACTCTGTTTGCTATGCCATAATAGCTGTTTGTAATTATTTTAAATTATTAAGATTTTGATACATCTATATTTTAAATGAATTTATCAAGAATCGTTTTGATGTTGAAATAAACTCTATAGAGAGTTTCCATTTTATTATAATATTTAACAACTTAATTAATCTAGTTATCAATTCTATTTATTAAATTTTTGAGAACTTGCTTGCTCAAATCAGATGGGATGATAAGCTTCTCAGATTGCTTTTATATAAAAATAAATAATCAAATTATTAATGCTAATTTGTTTTTAAAAGTTGGTTAGTTACACTCTCATTTGAATATTCTAATTCGTAGGCGTTTTCAAATGCTTTAGTAAAATTTTTAACTAATTAAATATTTTAAGCCAGATTTTTTCCATCCTTGTTTGCCTTGTTCTATAACTTAGAAATAAATTTACCGCATAGATGTTAAATTTACTGCTTTCCAGCTAATAAATCATCATAATTTTATTTCGTAATCACCGTAACCATTTTCACTATACAAGATTCCAAACTTGAAGGGTTAAACATTTAAAACTACTCCTTTACATCCCTGTCATTACTTCTTAAGAAATCTCTTTATAAGATTGTTTCGCAATCATTACATTTTTTTAAAAATTGGTTTGTTGAATAAAATAATTATCTAGTTTCTAGTTTTATTTTAACTTTTAAATGCTCGTGCTACTTTTCAACAGTTGATGTAACAAAATTAGGCTACTCATCTTTAAGACTTTTACAGCACTTTTGTAAAATTTTAAGATTATTAAGTAAATATTTAAAGAAATAACTTAACATACCTTCAAAAAGAAATCTTCATCTTCTTTTGGGTTAAATTATATATTTACTCTTTAAACAAATTTTGTCAATTTTTCTAGAGTGCTAAGAGATATCAGAGCATAGTCATCTTAGTTCTTTTTATAAAATAAAGATACTTTTATGTTTGAATAATTAAATAGCTTCTTTTACTTCAATTGAATGACTGTATATATCTTAGACAAAATTGTAATATGCTATTTATTTTTTAGGGAAAGGCTTCCCAACTAATATTTCGTATATTTTGCTTCTTTCGTCATCTTGCTACTTAATGTATTCTATGAAGATATTTATATCCTGGCTCTTTTTGTCTATTTTTTTAAATTTGTAACAATAAAATTATATTATTAATAATTAAAAATACCATTTTCATCGAGATAAATATACATTTTAATAGCCTTGATAATCCACTCAAAATTGCTACCATTTCTACACATTTTAAAAATTATTATTATTATTATAAAATTCATTGATATTCATATGTGATTTAATTACTTGTTTGATTATAAAGATTAGCAACTATCTAACATGCTCTAAAAGATAATTCCTTTAATTAAAATAATATATCTAATTTGAATTATAAAATGTTTTAATATTACCTAAAATGCAGTACTAAATGTTTTCAATAATTTCAAATGGTCTCTTCTACTAGATATACTCAATTGCAAAACCTATCAATTCTCTTAACTTCTCACACATAATTACTTTTTGGCTATTCCATGCTTGTAAGAATTCTCTATCTTTAAAGAAGTATTATAAATACTCTTTAACAGAATTTTAATTTCTGTCAAGTTGCTCTTTTATTTACTCATCTGTTTTATAATAGCCACCACTATCTGCTATATGTTTTCTGTCTAAAACAAACAAATCTTCTGACACTTAATATTTAGAAGAGTTAGACTGAATCAAATCTTCTAACGTCTTTACAACTTTTAATCTAAACTTTCTGTTCAGCTAAATTAAGTCTGACATACTTTCATAAAAATGAATAAATAATTTAACAAACACATAACTGAAAGATGAGTTTTTATCAGTGTTCAAAGTTAGAGGCTTACGAGAATCCTTTATGCTGTTGCTTTCCTTTAAATCAATATACAATATTTTTTTACATAGTTCAGTATACAACCTCTGTTTCCTTGGGCTATTTTCTAATTCTCCGAAAGTCTCCTTGACTAATTAAATAAACTAATCTTTATCCATTTTTTTCTCGTAAATTTTAATCAAATAGCAAGGATGAATTTGCATTAAAGTAAATAACTTTTTATAGCTTGTAATATTAAAAAGGAAATTTTATTAATATTAATAAACAAAAATTAAATTTTACTAAAACTTATTTGCCAAAAAAGGCTGATATTGGTCTTATTTTAGCAAAACATTGTTATTTTTTTCAGAATAAGCAATACTAAAAGGCTAACTAGCAATTCTTTTTAAAACCTAAGACTAAGCTGCTCTTTTGAAAAGTTTGTTATGATTCAAATGCTACTAGCAAATTTGATATTTCAAAAAAATCTCCCCTGATAGGGCAGTAACTTTGTCATACACATAAAGAATACGCTCTTCATTTAAAAGCCCATATTGCTCTGATAATATTGAGTAGAGGTCAGGCTTATCCCTGGCAGTTAATTTTTCATAAGTAGATTTCACATTATTAGGATTCTAGAAAAATTATTCATATAACTGCTAGTTGTTTTATTTATTATTGATTTATAAGATATTCTAATTAGGTATTATTGTAAGACCTATTTTTTAAAAATTAATTATCAATCAATTGTTAAACTTTCATATAAACAAAAGTATTTTTAAAAAAGAATTTTTTTTATTCAAATTTAAAATGAATTTTTTCAAAAATTTACCTTTCTTTGTTTTGGTATTTTGTCTGCGATTATCTCTGTTAAAAGCCTATGTTTATTATCTACTATCAATAGTTTTGGTGCTAATCATCGTTACTTATTTTAAACTATTAATTTTAGTTCCTTATATCTATCTTAGCTAGTAACTAGTTGAAACCTTCTTATCTTCTTTATCTTCATCTTCAAACCCTTTTTCTTCATCTAATCTTGGGTCAAAATCATCATCACTTGAATAATTTTTCTCTTCATCTTCTGTTCCTTACTATTGCTTTTTTCTTTGTTTATGAAAAAAGAATTTTAATTTGTTAAAAATACCAAGATATTTATTTTAAGTAAATTACTGAAATATTTTAAGCTGTTCTTATAAATATTTGTTGATATAATTGCAATATTCAGGCTTTTCCAGTTTTTTAGTTAAATCATGTTAAGGCTTCTAACGTTAGTCTGCTTCAGCCTACTCCTCGTTTTGAACATTTTCGATTTGATTTTTATTTCTTTTATAAATTAAAACATTTAAATCATATTTTGCAAAAAAACATATTTTTTTTACGTATCTTTAAACATGTATCCATGTCCTAATCTTCCAGTTAAATTATCATATCCCCAAGTGTAAACTTAGTTCTTACCAATCACTGCGACATGATCTTTAGAAACAGCAATTTTTTTAATTTCATTAACAGGTACTTCATAGTATTCCTGGTCTCCTGTGCCTCCTCTAAAAGGTAATATTTTTTCAAGGATGTGCTCGTTATTATTTTTATGAATTTTTAGCAACTCCTTGAAATCGGTTTCGAATATTCCATATTAATATATTTTATTGTCTTTTTTAGCCACTATAAATGTAGTTTTGTCGCCAAGACATACATGTCTTACTTTTTCTGTTATTTTTGGATGGAGGGTAGGCTTCATAAATTCATGATATTCATGCTGAGTTGAAACAGCTTTTTTTCCCTTTAGATTTTCATCAGGCTTTGTATGACCAAAATATTTGTATGGTCCCCACACAACAAGATTATCATCTGTAGTCAATGCAGCGCTGTGATGAGACCCTGCAGATATAAATTTAAATAAATAATTTGATTGAATTTTTGTTGGTTCGTATAAATTTTCTCTATCTCCATGTCCGAGCTTACTTTCCCATGCATTTCCCCATGTATAAATAACCTTTAATGAGTAATCTTTTTAATAAATATTTAGCGTTTGTAATATTTTACCATCTTCATATTTATCTACCTTGCATGCTCCTCGTCATCATCTTGTTTAAAGAAATCATCTTAAGCTAATGCCATAGAATGTGATTAACCACAAGCAATTTACTCAACTTTTGATAAATTGCTAATAAGTTATGGTTAAAGCTATGTGTTTGTCCTGTTTCCTAACCCTAATTTTCCATCTTTGCTTGATCCACATGAATAAACTTATCCGGTATCAGTTAAAAATAGAGTATGATTTTCACCACAGGCAATAGATTTCATTAAATTTCCTTCTAAGCCCAATACCATTTGAGGAGATTCAACGAAATATTGAGTTTTTCCTATTCCTAACTACCCATCAGTATTACGTCCCCAAGCATAAACCAAACGTTTATTTTCTATAGCCATGCAGTATTCGTATCCAGCTGCAATATATGTTATACGTCTATTTTCTTTGATATTAAAGAATGTTACAACTGAAGGAAGAGTTTCCTTTGATATGTCATTCTATATAATGTTGATTTTTTTTTCGTTTGTATCCTCATATTCTTGTCTTACAATATTACTTATGCATCCATGCTGACACATTTAATTGCTTCCCCATATGTAAATTTCACCTGCGTTTGTTAAAGCCATCGTATGAAAGACTCCTAATTCAATATCAACTATATCATTTGAAATAAAATCCTTTTCACTTGCCCTAAAAATTGTAGAGTTTTGAATAGGATAATAAAATTTGTGAAAAACAGTATACTAATCTATTAAATTTCTGAATTTAGTAGAGCAAGGGATAAGCATGTTTGTACGGTTTTTATTGAAATTTTTCATTTTCTCGGAGATGTAGCTATCTATGTTTCTTCCAAGACAATCACTTACTTACAATCCCCAAGTAGTTAATAAACCTTAGTTACTTAGTGCATATGTAAAATGTGGAGAGGCTGCTATTTAGTAGATATAAACATCTTTTAAGTTAGGATTATTAACACCTTTCAAAAAATTTATATCTAAATCAATAGGGTTTAAAAAGTTATCTCTCTGATAATATAACTGATCCAAACCTAGCTTATTATGCTAATTACTTCCACAAGCAAATATTTTACCCACTTAAGTAAATATAAATGTATTATTCATACCACAAACTATATTTACTATGAAATAATTCTACAGTTTTTGAATCTTAACTGGAACACTTCTTTAATCTTAATCACCCAACCCTAGCTATCCATTTTTATTATTTCCTATACGAAATTAAATAAAAATACGATTAATTTTTTAATTATTGATACTTATTGACTAAAAATTCAGTCACAAATTTCATATTTTATAAAATTTCTTTTAATTAATAAACTTATATTAACCACTCAGAATAAATATTCAACTATCTAGCTAGCTTGAGATTAAAATTTCATTTTAAAATTACTGAATATAAAAATATTATTTCATTTTTAATTACCAAATGAATAGGCGTATCCTTCGTTAGTCAAGCAAACAGTATGAGCTCCTCCACAAGCAACAAAAATTACCTTCTTTTCTTGTAAATCGCCTTTAACTGCAGTAGGAATACTTAAGTTCATAACATTTTAATGTCCTAGCTAACCTTAAATACCTTATATAAATAAAAATATTTAGGCTAAATTATAGAAAAAGTATTTAATAACCTTATCCCCATGTGTAAAGCTTTCCTGAAAGGGATACTGCAGCACAATGGTTTGCACCACATGATATAAATTAAATTCTAGAATCATCCCCTTTGTTTTCTTCAAATTAAATGGCTATTGGCTTTTCCTAATAATCCAAATCACCTGTACCTATGTTACCATATGAATTATCTCCCCAAGCTAAGACTTAGAAATTGTATGTTAAAACTAGACAGAAATTAAGTCCACAGCTGATTTAAATAATAAATGTTTTTCTGCCACCTATTCCTTTGGGTAACTGAACAACATCACTAATACAATATTTGTATTATTTCTAAAATATATAAATAAATAATTATTATATTTTTATTTTATATGAATATCTAATCTACTTCTTCTTGTTTTATTTCTTGCTCTCGATTTGTAAATGTTTTTGTTTCATTATCATCATCATCATCTTCTGAGAAATTATTCTCTTCTGTGTTTAGAACTTCTTAAATATTGCCTAACAGTGCATCGTTTTCAGAATATTAATTACTGTCTACTATTGTACCATTTTTTTATCCTAAATCTAATCTTAAATTATTTCTATCAAATGCCCTTGTTTTGAGTTTTGTTGGATGTCTTAAAAAGTTCCTTTTTTTCTAAATATTAATTGCAGATGGATTTTCTTCCTAATGAATACCTATCTCTCCAGCAAAAAATATTTTTGTCTTGCTTAACAATTCCTAAAACATTTCTTATTTAACACTTAAATACTCTGATTTTTCATATTTCTCAGCTTTAGCCTAAGTTAGTTTATCCAACCACTGTAAATTTTTACCTTCAATAGCTAAAATTAAAGAAAAACTGTAGCCACAGCAAACTTAAATAGGATAATACTCTTCTTAATTATGAACCAAATAAATCTTTTCAAAGCACTTTTAAATATTTCAACACAATAAAAATGAGAAAAATATTTTCATTAATAAAATATTCTATGTTATTTACTCCTCTTTCCTAATTATTTGCATAAACTGTATTCACTTATTTTCCTAATTATCCATATTAATTGCTTCCTGTACCTAATAAAGTTGGCGCTAGATATTGATTTTTATCAGGATTTGCTCCCACTGTTTACAAATAAAACAATAAAAAATTCAAACAAAATCATTTTAATTTATAGCTCCTTTTTTGTAAGAAAAAAATCTAATCAAACTATTTAAAAATTGCATTAAATTCATACAATGATTTAAGTAACCTATTGCAAGTCCATGATTTAAACCAGCAGAGATTCTGGAATGAATCAAATCAGTCTTCATTTGAAGAGTACTTTCGTACGCTTCTTATAAATTTTTAAAGGCATCAGAGTTTCTTATTCTTGATTCATCAAATTTAAATTTTGACATGAAAATTATAAAAAATATAGTAAATTGTTATATTGTATTCTTTCTGACGTTTTTAAAATAATGAGTTCAAAAATTGATAATAACCAAAAGATTTATCAATCTAATAATTAATTCTTAATTTAATTCATTAAATCTTTAATTAATTTCTATCTTCTAAAATATTATATTTATTTCAAAAAATAAATCTTCCTTAAACTATAAATTGAGCATAAAATATCTAAATATGTAAAATAGTTATCATACTTTTAAATGACCAATAAGGTAGCTTACTATATTTTTCTAAAATAATTATTCAATTCATATACTTTCATAAATCTATAAAAACAGAATTTACATCAAATATAAAAAATTAATGCTTTAAAATATAATGTAAAAATGATTCTTTAAAAGAATTTAGCTTTTTAATTCTATTTTTATTAAAATTTTTATAAAAAAATTTTTGAAAAAATAAAATTCTAAAATTTGATAGCAGTATATGAAGTTTTACATTTTAAAATAAGGAAAAATTTAAGAGAAATAAAAAATGAACATATTATTTTAACATTTTAAATTGAATATTTTCATAAAGTTTTGTTATCAGTAACATGGTTGAGAGTCTCATATAAAGCCTATTTATTTTTAATATAAAAATTTTTTATATATTTTAGTTCATTTATTTATTTACTTTAGTCCAGTTATCAATAACATAATCATAATCATCATGAGATTCAGGATTAAAGAATAAGAAACATTATGAATAACTATCTGAAAACATGTCAGCAAAGCTATCAGATTTATCACTATTTGATTCAGAGCTAATAATAATAAATCGTTGTTGAAATTTTTTTAACTAAATTTGAAATAATACCTGGATTGAAGGAAACATGATGATGGACGCAATGATTCATTTCTCTTGAAAGTGTGACGAAGTCTATGATCTCTTGATCTCATTTATAAGAAGCTACTACCTTCAAGAGCTTAATGAATTTCATTTTCGTTTGAGTAAATTTCAAAAGCAAAAGAATAATCAGCTTCAAGTGTCTCATAAATATAGTCCAAACAAGTTCCAGGGCAGAGGTAGCCTACTTCTTTTCCAGCAGCTCCAACACTACAGTCTTTGCAATATTTTTTTTATATATCATTGACAATAGAGATCATGTGCTCTTCATTTCTTTCAGCTAATTAATTTAAAAAGATAATATTTTTTTTACATGTAAAACATTTTAGATAAAATCATTAAATTTATTAAGACTAATGAATTAAAATTTACCTCTTTAGTTTGTGTAAGCATAAGGAGTATAAAGACCTAAAGTTCCAGAGTGAATTGACATGAAAACATTTGGTTTGAAATTTGTGGCTATTTTTTTCAAAACCTATGTTTCTACTTCACTAAAAGGAGCGTCACCTGAGTTAACTTACCTTTATTCATCAACGACCTAGATTATTTTATGCGTTAAGGATTGAAAAATTTTATTTTAAAAAATTTACATGTTCCCAGTGACTTCCCCAATTTCTATTAATATCAACAAAATTAGGATTTTCACGCTTGCAGTAATCACCATCTTCTACTAGTCTTCTTGAATTTGGATTTGCATTAATTATTAACTTTAAATCGTAGTTATCTCTGATTTTTTGTGTTAATTCATAATCTCCAAATTGGCTTTATCCACACAAGGATTTAACGAAATTTAAACCAGTTTCTGGTGAAATTAGTTCTCTTGGATGCTCTCCAAAAATAATAAGCCCTTTAAGTGGTGTATCGCTATCAAGTGAGCTTAAAGTGACTTCATAAATATCAGGATCATCATTAGCCAAATTCTATTAAATTAAAAGTAAAATTAGTCATATACATCCATGGGAATTAATTGATAATTTACTAGACTGTATCCTTCACAATTACCTTCAAGCTGTTGAAGTAATAAGTTTATTTCCTAATTTATTTTAAGATAAATATGATTATATATTTGTATTTATGTATTATTTAGGTTGATAATTTGTGCTCATATTAGTAGTAAATATATGTGTTAAATATAAATTTTATGTTGCTATTACATCTGTAGTATGGTAGACATCAAAGTTAATCTTCGAGCATTAAGCAACTTATAAAAATAGTGTTGTTGCTACTATTAAACTTATTACAAATTTGTTTATCTTAATCATGTTTGTATTAATATTAATACTTACTATTTCTTGTGAAACTAAATCTTTGTAAATTTAGTTATACCTCGCAATAATTAATTAAATGAATGTAAATTAATTGTTTGCTATTTTCAAAATAATTGAATATCGTTTTTATCAAAAACAAAAACGAATTTGCATGCAATCAAAAGAAAGAATAAGTATTTGTTTGCTATTTATTATTGGATGCAAACTAAAATTTTAAAATACAAAATTAAAAAAAAAGTTAAATATTAAAATACAATTTAAAGTTAAAAATGTATTTTTAATAAAATATTTAAGAGTGTTCAACTATATCTTCTATCTGCCTCAGATAAAAAAATAGATATATTCTTAATTAAAAATATATGAAATGATATTACTAAATTTAGATTATTTAGTGATAGAATTTTATACTTACTTCATTCAAAAAAGTGAATTTTCTATAAAATAAAAAAATATTTTTATTTTTTAATTTTAAAATATTTTTTACAAAACACCAATTAAAATGTTTATCAACATTAAAATATTCAGATAAATTTAATTTATGTTTAATAATAATCACAGCTCAATATTTGATTGTAATCAAAACTTAAAACTTTGAAAATTGAAAATGAAATTTAATTTTACATTTTAAGAAAGGAGTTAAAAATTTTGTTTAATTTAAATTATCTATTTTTTAATCAATTCATAAAATTATTTTAACATATTTGAATAAATTATAGTTTAAAATAAGCAAAATAAATAATTTATATATATACTAATTTAATTCATTTGAATATATTCAAATTTTGTTTAAAAGTCATTTGAATCATCTTCAACTTTAATAAAAATTATTACAATTAAAAAATTTAAATTTTATAAATATAAAAAAATAATAAATATCATACGGAGATGGAGGAAGAAGATAACTATTAATTAGAGGAAATATAATAAACAAATTGTTTAATCGATTTAAACAGCTTGATAGAAGAGTATTACAGCTAAGATTCAATTAAGTAAACTATACTTGGAAAAGCTTCATCGTTTATCATTAAAAAGAAGATTCTTTCTTTTATTGACAATTTAAATTAATAATTTGAAAGTCTTTTACATGATAATAATGTTGAAGAGCTGAGTGTAACAATTTTAAGTGGAGATAATATAGATTATTAATCGGCGAGCTTTCTTTGTGATAATCTCTTATTAGTTTCTTACCAAATTAAAAAATTTACTCTTCATATTTAAAGCTAAGAAAATCTTGGATAAGAGGGAATTTTACAGATCGGTTAATCACTTTAATTCTTTCAAAATTTGCATGAGCTTAAAATTTAATTTGACTTTAACAATATGAGAGAAATAGGTATAAGCGGAATATGTTAATCGTTTTAAAATTTATAAAACTTATAGAAATTAACTTTAATTGTTGGATGGAATAATATGATTGGCCCTTAAGGTGGAAAATATATTGGAAATTCATTTAAATTTTTGTAAAATTTAAAAGAACTTAATTTATAAATATGCCAGTTAAATAACATCCAGAGTGAAGGTGCAAAAAGTGTAGCCAAAGGAATTAGATATTTAAGCAATCTATAAAGACTAGATATTAGCTTTTTAGCAGGAAATAGTATAGGATAAAAAGGAGCTAAAAATCTAGGAAAAGCTCTCTAATGCCTAACTCAGCTCTAGAGCTTAAGCATAAATATTGGATTACAAAACAATATCAATAATTTTGGAACTCAAGGTTTGTTTTAAGGAATAAAAAAGTTGCAAAATTTATATATTTTGCATTTATAGTTTGGAAGTTTCAACAATTTAGGATTGTTAGGGGTTTAAGAAATAGCTAACTCATTTTAAAATCTATAAAATATAATAGATTTATCATTTATAATAGATAAATTCAATTCTATCGGTAATAGAGAAGTTTAAATATTAGGATATGGATTAAAGTATTTGATAAATATGAAGTATTTTTCTTTTACAATAGATGAAGTCTATATTGATTTTGATGGAATTCAAGGAATTTCTGATGGCATGAAAAGCTTAAAAAACTTGAAAAGCGTTATAATTATCATTTAAATAGAAATTTTTATGAAAAATTAAATAATTTAAATCTATTTTGATTCCATTTCCAAAAACTCTTAACTAAGCCACTTAATTTGTGATTTCAAATAGTAAAAATCTAAAAAACAAAAAAGTAAAGTGATAAGAAAATGTGTTAGACTTGTTGAATTTAGGTGATAGATATTAGCAAATTTTAATTTAAATTTTTTAAATTTTCATTTATATATTTTTTTATTCGTTTTAATGTTTTAAAAAAAATAAAATGCTTTTAGAAATATTAAGAAATATTGAAATAAAATTTTGTAATTCAAAAATGTTTTTTCTACTTTTCTTTAATGAGTCAAGTAAAGTTTTGATTGATATGATTTTATATATTAATATTTTAAACATTTGTATAACTTTACTTAAAAACCAAATATTTCACTCTTTTTCTAAGTTAATTGTTAATATTGTTAATTATTTTTTGTATGCTTAATTGTGTGCATATTTTATTTAATTTTTTTAGATAATAAACAAAAAAACAAAATTTTTAGTTGATTGAATTAAGAACATCAAGCAAAAATTTAAGCATAGTAAGTAATTTAGCAAAGTGATTACAAGTAAGTTAGACTAAAAATAATATTTGGATTTTTAAGATAGAATGTTTAGATTTTTCTAGTAATTTTAGGAGGAAAAAAGACAATTAAAAAAGATTAATAAAAAAATATTTACTAGATAGGTTCGACTCTGTTAAATTCTATGATCTTATTTGTATTTTACTGCATTGTATTTTTTTGTTTTATTAATTACCAAGAAGGATAAAGCAAACCAAATAACTTAAGAAAAAAGAATAACTTTTTGGCTATGATAAACAAAGAAAAGGAAAGTATTACCAATTATAATAAGCATTGCTAGCTTTTTTTCATACTTTTAGCTAAGAAAAGCAAGATCATATTATCTTTAAAAATAAGTATTCAGACAAGTTAATATTTCTTACATCATTTTACATATTAATTTCGTTGTTTAGTAGTTTATATGTTATAATAAAAAGATTTAAAAATATCAAAAATTTCTAATAATTGCAAAAGTCAGTAATTATTATGAGAAAATCTTTATAGAATCCTCCAAATAATTAAATAAATGTTGTAAGAATTCCTAGCAGTTAGTTAATTGGTTCAAATTAGTAAACAGTTTAGAATAAATAAAAGTTTAGTTAAATGAGGCCTTTAGAAATGGAAACCTTTGCGATAGGTTAGCCTATCAATCAGGATGGAATGCCTTTAATGACTCCATTACTGAATTTAAATTCATAATTAAGCCAAAATTAGAATTATTCTTAAACACCAATGAGCATAAGTAGAGTCAATAACAATATTTAAGTAACGTCACCTTTAAGTATGTAATTTAATGTAAACTTGAATCAGTTAAAATTTGAACAGTTCCCTGATTCGGATCAACCATAGACTCTATTTTGCTTTAAATGTAATAAAATAGTTATCACATAAGTAGATGAAGAATATGGATGCGGTACCTATTCTGTAGCCCTTGGATTATGCATCTTATTCTTTCCATGTGCATTTATTCCTTTTATGCAGAAATAGTGTAAAGATTACATACATAACTGTGGAGAGTGTAAAACATATTTAGGCAAGAAAGTTTTTCTTTGTCGACTTTGTTGATAAAAGAGCCTTCTATATAGTATAATTTAATAGTAATAACCAGTTAGTTAGTTAACTTACCTTCGCTAATATATATTTAAAAAAATCTCATAACAATAAAAATATGTCAAATTGTAATTAAATCTAACTTATTATGCTTTTTGATAAAATTTAGCTATCGATTTTTCCATAAAAAACATTTTAATAGCTTACTAAAAAATATTAAACGAAAATTTTAATCAAAAATTAATAACTACTTCTGTGAAGTTTTATTGGTGGACATAGATTTCTACTTAAAAACTGTATTAAATAATAAATATTTATATATTCTAATTAGAGAGTATTTTAATTGGAAAAGAAAATTTTTTCTTGATGATTCTTAAATGAAGAAATTGAATAATAAATAATAAATTTTATATTATTTTATATTTTTATATTAAAACTCTACTTATTTTAAATTTCAATGTTAAAGCCTTTATACAATAAATTTCAAGTAGTTAATTAATCATCCTCTTTTATAATTAAATTTAATTCCAAAATTTCAATAAATTTAAATGTAATATCTAAAAAAATTTAAACTCCTATTAATGTATTTAATCTAAATTCTTCTATTTAAGTCCATCATAATTTCAGACCTTCAAATACTGGGACAAAATATATGCTAAAAACATATTTTTTTTTGGTTTGATAACCTTCGTTTTTCAGATAAGTTAGATTGTATGTAAATTTTGAATTAAAATAAAAATTAGAGATTAAATTTTTAGTTGAAAAATTAAAAATTAATTAATTCTAATCTTAAAAAAATGATTAAAAAAAATCAATAAATGAAAAGAAAATAATAAATTTATATTATGAAAATAAATAAAATTATTTTTGCATATATTTTTGTTAAGATTGATGGGGAATTATCTTGGAATAATTAGTAGTTGTCTTAACTTATAATTTTTCGTTTTTAAAAGTAGAGATTTTTAAGAGTTAAAAAAAGATGTTAGCTACTTATGTTGAATAATCTAGATTTATAAAATTAAATATTTAGAAAAGGCGTAAGATATTAGCCATGCATGAATTTTATATTACATAAAACACGTTTTAGAAATTATTAAATTTTTTTGTTTTTTTTAAATGATTTTTAACAAAAAAGTAAGAATCAATTTCTTAGGAAATCAGAGGAAGTCTGACAAAAAGAAATTTAAGAAATATCTTTGTGAGAAAAAAAATTAAAAATTAAATAACAAAAAAAATTAATAATCACAAAATATATTAATAAGGATTAATGAAAATAAAAAGGAATTAGCAAATTGCAATTATATTTGCTATTTTCATCTTGACTGCTATTAAGGCAGCAGATGATGTTGCAGATGATAAGGTTTAGTAAGCTATAAAAAGTTATTAAAAGTAAGTAGATGGAGGAATTTTAGAATTCGAGTGGTGCGGCACTAATGAAATTTATAACGATGAAACTGACCGTGTAGTTGTTGATTAAGAAGTTGAAGATGCTTTCGATACTCGTATTTTTGTTCTCACTGATGAAGGTTAAGTTTTTAAAAGCACAAACTATGGTAAAAGTTGGGTTCATGTGACTAAATCCTTTTCAAATACTAATGTAAAAAATAATTTAAACCAGCACATATTACTTAAGTATGAATTAACCATATAAATATATTTTTTTAATATAGAACTAGCCATTTTTCTCAAGTGAAGTTTCTGTTTCTCCCGTTGATGGTAAAACCGTCTATGTTTGGGGACACAAAGATACCAGCTATGTTTCTGAGGAGTGTGGTAGGACTTGGAAAAAAATAAATCATCCTATTGGTTTGTTTGATTTTAGATTTCACCGTAAAAATAAAGTAACACTATTTTGCAACAACATACTTACTCTATTTAATTTTTAAAAAATGGATTTTCAATGGTTAAAACTTTTTTTAAAATAGAATTGGATATTAGCTTTCACTAATATAGAATGTAAGAGATTTGATGAAGATTGCGATTCTAATATGAGAAATCTTTATGTCTCTCAAGATGCAGGTGTTACTTTC
This sequence comes from Tetrahymena malaccensis 436, assembly GCA_000231845.2. Taxonomy (NCBI): domain Eukaryota; phylum Ciliophora; class Oligohymenophorea; order Hymenostomatida; family Tetrahymenidae; genus Tetrahymena; species Tetrahymena malaccensis. The sequence goes on along the minus strand of JH719985.1, from coordinate 363,215 downwards.
ACTTTCTTAGCTACTAAAGTTTTAGAAGCTTCATGGTAAATAAATATTTTTTGATAGATAGTATCTTATAGATTATCTTTTAATATGAACAGGAATAGAATGAATAACTTTTATAACATTGACAGTCCTGGTATTTTAATGGCCATTCAATAAGAAAGTAAATTGTTATAACATAAAAATGGAACAATTTGTAATTATATTTAATCATATAAAAATAGCATAAAGCAATGTAGTTTACACTGAAGACTTCGGTAAGACTATACATACAGTTTAAGAAGGTGGTGATAATTTCTTTTAAGCAGAATACTTCCTCTTTTTAACAGTTAAACCTAAATCCAGTAAAAGAACCTACGATATGAAAATCGCTACTATGTTCGATGATTTTAATTACTATGTTGAACCAAAAAGCTTAAAGCTTCCCTTTGAAAATACTGATTAACTTTCCTTTACCATTTTAAAAAGCGATGGTGCTATGGTTTTCCTTGCAATTCATCACGAAACTCAAAATATGTGGTAGAGCAATATCTACGTTTCTGATTGGAGAGGTTACGACTTGACTTTAGCTTTACTTTACAACGTTAGAGCTCCAAACGGAGATTGTGACTTTGAAAAGGTAAAAAAAATAATAAAATTTAGCTGAATTAATTATTAGCTATAAAAGAAATCATAAAACAATTAAATCTATAAATTAAGAAATAAATAGTGAAAGAATTTAAAAAATAGCTTATAGAATTTTTAGTTAGTTAATTAAAAATTTAGTAAAGAATATTATTAATAAAAACAGATAGAAAGCAATGAAGGTGTTTATATAGCAAATACATATGACGTAGAAAGAGTAGAAAAATTAAGAAATGATGTCAAAAAGATGGATATCAGCACTGCAAAGAATAAATTATAAACAAAAGATAAAAAGAATTTGCACAAAGAGCTTTCTAATTATAGAAAGTCAGTCATTTCATTTGATAGCGGTTCTAGTTGGCATCCAATAAGAGCTCCTACTTAGGTAATTTAAATAGTATTAAGTACGAAATTAATATATTCCTTTAAATTAGAGATGGAATGGAAAAACTGTAACTTGCAGTGGAGAATGCAGTTTACATTTAGCTGGTAGAACATATTATAAAAAATCTCAGATGTATTCTTCCTCTAATGCTCCAGGTTTGATTGTTGCCCTAGGAAGTATTGGTACTCATCTTGAAAATAACTTTAATCTTCTTAACACCTATCTTTCAAATGATGGTGGTCACTAATGGCGTGAAATCCTTAAGGGTCCTCATATTTTTGAAATTGGTGACCATGGTGGTATTATTGTCGCTGCTTCTGGTAATTTAATTTTTTTATTTAACCAATTATATATTTTTGTTCAATTAGAAACAGCCAATCAACAAAAATTAGTTATTTATTGAAAAAATTTAAAACAAAAACAATAATAAAATTTTAATAATTAATAGCTGCTAACAAAACAAACATTATCAAGTACAGTTGGGATGAAGGCAAAACATGGAGTGAATATAAATTGAGTTCTTTGCCTTTTGAAATAGATTAAATAATTACTGAGCCTAGCAATATGGAGTAAAGATTTGTTGTTTATGGAAAAGGAAGAAATGGAACAGAAACTTCTATGATTGTTTCTATTGATTTATAAGATTTGCACATTAGAGGTTGTTTAGGAGCTGAACATCCTAATAGACCAAATAGTGATTATGAAATTTGGATTCCTACTAATTTTAAAGGTGATTAATGTATTTTCGGTCGTAAAGTCAAATATGTTAGAAGAAAACCTGATGCAAAATGCTTTAATTCTATTACAACTGACTAAGTAAGCATATTTTTGAGAATTAATTTTAACTAAAATTTACTAATTTTAACAAAAAAATAGAAAACAGTTATTGAAGAATGCCCATGCACACAAGAAGATTGGGAATGTGATTTTGGTTTCTACAGAAAAGAAAACGAATTAGAATGTATTCCTATGAATGAGCATTATTCCCCTGAAAATCTTGCTAAACCACCTGCAGATTGTAGCTGGTCTTATCTTGTCTCAAAGGTAAATATAAATATTTGTTAGATTTTATATTAATCAGACTTCATATTAATAGGGATATAGAAAGATTCCAGGAGTATTTTGTTAAGGAGGTGTTGATTTAAGCCCTGAATATAAAGAATGTCCACCCAAAATAGCTGTGCCTAGAACAGAAGAATAAACTGAATAATATAAAAGCTTCAAAGAAGCATAAAAAGAAGTTATTAGTTAATATTAATAGTAATAATAGTAATCAAATAACTAAAATGGAAAAACAGATTAATCATCATCTATAAACTGGGGTTCTATCTTTACATAAATTTTCTATATTGGAATAATTTTAGTAGGATTAGCCTTATCATTTGTATTTAGAGATAATATCAAATAAATAATAAAGAGTATTGGTGAAATAGGACATAACAAAGAGCGTAGACAATATTAATAACTCTAATCAACTTAGAATAAAGAATAGTATGTTTAATAGAAAAACACTTAGAGTGTTCGTATTTAGGAAACTGAAGAAAGAAATTATGATTTAGAAGAATAAGACATGCATTATCCAGAAGATGAAAAGCCTGTTTTACAAAGAGATCAAGAAGATTATTATTATTAAGATGATTACGAATGAATTAAAAATTAAACTATTTTTAAACTTTAATTAATTTGTCATTTTAATATTTTATTTTTTGTAAGTTAATTTTTTAGGTTTTCTAAAAAATTTTTAATAGTTTAATTAGATTTATTTTAAAATTGAAAAATAATAAATAAATTACTTTTTAAGCCTCAATTATTAATTACTTACTCATATTTAAAAGAGAACTTTAAAAAATAAAAATGAACAATCTGTTGTTTATTGATTATAAATAGATATTTGATTTATCCAAAATTTAATTAGATTATTCAAATTAATATTTTTAGATACTGGAGAAATTAACTAATTAACTAAAAAATTTTTGAAAAAAATCATCTTTCCTATTTTAATAATTTGAGATTAAAATAAAATACTTTTAATTTTTGGATATTATGTTTCAAGTCATTAATTAAAAACTAAATTTCTTTATTATAAAATCATTTTTAAAATTATTATTTGAATTTATAAGTATTGCTTCGTAAATTATACAAAATACATACTTAAATTAGTTAAATAATGTATTTATTCTTTTTGAATTAAAAAATTTAGTTAATTCTTCAGAAAAATGAAATTTAATAGCAATTATTCAAATTTACTTTTTTTAAATGTATTGAAAGTCTTTCTAATTTTAGAAAACTGTCAATAATTAGTAATCTAGTTTATAAAATATCTACAAAATAATTACATTTAATAAAAAAAAAAATTAAAGATATTTGTATTGGAATTAGTAATCAAGATTAATAAAAAAATAAAATATTCAATTTGTTTTTAAAAATGAAATTGTGGTCTAAAAATTTTGTTCATATACTTTTTTTTAACATTTTGATTATGTTTTACTCATCTCAATACTAAATAAAAATTTAAAAGAAAATAAATAACCTAATAATAAAAATTCTACTTTATTTCTGTTTATCTTTATTATAAAAAATATTTTATTTCAAAATACTCTATTAATTTCGTAAATCAAATGCTTACTATTACTAAATAGAAAATTGATAACTTATCCTAAAATTGCTAAAGAGAATTGGAAATAAATAAAAAAGATTGAAAATATATAAAAAAAATGATTGGAAATTATTTGCTCTTATTTTATTAGATAGTTTAATTTGGTATCACATAATTTAACATTCAAAATTTCAAATTATTAATAAATTAATTTGTGTTGCTTAGATATTTTCTGTTGAAAATTAGATTAACTTTATAAATGCAAAGTACATATATGTGCTATATAAATAAAAGAATATAGTAAACAAAATTGGTTTGTAATAAAGTGATTACTATTTTTTATTTAATTAATATATACATAAAATAGATGAATAATTTGTAGAGCAAATATGCTTCACAACCAAGCAGATAAACATCTCTGAAGCCTCCTTTAAAGGACTCCTTACTCACTAAAAACCATACTCCTGACCATATAGTAGGAGTGAAAAATAGCTTCAACGAAGTCTAAAAAAGGAAGTTTTTCAAAAAATTTTCAGAGCCAATAGATATATTGTATTTAGATAGAAAGTATGAAACAAACAAGAAGTAAATCGATCCAAAAGTTGAGAATTATCAAGCTATAGTAATCAGAATATTGAATTTGCAATTAAAATTTATAAGATTAAATTACATTAGTAAATGTGATTGATTTCATATGTAGTAAAACTAAATTTACATAATAGGCTCATTAATTTGAATAATATCCTCCTTGTAGTTAAGAAGAAAGAAAAAAAGGTGTAGCTAGAGCAGATATTACTGAAGAAGGGCTAGATGATTGGATAGCATAAAATATGAATAGAAGTATTCCTGAAATGCTAGATCCTAAAAAAAAATTTAATGTGCCTGTAAGTAACATTTTAGAATAAAACTTGAAATGAAGATATATAAATCCTTTATTTATAGTATAATTATTTAGACAAGCTCAAGGAAAGATACCCTCATTTAATACCTTGTAAGACTATTACAAATAGAATTCGTAAATGAATAATTTTAAAAATATATAAAACAGAAGTTGAAGTAGTTTGTGAAGACGAAGAAGAAATGTTTCTAAGAGGTTTATTAGAAGATAGCACTATCGTTGATAGAAAAACTTTGTAAATAATAATTCCTTGATAGTTTATTATAATTATGAGTAATAAATAATCACATTAAAATAAATATTTTAAGGGAGGAGAAAAAAAAGCAGTTTAAGAGAAAATCAAATAAAAAAATACTAGAATCATTTTTTTTAAAGCAGCAGAACAAAGAAAAAATAATAGATTTGAACATCGATCCTAAGAAATTAGAGCCCAAGTACTGCATTATTATATAAATAGTCAAAATTTTAAAGTAGATTTTTTAGTATTGACTTTCAATATGTTTTATATAAATAGGGTCCTTCCTGGTACTTAAATCAAAGTTTCAACAATCAAATATACCCAAGCAAATAATAGCCAATCAAATGAGTTTCTTTAAAAATATGATATTCCAACTTAATCTTCAAATAAAAATACTCCTTATAGTTAGTAGAGCGGTTACAACCCAAGAATTTCTGTAACGTCTTATTAAAAAAAAAGGCATATTACTAACAATACTCTAACTGATGAGCACATTGAATAAAATGACTCTAAAAATAATTTTAGATCTACATCCTATGACAGCACTTTAAATTCAGCAGCTCATAAATTATTTACTCTTAATATTAGTAATTTCTTAAGAAAATCAAACAATGAAAAAGACATAGAGACTTCAATAGCAGAAAAGGAGCTGAGCTTTATTGAAGTAATTAAATTGAAAAAGGTTAATTATTTTAAATAGGAATTTCATTAAATTAATATGATAGGGTTTGATAAACAAGTAAAATGAAAGAAAATAGCTTGAAGAGTTAACAAGAGAATAAAAGAAGTAGTCAGTTGATTATTTTAAAGACATTCAAAAGTAAAATAGAAAAGAGCTGAATAGAATTGTCAATGATGCTATGTCTTATTGCTAAAATCCCCCAGATATAGGATAATTTTAGCATATACCAACTAATACTTCTCAATAAGTTACCAAAGAAAAGCGCCCGTAAAGTCATTCTTCTAGCAGAGCTTAGTCCAGTTCTACACAAAAAAGATTCTTTATATTAACAAAACTTTAGTCTAAACCCAGCACTGCATAATCAGGAAAAAGAACAACTCACCTTAATAATATGAGCAATTTGAATACCAATTAGCATCTTGATAAAATGGATTATAATACTTAATAGACTAGGCAAAGTTTTTATCTTTAAACACACCTTTAGACAGATGAATAAGAGATTCCTAAAAAAACTCAAAACAACTTCTTTGACTTTTTTCAACCAGATAACTTTATAAAAGTTTAAAATGATTCACCCATAAAATCATCCTTAAATCCAACTTCAACTAATTAAGATTATAAAGTACAAATAAGTAAATTTTTAATTCATCTCATCCACATGTTTTAACCTTAAAATTTTTATTAACAATAAAGATAAATTTTTTGAAAACAATAACAACTCCTAAAATTCTAATTCTAGCTTCTATTACCAGTCTTTAAGAACTTATAAATAAAATAAAATAAATCAAATGAGGCAGAGAGTTACACTGAAGGAATTAACTAAAGATTATATCAATTAAGACTAAAATAAGGGGACTACTATTTTTAACTAATCAAATTTAAATAAGTTTTAATAAAAGCAAAGAATAAAAAGTACATCCATGCATAGTAAATATTTTTAAATAATCAATAATTTTTCTAATAAATTTTTTAAATAAATAGATAACAGCAGCTTTACAAATAATTATACATCAAATCTTTAAACAAGTATTAATGGCAACCTTAATGAGTCCATCAATTTTAAAAAAATTGAATAAATTTAAACTAAAAAAGAAAACACCTCTACGAGCATCATACAAGGAGTATCTCCTTCTAAAAAGTAATCTGATTTACCAGAGTAAGTAGAGGATCTTCTAAACGGTGGTAGTGAAGATAACCTGCTTTAACCAAATGATGATTTTGCAAATCTTGTATTGCATTTAGAAGAGTTAACAATCACAGAAAAAAAACATGTGAAATAATTAATTAAATAAATAAATAATATTTATAATTTAATAAATAAATAAATAAATAAATAAATAAATAAATAAATAAATAAATAAATAAATAAATAAATAAATAAATAAATAAATAAATAAATAGGAAAGTTAAATGTCGAATGCAGAGTTCTGGTTTTACAAAAGCTGGAAATTAATTGAAAAGGGATAAACAGAAGTAGCTACTTAGTGTTTAAAATAAGTATTAATATAAGATAAACTTCATTTTAAATCTATTTTTAATATGGGATCTCTATATGAAAAAACTAAAAAGTTTAAGACAGCTTTAAAATGGTTGAAAATGTAAAATTTATAAACTGTTTATATTGATTTTTAGAAATTATTTGAATAGTGAATGAATGTTAATTGAGTTTTTAAATAAAAGATCTTAGTAATTTGGTGAAAATTAAGAACAAATTAAATATGGAATAGCTCTGTGTTTATATAAATTAAAAGTCTTCGATGAATCTTACAATAACATTAATTCTTTGATTTTATAAATTAAAGAAAAAGATGAACCTCCATCTAGATATATTTACTTAAGAGCTTTATGCTTAAAGCAATTAAAAAGAATCCAAGAAGCTGAGGATGATTATAAAATTTTTTATAAAAAGACGAGTCCTAAAAATTTTGATTTACTAATGCACTTTATGATCTTATTTTCTTTCAAGTATAAAAACAAAATAGCCAAATATTAAGATTTGGAAATTAAATATTCAGCTAGGACTTTTTGTAATTTCCACAGTGCTGTTTAGCAAATTCTTTAAGGAGAGTACTTTGAAATGAAGCTAACTAAGTTTTATAAAGAAAATATAGGATGGATTAACTAAGAGGAGTTGCTACAAAAGTTATAAAATCTGTCTTTTTTTAAAAGATTTGCAGTTTAGCTATTAGTAATTCTTTCATTTAAAATTAACCTATTAATATTTTTTTCTATAGAAAAAGTCTTTGCCTTACTTAGAGCATAATCTTTTAGAAAAAGAAAAGCTTATTAATCCACCTGACGATGAGATTTATATTATCATTTCAGGATGTGTACAAGTTTTTGATCATAGTAAAAACTATGAAAAGCCTGATATTGTTTCTTATTATACAGAAGGAGATATCATAGGATGTGATCAATTAGAAAATGATTTATCCAAGAAACCAAATGTGTGGTTAATCTCACAAACTCCAATCGAGTATATAAAAATGAATAAAAATATGTTTTTCGATTTGTGGAAGGGACAATACTCATTAGAAGGAGAAAAGATTACTTCTTTGCTAAGAAATTGTCCGATGTTTAAAGGAATTTCAGAAATATCAATGCTAAAATTAAGTTATGAACTTGTTTCAGTAAATAATTGATTTCATTTATTAAGATATTTGTCAATCTGATTTTATTAAAAGATGGAAGAATTTAAAATGAACGAAGTAATTTATAATGATGGAACTTATTTGGAGTCTATGAATTTCAATTACATTGAGATGAAAAAATGCAGCCAGAGAAGAGGAGCTGGTTTGCTTAAGAGAATTGTATAAAAAATGACTTCTTATACTAGTGCCTTATATAAAATGACTAAGTTTAGAAAATTTTGCATTAAAAACAAATAAAAAATTTAAAAGTTAATGTGGAAAACAAAAATTATAAAAGGTTTTTACATAATTGTAGAAGGAATAGTCGAATTAGAAAACGATTAAGGTTGGAGCTACATTTTAACTCCTGGAGATTTCTTTGGTGAGAATTTAATTTTCAAAGTAAAATCTCTATCTAATTTTGGAAGAATGAGAGCAGTTACTGAGAAAGTAAAAGTCCTCTTTTTACCTAGAGATAAGTTTAATCAAATAAATTCTTTAGATGTAAAATATTTATTTAATTATGCTTATTTTAAACAAAAAATATACAAATCTATCTAAATCATTACTAAACTTAAATAATAAATTTCTAATCAAATATCGCTATTATTTTCTGAATTGGAAGTTATTAAATAATTAAATTTGTTTAATTATTAATAGAGAGCTATAATGAAAAATAACTGCATCAATAGAGAACAAATTAAAAATATTGAATACCAGGCAAACAGGTATTCAGAAGTGAGGAAATTAAAGAAGTAAAGATAAAAAGAAAAAGAAGAAAAAATGCTCTAGGATTAAACTGATGAAGATTATATTTAATCTCTGGTTTGATTAAACAATCTTTATTCTTTAAAATAAACTGATAAATTAAAAATTCCTGGTTATCTTTACCTTAAACATTCAAACTATTTATTTATTAAGGCTAGAAAAATATATTAATAAGAATATGACAAAATATTTTAAAATTTTCACAAATACAGTTAGATATTTTTCAATAAAAAATGCAAATTATAAAAACTAATTTTTTCAATTTAAACTAACTAATCTGACTAAATTTGGTATGATTTATATATATTTAATTGATAAGTATTTTATTTATCTTAATATTAATAATATTTGTAATGGAATCTGGAATCTAACTAACTTACTTAATTACTTACTTACTTACTTACTTACTTAAAAATACAATTTATTAATGTTTAATATATTTCGATGATAAATGAATATTTAATTACTTTAATAAAAACTTTAAAATTTTTGTACGATATATAAAATTAATAATGCGTTTTTTTTATTCTAATAAGGTTTCAATTTGATATGTAATTCATTTACTTACTTTCTAACTTACTAAAAACATACAATAGATCACTTCAAAATAGATTATAATTTAAAATAATACTTAAATTATGATTTTTCTAATTTTTACACTTTCTTTATATAATGTTAATTAATTTATATAATTTAATATAATAATTACTTAAATTTAATATTTAAATAGTTAGTTTTTATTTCAAGGAAAATTTTAATGAGTTGTTATTTATAAATTGAAATTAATTATTGTTATGAGTGGGTGGTGGGCTGGTTGGTTAATATATTATTTTTCTTATCCAGTTATAATAAACTTTTTTATTTTTATTCTTAAAATTGTATTGCATTATTTACATTTTTTTCATTCTAATTAATGAATTGATAAAGAATTATTTTATAGTTCAGCTTAGCTTAAATCATGATAGTAATCTCCACTAGGTATTATCAAATTACTACTGTTAAAATTTATTTTGCTTGATTATTGAGAGTTACTAATACTACTGTTTTTAAGTATGTTTCCTTTAGACTTAAAGTCTTATTTCTGAATCTTTGGGTTAGTTATTATTTATTCACCTTATGGGTATTAAGATTTGTTATTTATTTCATGTCTATTTATTAAGTAAAAGATTTAATATGAGAAAAAAAATATAATAAATATAATTACATCATTTAATTTTACAAGTAGTTCTGGTAAAAAGATTCACTAATGTTACCCTTTTCATCGTTAGAAGGATTCCTCATATGGAGAGAGTGATATTTTTTGTTACTTTACTACATTTAACTGACATTATTATAGTTAATAAATTTTTGCTTATCAATAATTTATGAATGTTGCATATCATATTGCTAATATTGATTTTCACCATCAAATTATTCGTTATACAGATTGTCATCAGTAACATATTCTATTTCTTATTCGTTATCTTACATTTATCCAAAATTCATTATGTTTTGATTTATAACTTAAGGTTTTATGCTCATATTTTATTTTTCTATTTCATTAACTTCTGCTACGATGTTAGGATTAGAATAATTAAAGATTCCTGTGTTGTTGTGTATGCCTTCACCTTCATATATATCTTCTTATTAAAAGTTTGATCTATTCATACTTATAGGAACTTTTTAGAAATTTAAGTGAGATTTAGGTTTTAGCATCTTTTATTGTTGACCATATTTTTAGTTGTGAACACTAAAAAAGTGACTGTTGTTTTCAAAATCATCAAACTTAAGTTCATTCATGCTCTCCTTCCTAAATTAATAATTTCATTTTTAATTAGAATACTTAAATGAATTAGTCAAATTTGATTACCCTTTCGATGAATAATTAAAGTTCTGTGAAGAGTATGAATTCTTTGAATTTGATTTAAAAGTACTCATTTCGCTGTTTTTCTATTATTGTGATTGGAGTTATCTGTTGTTGTTAAATTAAGTAAATTTTATTTATTTTGCATTAAAACTTAATAATTTATTACTGCAAGGCGTATTTAAGAGTATAGTGGTCATTTTCACGATCTATAGTCAATTTTGCCAAGTTATCTTATGTGTGTTTTAATTTAAATACAACTTCATTGTATTTTTGTTGCATTTGTTTGATCACATTCTCCAATTAAGCAATTTTCTAATAATTTTATAAAATTTTAACTTAAATTTTAACAATAATTTTGCTGTTTACATTTTTGTCTTCAGTTTTTTATGTCATTAATTTTGATATTTCAAGCTATTGTAAGTTTTTTTAATATTATAATTCTTTTTTCTCCCCAAGGATTTTTTCACATGTTTATTTGTACATCATATTTTCTTTTAAAAGCTGTTCATTTTATAGCTGGATATTTTATATTTAAGAATTTTAAAGGTATCTATTATTACTACTACTGCCTAGACCACTGTTTTAGCTGCTAAAGAAGTTATTTTGATAACCCTAAGTGCTAGGTTTGGATGAAGTATAAGAAGGTGATTCATCAGGTTAGCTTAAGTAGGTTACGTAATTCCCTAAAAACTACAAAAATTAGGCCTAATCAGTCTTTTATACAGAAACTCCAGTTGATTGGTTTGTTTCGTTAGCAGACAAGCTCTCTAAAATAAAAATAAAAATTATTACTAAAACTTTATAAAATTATTTTATAAATTGAATTTTTATGAAATAATTTATATTTATTTTCTACTTTTATATTCTTCACCCATTTTTAATTATTTTTAGTTCATTTTAAATTAAAATTCTCTATTTGATTAGATGAAGAATCTTAAAATGCAATAAATTTATTATGAATTTTAACATGTGTATCACAATATTTTACCTAAGTTATTTAATTGATTGAGTTATTGCTGTTATTAGTATTGCTTTTAAATAGAATTTCTTCCTGAGTCTATCTTAAAGCTGAGATTATTATGCTAACCTTAAACCTTCTAGTAATCACTTTAGCTAGTATCATGTGCACTTTTTTGTAAAGCGTCTGTACTCTTTTCAGATTACTTTTGCTTACTAAAAATAGGCAATGTTTCATTTAAACTGCGATGAGAAAGAGATTTCTGTTAAATTTAATTCTAGGAAGAAGGTTGATTTTGATTTTCTTCTTTTGAGTCTAACTTGTTGCTACTTAAATTACTGTTTCTATGTGTCTTGGACTATAGTTCAAATGAAGCTGTATGATTTTAGTACAAAAATTTTATCAACTATTACAATTCTAATTTAAAAATTCTCACTTTAATGGCTATTAGCTGCATCTGCGTGTCTAAGAGCATTTGTTGACATATTCAAATCATTTTGTGAAGACTAATTTGCTTAATTTTATTGAGATGGAGTTGAAGAATATTAACCCATACTGCTTTTAGTTCTGTTATGCATAGCAATCTTCTTCTAATTATTACGAATTTCTTTTTACTTAAGACTATTCATTAACGAATTTATATAGTCCAAATTATCTTAACTTTTCTTATCAATATTTCCATAATACGCTTCTCCTTGTTTAGAAACATAACCAATGCTCTTATTCTAATCGAATGAGCAATTATTTGGCTAGTTTTCGTTATTTAACTTCATCATCTATTGTTGATTTTAATTATTTTATAATGCTTGCTGTTATTATTCCATCAAATTCAAATCTTTTTCAATATCTACTGCAGACTAATTTCTTTTCTTGTTTATCAACTCTATTAATTGTTAGGATTTCAAAAAAAGTTAAATAATCAACTTAAAACGAATAACAAATGAAAAAAATAAAATATTTAGCAAACTCTAACACAAAGAAAATAATTAATTTGTATTTGTTCTTTACTTGCATATAAAAGGTTATTTGTCTTAGCTTTTGGAGTTGTCATTTTCAGTAATTTGAATTTATTTTAAGAAAATAAGCTGTTGGATATACTATTTTAAACTAATGCTATAATCTAGTTTTGTAACAAAGAAATCTACCCAATTATCTATCTTGTTTTTCTTTAATTTAATTATTATTATAAATTAATTAATTGATTTGTATTTTTTAACTTTGTTCAATTTATATTTTCAAAAAATTTAAAACAATAAGATTTCTTGACAACCTATTTGATTTGTTAGTAATTAACACATATTTATATTTCTTATCAAGCTATCAATCAATATTGAACAACCTATTTCCCCATTAAAAAATTTGAAATTTATTTATTTAATGTTACTAATGGCTAATAGATAATAAATTAATTAATTAAATTATAAATGTGTTAAATCTGTAGAAAAATTATGAAAAGCAAGCGTAGTTAATTAGCTAAACAAACAAAAATTAATAAATAGGTAGGTAGGTAGCTCTTATGTTCGTTATTTCTAAAATACATCAAATCTTATTTTTCTTAAATAATTTAATAAGAAATTGTGAGAGTCATACAATATTTTAATTAATTTCTATCATTTATCATCAATCAATTTATCTATCTTAATTTAAGTAATATTTTGTCTAACAATATTCATATTTTCAATACTAAAAATGTGTCATTTGATATTTAATAAATATATAACAGAAATAACATAAAATTATTTAAATAAATATAATTTATTTTTCAAGAATTTCTATTTTATAAATAAATAAACTAAGGCTTTGGTTGTTAATATATTTCTGACCCTAGTAAAGCTACTAATTTCGACTATCTTTCTTCCTATATTGATTAAAATAGATAAATCAAATAATAGAAAATAAAACTTGTTATTGAGAAAAATGTAATAGAAGATTAAAACTTTAAATAGAGAGTATAAATTGAAATTCGAAAAAAGTAGTGATTAGAATATCTCACTAGATAAATTATTTTTCATTTATAAATTTACTTTCTACTAAAATTATTAAACAATATTTTAAAGAAATAAATTTAAAATATTATCTAAATTCAATTTAATTTTTAAATATCTAATTTTATTAAAAAAACTTATTCACTGAAATTTTTTATTTTTAAAATTATTCTTTTTGTTATGAAAATATATTTTCTTTTTTAATGATTTATATTTTAATGAGATAAAAATAAAAGAAGTATGATAGCTAACTAATTAACACTCTTATATAATATTTAGATTAATAATTATTTTTTTTTATCAAAAAAATTAATAAATTTACTTATTTATTTTTTGAAAATATTCTACGCTAAACTGCTGCTTTTAAGTGGGCCATTTCACTTTAGTTAGTAGAATGTCTGATCATATCTTTAAATTATCTGAGCTTTTTTGATATATTGAACATTGAATCTACAGAATCATTGACAGATAGAGCATATTGTCTGTTCTCTCTCTCAAGTAAATGGAGTGGATCAATTTTATTTACTGATTATGATTTTATTAATTAATACTATTATTATGGAGAATTAAGCATATCCATAGTAGTCTTTAGTGCCTACTCATTTGCTAGAATAGGTTCTTGGTGCTTACCTATTGACAAAAAACGTTTTTTATCTCCTATATCAAGCACATCATTAGGTTTAATTACTCTATCTAAATGAGAACGCAAATTTAGGTTTGTATACTCAGGTCTTAAGCTTTTATATAAATCACCCACATATAAATGCTAATCGTTTCTCTAATTAGATAAATCAACTTATCTTTCATCTTTAACTAAAGATGATTAAGAGCCATACATATCTGCTATATTTGCTACTCTTTATAAAGGAGATTTTGTATTAATTGGTGAAGTGTTTACTTAATCATAGTCTTTGCTCCCTTGATAATCCTAAAACCCATAGTTCTTTGCTTAATATACTTTTTAATTTGATAAGTTATTTTAACTCATATCATTCTTTGGATAAACTATATCCTAAGAAGCTCTTTAAAAAGGATTTTAAGTGCTAGTAGCATTAGAATATCTAGGGTTTTATTATCCGTATAGTCTTTCTAACTACATTTTATAATTTTTAGGATCAAACGCCATGTTATTTGGTTTATCAGAAGAAAATTACTTTTATTTAATTTTATTATATTAATCTTCATAATTTGCAGCTGCATACTTTTATCTATCCTATTTTAATTAAATTCTTTTTGGTAATGTTCAATAATCATCAAAAGTTGCACAATTTTACATAATTTTAACTATTTTAGTTGTTGTATCCATACATTAGAAACTATTAAGGTTTTGGTGCTGGTTCAGCGAATGCAACCCTTGGTGATCCTTGCTTTTAAATAAGCTCCCCAAAATTGTTATACTCAAATTTCGTTCTCTATTTCATAAATAGTTTAGCAATTAGATCATAATAAAAAGCAAATAAATTATTTCTAAAAATTTAAAATAATTTCTATTATTTATTTATTTACAATAGGAGAGTTTTAATATAATAGACTAGCTTATGACATATTCTTAAAATCAGATCAAATTTTCTTAATGATGCTTGCTATATTTTTATTCTTAAGTCTTGCTGCTTTTTATTAAACTAAAAAAATAAACAAATGGTGTTTAATTGATTAATTAATTAATTAATTTATTAATAGTATGTTTTGTGATTAAAAATATGTAAATTTGAAACTATTAAATAAAAATTGATTTTTATTTTAGTTAAAATAAACAAAATAGTAAAAACCATTATTTACCTCAAAAAAATAAGATTATTTTTGTTTATATCATTTGGTCTAAATTATTTTTAAGTCACATAACTCTACTTATTATACTTTTTATATTTTATTGTTAGTAAAAGCAATAAAATAATATAAAATAATTAAATTTGAAATTTGAAATTTTTTTCAAAATTAAAAATGCTTTTTTTAATACAATTAACATTTTTTTATGAAATAAAAATCATTAATTATTTGAATAAAAGGAAGGTATATTATTGAATAATATTTTATACCATTTAATTATGTAAAATTAATTTTTTTTTATTTGAGTTCATTTTTTTAAATTAATATAACTTGCTTATAATATTTATATAGTAATTTTAAAATAATTTAAAGAATGTTTTGTATTTTTAACAATTTAAATTAACATATTTAATTATTTTATTTGGACTAAAGAAGACATTAATTACATAATAATATTTTTTCTATGATTATTTAGTAAAAGTTAGAGAAAGTAGCATATATAAAATATTTGGTTCCTGGTAAATATATTTATTTAAAAGTTGTCATATAGCATGAAAAATGATTAAAAATATTTATGCATACATATTATATTAATATATTTCAAAATGTGACAATTTCTTACACAGTTTTGAGTTGATAATTACCTGATCATATTAAAAAACGCGATTATAGATCTTATTTTTTTTGTTTATTGATGATATTTAAAATCAATAAAATTTTTTATGGGATTATGATTAAATTTGAAATAATAAAATAAATATTTTCTTTTTTATATTATTTTAATCTATTCTATTTAAAATAAAAGAAGACATTACTCAAGAATATTTTATCTATTAAGACTATCATATTATTTTTATATTGAAATTATAAACAAGATGGATTAGTTTTTGATAAAATTATTTTTAGCTTATTTAAAATAAACACATGAGTTAAAGAGTTATTGATAATTAAAAACGTAAAAATAATTTATTGAATATTTTTTATATTTTTAATTATTCTATTTGATATAAAGAAAGATATTACACTACATTATTTTATCTATTAATATTGTGTTAAAATTAATATTTTTTATTATTGATATTTATAAAATATTTATCTTATTTAAAATAAATAATAAATCAATCTTATGCATTTTAAAAAATTACTAAAATTTAATCTTTGCATGTGGTTCTTATTATTTTTAAAAAATCTTTTAATATTATATAAATATTTTGAAATTATTTATAAAGAAAATTAACATTAAAATTTGTAAATTGAGATTTTAATTTTTCTGATGGATTAGGATTCTGAGGGTTTTTAAGAAAGGATTGATTTGCCAGATCCATTTGAAAAAAAGAAAATGGATTTTGGCCTGCCTGAATATGAAAGCATTAAGCAACTCTAAATTACAGAAAAGTAGCTAGTCATTTTAACAGAATCAGGCAAAATTTTTAGATAATTGTATGAAGAAAGAATTTAATTGCAAGAAATAGAATTGCCATAATCAGCATAGCCCATTTATAATATAGTTACTAATATTTTTGGAAAAAGCTAATCATATGAACCTATAGAAAAATTTTTTTTAGATAAGACTGGAAATCATTGCTTGCTGTAAGGAAAAAATGATTAAACGTACTATTGGCATGCATCTGAAAACAAGATTAAGATAGTTTTGTCTAAATTCAATAAAGATATAACATCTTTAGCATTTGATGATGTAGCAATCACTGATCAAGAAGTTGCTTTCTTATTTGGAACAAAAAGTAAAGAGTTTTTTTATGGAAGAATACAGAGAAGAAAGACTAATGATATTGAGTTTACTTGCTATTAAATTGATTCGTTGATAACGAAAAGCCCAATTCAAAAGATTTTCATCTACCAGCTTGATTATTAAAAAACAACATACACGTATAATATTTATTAAGCAATATTAGTTAGAATCTTATCTTTTTTAAAAATAAAATCACTTATTAAACTAAAAGATACGTTTTTGTTATTGCATAATTTATTATAAAAATATTATATTTAAATGTAATTATTTAAAATGTTTTTTTATTTTAAATAAAGATGTGTACTAGTTTGCGATGATTAGACTTTTAATTACTTTTATGATGAGTAGCCACTGCCTAATCTTTTTAAGAAATATGAAAAAGGAAGTGAAAGTCTTGACGAGATACCAATCAATCCTCCTGGTAATATAATTATACATATGGCTAAAAAAATAGGTTGCAATAGACCCCATTCTTTTGCCTATACTACTGGCTCTACTATAATATGTCTATAACTATCATCAATTAATGAATTACCAAATGATTCTTTCTTGAAAAATTTCAAGTTTCTTTAGTATGCTAAAACAGAAGAAGATTCTCGTAAAGATGTGAAAGATAGGTTTTTGATTGAAGGTAAAATTTATTGAACCTTCAAAAAATTTAATCTAATTTTATTTTTTGATAGTTCTTCAAATATTAATATTAATTTTAAACAATAGAAAGAATTCTCAAAATAGGATTAACTGAATTCCATTACTTTTTGCTTCATGAGGACTGCCTAACAGTAATGAGTAGATTAGATTAAAAAGTAGTTACTACATTTGAACTGGGTAATATGTAGGGACCAGTGATTGATATGATCTATGATGATTCCTCCAGTTAAAGGTCATTTCTTATATATTCTCGAAAGAGAATTTTAAAAATTGTAATCAATATGGAAGAGGAATTTGCATGCTATGATTTAATTAAGTAAAAAGATATAAAAAGTGCTTATGAAATATGCAAGAGAACAAATTTAGACTGTCTTCCTTACGTAAAATATTTAATTTTTACAGAAAACATATCTTAATTTTATAATTAATTATTAGGTTTCAGGTTTGTATGGAGACTATTTGTATTAAGAAGGAAAGTATGTCACTGCTGCATAAATTTATGCAACATCATAAAAAACATTTGAAGAAATTATGATTAAATTCTTGAAAAACGAATCTCTTGAGTAGATAGAAGGAATTATAGGTAAATTAGTATTATACTTTGAATGCTTTGCTAAATTAATATTTTTTAATAACTAAAAGAGTATCTATAAATACAAGCTGCAAGGTTCAATAATTAGAAAAATTAGGTTTAATTTAAAATAATTTCAGGACTGAGCTTAGAATATTACAATTATAAGATTAATGAATTAGAGAAGTATTTAGAAGTACTTATTTAAGAGGAGGCATAAAAAGAATTAGAAAAACAATCAGATTAATAGCTTAAATTTAAAATAGAATATAAAGGAAATTAGCTGCAGGTAGTTTATTTAGACAATTTAAATGAAATGAGATTAAGAAAGCAAAGTGGTGAGGACTAAGCTCCTTTATCATAATCTTCAAGTAAACTGAGCAGTGAAAGTTAAGCAGATTAAAAAAGAAAATCTTCACAAAACTCTGTCACAAGCAAAAGGATTTTAAGGATATAAAGCAAGCTTAAAAAAATAAAAGATAATTATAACTCATTTTTGAAAAATCTTAATTCTTAAATAGACCAAGAATTTGTTTATGAAATAACTCAAAGTCATGGTAGAATTGATGACTGTTTGCAATATGCCAAAGAGTAAAACAACTATGAAAATGTTATAACACATTATGTAAATGAACAAAATTACAAGGAAGCAGTCAGCTATCTAAAAGTTTTAGCCAAAAAAGATAGCAAAAGAGCTATTGAAATCATATATAAGTTTTCTTACATTTTACTATAGAAAGTTCCTGAAGAATACATTTCTTTAGTCTTAAATTCTATCAAAGATTTCTAACCTTCCAAATTAATATCAGGATTAATGAACATCCCAAGCACATTTAGAAAATATGGAATTTAATTTCTAGAAAATTGTGTTTATAAATAAAAGAGCTCAGATAAAATTATTCATAATCTTTATCTTTTTTTCTTGGCAAATTAAATTCGCCCCGATGAAAACAGTCAATCTTTAAAAGTTGATGAAGAAGCTTACTAACAGCTCATGGATTACTTAAACAAAGTTGAAGAATAAGAAAACTAACAAATTTATGGAAGTTTGTAGATTGACGATTAAGAAATTAATTTGTACTCATAAAAATCATCAAGAAATTCTTAAAAACTATAAAATTATAATCTGAAATTTGATTTAGACTTTGCACTTCATTTATTTGAATCAAAAATGATTACTGATGCAATGGTTAAGACTTATGCCTTGATGAATTTTTATGACTTAGCTGTTAAATTAGCTTTAGACAAAAACAACATTAGTCTTGCTAAAGAGTATGCTTCTAAACACCACAATGATGATAAAAAGCATAAGTTGTGGCTCAAAATTGCAGTCCACTTAATTTAAACTTAGCAGTCTCAAAACGTATTATAATTAACAAACGACAGCAATGGGTATTTAAAAGTAGAGGATCTTCTTCCACATTTTGGAGAAGTCCATCAGATAGACCTTCTAAAAGAGTAAATTTGCAGTAATTTAGAGGATTACAATAATGAGATTGAAAATCTAAAGAAAGAAATGGATCAACTAAATGAAATGTCAGATTCACTCAAACGTGAAATTAATACTTATTCTCACAAATCTCTATAGATCAAGGGAGAATAGGATTGCAGTATATGCCACAGAAACCTTCTTTCATAAGATCACTACTTCTTTGGGTGTTTCCATGGATTCCATAGAAATTGCTATATTTAAAGAATGCAAAGTGATATCGTAGCAGCAGAACAAGAAAAAGAATAGATAATTGATTAAGCAGAAAAATACTCAACATCTTATTCCCAAAAGAGAGTTTTTGATAAAATAATATAAATAAATTAGTACATCAATAAAATCTAGACAGATTTAAAAAATAAACAAGAAGAAGAAATTAAGTAGATGAAATCATTGCTTATAGATGAAAGTCAATAGCAGCAGTCCTCTTCAATTTCAAAATTCTTTAAAGGACTTGGAGGTGCCTTAATAGGCGGAACTGGTAAAAAAGATGATGAGTAGTAAGGTAGTTTGGATATAAATGCTTTCAAAAAAAAATTAAATTCTATGGCAAGCCTCAAAGACATGCTAT
Organism: Tetrahymena malaccensis 436; assembly: GCA_000231845.2. Lineage (NCBI taxonomy): Eukaryota > Ciliophora > Oligohymenophorea > Hymenostomatida > Tetrahymenidae > Tetrahymena > Tetrahymena malaccensis. The sequence continues at coordinate 342,812 of JH719985.1, read as the reverse complement.
AATTATTTTTAAGTTAAGAAGAAAGAGACGAATATTATAAACAAGTGTAAATTGTTGATGATTTCCTTTCTAAAGAGTGCTATTTTTGTGGTCTTTCTTCTGTAGATCGTATTCATACATTTTATCCAAAGAATACTAAGAATTCTATTGATTGGACGATTTGATATTTTAAAACAATTTTTAATATTAAAATTAAAAATTATTTGTTTATATTTTGTAATTTTGTTTCTAATTATTTCATTATCAGAGTCAAATACAGTAAGGAAGCATCCTTTTTCTCTAAATTTTATAATTTTTATATCTTAAGCTTAAAAATATTTATGAATTTTTTAAAATGGGAGGTTAATTTTTAGAAAATAAATAAACTATTAAATAAAAATATAACTTTTATATATTTAGTATAAAAATATAGACTAGACTAAATATATTAAAAAATATTTGGACCTTATTTAAATGAATTGATTTATATTAAGTAGAAATAATCAATTCATTAATAATAGATAAGATTTTAAATTAAAAAAAGCCAGAAATTAACATTTTTAAAGTCTATATATTGATTAGAAGTCTTTTAAAAGAAGTCTACACATATTTTACTATTTCAAAAAACGAAAATTTAAAAATAACATAACTTATAAAATGAAATATTTAAACAGAAAGCAACTTTGAAATATCTCAAACTTCCTCTGTTTATACTAATTTAGCCATATTAATTAAAAGTAGAATTTCTATAAAATTTTGTAAACAGAGCAAATAAATATAAATTTTATACAAAAAACATATCTAAAATCATAAAATATTATTTTAGTTATTCAGTTTTTAGGTATTACTTTCACTTCTTTTCTAGAGTAATATATTTAAGTTCCTCTTATGGCCATCATTAAAGTCGAAACTATTATCAAGCAAATGCTTGCAATTTATCCTGGATTCATTTTGAATTTGTTAAAGTTATTTTAGATATTGTATACTTCGGTGGCACAATCCCATGAACAACCCAAGAAAAATTTGAAGTAATCATTTTCATAAGAGTCCTTTTAATAGCAATCATTATAACAATCCTGAGCTCTGCCTTAATCCTAAGCATCAGATATATATTTAAATTTATTAATGTAGCAATTTTAATTGTCTGCTTAGCATAGATTAAATTTATCAGAATCAGAATAAAATCCAGGCATCACTTATGTTTCATTGTAGCTGATTATATTAGAACATCTGTATTTGATGCAATTTTACAGCTAAAGGTAGCCTTGTCCTCTGATTTGATCAATTACTGCTATAAAAAATACTATTTTTGAAATTAAATTTTTCATTTTTATTATTTCGGGGTGATTTACAAATTAATCAATTGACTATTTTTTTATAAATTAATTATTTTTTAGTAAAAATTTACACTAAATTATTTATCACCAAGTTTTACATTAACTCTTAAAATAACTTTTCAAGGAATTAAATATCATTGATTATCATTCAGTAAAAAATCTATTTTTTTCTCCTACTCAAAAACAATTGCTTCATAATCTAAATAATCTAAGAAAAGATTAAATAGGAAAGCTTACTTTACCTAAAATATTAGCATTTCCTTAACATTTAAAAAATATCATACTTATTTTATATTTATTCTAATAAGTTAATCAAAAACAAATAATTTTATTTAAGTAATTAGTTAAATTTTAATATATAAAACCAGTTTGTTAAAAAAGTCTATTAGACTGGGAAATAATTACTTTGTAATCAAAATTTTTTTGATAAATTTAATAATAAAAATTAATCTTTTAAAATTATAATTGTAGTAAAATTAACAATAAAAAATATTTTAAGAACTTATTATTTAAATTTTATGTTTTCCAAGAGGATTTATAAAAGAAGTGATTTGGAAAGATTAATAAAATGTTAGAAGATGTAAATAAAGCTGAAAAATATAGCTCTAAAATGAAAATATTTTACTTAAGATACCAGTTAATAAAAAAATATTCCATTTTAAATTTTTTAAGATCCAAACTAAATCCATAAGCTCTAAAATAATGTTTGTATATTGATTTTAAAAAGTGTTAATGAATTGAATTCGATGATTTTATTTAAATAGTATAAATCTAACTAGTATAAAATACCTTTTTTAAGCAGTTATTATTTAAGTTTTTTTATTACTCAAACTTATGGTAAGAATTAAATATAAATTTAAACAAATTTGTAAAAAAGTTTGAATGAGAAAATGAAAAATATTCTTTCAAATAAGAAGATTTTTAAAATTCTTAAATAACTTAATAATATTAAAATATTTTATTTTAATGATTGTTATTTTCTATTTTTCTAAATTTTAATTAAATAAGCTTGAAATATTTAATACAATAATCATTTAAAATATTTATTTTTAAGAACTTTACTAAACAATAAAAGTAAAAAATATTTGAGAGTGGAATTTAAATAATTGATAATTTAATTAATTAATTAATCATTTTACTTACATATTTAAAAAATTATCTCAATAATTAATCAATTTTTTAAAATTATTGATTCTATTTTAATACCAACAAATTACAAATATTTAATAATTTATTTTCTTTTCTTTACTAATTATTTTCATGTATTGTTTTAAGTTATTTTAATTTTTTAATTTTATAATGAAGTTAAAAAACATATTTTAAATCTACCAAAAACAATTTTGTGTAAATATTTTTCAAAACAACAGAATTATCTTTCGTTAAAAATAAGATATGTAGATAAATATAAAAACGATATTAAAATTAATAAATAATTAATAGTGTAATCAGAGCTTAGAAGCAGGTTTTAATTCAACAACACCAACAATGCATTCAAGCTTTCTTTCAACAGTTGCACCACTGACGAAGACCTTATCGCCATCTTTCCAGAGTTAGAATTCGATAGTTTCACCTGGGAAAACATGAGATGTGAATCTAGCTTAGGCAGTGCTGACTCTAGTAGAGTCATTGTCTAAGAATTTGACAACAACAGCCTTGGTCATTAAACCGTAGAAGCACATACCGTGTAAGATGGGCTTATCAAAACCACCCATAGCGGCCATATTAGGATCAATATGAAGAGGATTATAGTCACCATTTAATCTGTAAAGAATGGCTTAGTTAGGAGTGGTTTTTTCAAGATGTGTAGCATCAGGTTATCTAGTAGGCTTCTTAGGAAGAACAGGAGTAGAATTGTTACCCTTGTGACCGAATCCACCAAGCTTTCTGATAAAAACGTTCATGATGTTTTTGCAGGCAAGATGCTTTATTTTATTAATGAAAAATTTGTTAATTTTATTTACTTAAATTTTGTTTATAATTGCATTTTTTATTTTTGAATTTCATTTTTACAATATTAAAAAATTATAATTAATTATGAAAGAAAATATTTAATTACTCTCTTATTATTCTCATCTAATTCGTAAGTCAATAATTCGAAACTCAAAAGCATACCCTTCACCTTGTCAGCAACGTCAGCAATTCTAGCTTGGGTAACGTATTTAGTATCAGGAAGAAGAGTTCTATAACTTTCTAAACGTTATTCACCATGTAAGAGCATCATAGGGTTGAAATTAGGAAGACCAGGGCAGCTAGTGAGAACTTTGAAGATATCTACCTTAGGAAGTACACAAGCGAAAGTAGGGAAGGGCTTGAATTCATCGTGTAATTCAAAAGTATACTTTAAATCAGATTCATTCATAGGATCTGTGCTATAACCTAAACCTATTTAATTAATACTTTATATTAATACATGACAAATAAAAATCCTAGTAGCAAATATATATAGCTATCAGGTTTAAGGATTACTCAAAGAGTAAATAATGGCATCTCTTGAGTTGAAAGTATCAAAGCATTCTTCTGATTTGAATGCTAGCATCTTTTATACATCAACTTGAGGGACAGGTTCTCCTGACATTTTATTAGCTTTTTGTTAGAGTTTTTATTAAAGTTTAATAATATTAAAAAATTATTATTATTAAATTTATAAGTAGGTAGGTAGGTGATACGTTCCTTTTAAGCGAATCTGATATCAAAAACTCTGTCATCAATTCTTCTTTTTTAGAAAAAAAGAAATTTAAGTTTAGATGATTTTCAAAAGAATATCTTAGAAATTAAAGAGTTTTTTCGACAATTGCACATCAAGAATGTGATATAAGATTTTCATTACGTAATTCTTGTCATCCATCCTCTACTGCATTTTTTATTATTATTAAATTAGAAAATTTATCTATGCACTTACTTGCACTTAAGCCTTTTATTTACAGTCTAAATTCCATTATCAAATACAAGCATTATAATTTATTTAGTAAATGCCATCATTTAAATCTAGAATTCTTTTTATAGCATCAACTAATTTTTGTTTAAAATTACAATAAAAGCCTGAATCATTTTTTAAGCTTTTCCAATTTAAAATACTTTCTTTTTATTTTACATAATTATAACTAAACATACAATAACAGTTTATGTTTCTGAATTTATTAGTATTCAATAAGACCTAAATCAATTTATTTATCTTTAAAATAAATATAAATTTTGATCAATTATATCATCTCTTTTTATTTTTCTAATGGTTTTTGTTTTGTGTGAAAACAATCGTGTTTGATAAAGCATATCTTTGTTTTAAAATTTAAGCTGATTTACTTTAATAAAGGGAAAGGAAAGTTAAATAGTTGAAAATAAATTTAGCAATTAGAAAATAAAATATATTCATATAAATGGAAGTCAACATCCTTAAAACAATTATTAGCGAATTTAATCAATAAGATAATAAATATGGTCTTCTTTTTGGTTATGTAAATAGTTATTTACATTATTTTTTAAGCAAAAAATAATTCAATCATATTGATATATTTAATAGAACGCTGGAAATGAAAACTATTTGATAAGTTTTTTAACACCTGCAACATTTTAATAACTTCCAAACGAGCTTAATGAAGATAAAAAAAATGATATTCTTAATATCGCAGAAGATGTAATTTAACAAATTGACTAGCTTTAAAAAATTTATTGATGCAATATTTTAATTAAATTTCAGCTTCATAATTCTGTAAATGGATACAGCTTATTAGGGTTTATTGCAAGAGAAAATGAGCAAATTACTTAGCAAGCTTTGATTATGAAAGCTTAAGAATATTATGTAGCTCTTTAAAAAAGATTAAAAATTAAGGGTTCCTTTTACCTTTGCTACAATAACTCAACCAGCTATGAAATCTTAGAAAAAAAATCAGTAAATAATTTTTTATTGAGTGATTCAGTATTACATAAAAAAATGAATTCAATATATTTAATAGGGACAAGTTTTTACTAAAGTCAACCACAAAGAATTTGAAGAAAAAGAATTAATTTAGGTAAACTCGTTAATACCTCTTAACATAGAACAAGTTTTTAGCGAAAAAGAATCATAAAGCAAAACAGTTATTGATCAAATTACAGAAGTATCTCAAAGCTATTTAAGCTCACTTGCAAATAACACTATTTTATTGAATAATTTATTGATAAATAATGATACCAAGAGCTTAAGTGAACTTTGCAATAATCCTGAAGTAATTATTAAGAAATAAAGTTGCTCAATAAATAAAATTTTTATTAATTTTTTATAGGTTCAGTTATAATTTATTGAAAGCAGCACAACATAGTCATAAGAATAATTTTACTCTAGACCATATTATTTCAGATTTAATGGTTTAATTTAGATTAGCTTCAAATCCTATAAAGATTTAACTATTCAAAATATAAAGACTGTAACATTTATTCATTTATAAAAACATTATTTAAAAATTTTGTTATTTGTTTTTTTAGATCATTACAAATGCTGTAAGAAAAGAATTAGAAACCAGAATGTATCAAGTTTTCGGTGATTAGTTTTCATAAAAAAGCTTAAGTGAAACAGAAGAAATATAGTTACCATCTAAATACTTATTGAATTAATTTAAAAATATCACATTAAGTGTTTATACTTCACACACTTCTATATAGGATTATGGTAGCTGTATCTATCCATCTTTATAAGTAAAAACTATAAAAGCGAAGAATAATTAATTGATTTATTTATTTAAAATAAAATAAAATTATAGGAAGCAGAAAAAGTATTTAATTAGGAATTTAATGGTAAAAAACTAGAGTTTAAATAAGTGGACTAATTAAAATTATCTCTTTAAGGAAACTAAGCTTAATCTAAGTAAGAAGCTGCTAAGAATGTAGAAAGCAATAAAGAATAAAAATAGATAGATCCTGCTGTTTTATTAAAACAATAAGAATAAAGAAAATAACAAATTAGCTATCTAGTATTCTCACTAATTATTGCTCTTCTTGCCTATATTTATATGAAAATTTGAAAAGCAATTTTATTTTATCTAAAATTTATATGTATATTTTTTGTCTGTTTTATAAATTTAAAGAATACAATATTCATAAAGCAAAAAAGATTAAAACAATATCTTAAACTTATAAAAATAATTCAATGTTTTTTAAATAGGGCAAAAGAAAATAGATATCCAATAAATAATAAAAGCTGAAATCAATAAAAAGATAATAAAATTTGAATTCTATTTTTATATTAAAATGATTATTTGCACATTTTTATTTTAATAACAGTATAATTTATGATATTTACTAATAATTAATTTAATTTTTATGGAAAAGATTAATTTAAATGCAAAATTAGATTTATTAATTATTTAAATTTTAAAAAATCATTTAAAAATTGACCATTAATATTTTATTATTTTTAATATAATTATTCTAGTATAAATAAAAAAATAAGTCTAATAAAAATTTTTTAATATAAAGAATTTAACTTTCTTTTTAAAATAAGTATAAATAAAAACAAACTTTGAAAAAAAATAAAAGTCTTTGTAATTTAACATAAATTTTATTCTGTAAATAATTTATTAAAGATCATTTTTTAAAAAATTATTTTAAAATATTTTCAATTTTTATCTTAATTTTATTAATTAAATAAATATTCATAAATTTTTTTATGAAATATATTAAATAATAAATGTTTTACCATCCTCTCTTCTATTTATAACTATAGTAACATAAGATTTTAAATTCTACTTATTAATAACCAAATAATATTTTTATTAAATTATTGTTGTTTTATATTAAATAGCTAGTTAACATTTACTTTTTAAATATCAAATTAACAAATTAACTGAATAAATTATTTGTATTATAAATATGGGATGCTAATAGTCCTAAATGGCATAGGCCAAGTATGTTAGCAGCTAAGTGGCTGATAAAATTTTTAATGGAAAATTGAAAGTTATTTAAAAAGATAAAGAAATAATTATTATGCATAATACGTAAATTTTGAAATGAATAAATACTGTTTATCATAAACAATATTCTTTCATTATATAAAATGTAGATAAATTATGGTGAAAAATCAAGATTTAATGGATCTTGTTTAAGGGTTGCAATCAGTTGATAATCTATAAAAATTTACTATTGTGATTGAGTATTTATTGCACTAATATCTAAATCAATATTAAACGTTTCCAAAAAATTAGAAACTAGGAAATAGAATCAGATGGATTAATAAAATGTATAAAATGGCTTAACAATTATAAATAAATAAATAGTTTGATACTAATGCTCAAGTACTATATTTAAAATACTATATTATTGTCATAAATATTTTATTGTTTTTAGAAATAATGAGATAGACTCATCATTTGCATAGCCTTTTAGAAGTTTAATATAAAAATTACCTTAGCTTTAAAATCTTTACATAGATTTAGAGTAAATTTCATAAATAGATTTCAACAATAAAAAATGTATTATTTATTATAAAAGATCAAATAGAATCAACAGTGAAACTTTTTTAAAGCTTTTTAGTGGCTAGTTCGCTTAGAATTTGAAATACCTCTACTTAAATTTTAGGTTTAAATATAATATTTTTGAAGTTAAAATAATCTTGTAAAATATAACAAAGAGATAATGATATTGATGATGAAATAAATTATTCCTTGCAGTTCCTATAAAAATCAAAAATAGAAGAAATCACCATAAATTTAGAGTATTTTTATATTATTTAAAATTGATAAAGCTTATTTCTTTAAATGTAAAATATATAGGGAAAACTAATTAGAAGATGAAACAATATGTGAAATAATATAAAATTTCTCTCCATCACTTAAGAAAATAAACTTAATCTTCACGTAAATTACATAAATTAAATATTGTTAAATTTTAATTATTTTAAATAAATATTGCTTAGATGTGTATATGAGGGCGAGAGAATAATAGAAGCTTTAGGAGAATAACTCTTAGTCTTGGTAAATTTAGAATAGATAAATATACAGTCTAGGTATATATTTTAAACTTATTTTAGCTTATTTTTTAAGCTTCAATTTAAAAATAAATATAAATAAATCAAAAATAAAATATTTAAAAAGCATAACTAAATTTGATGATATTGAAAAGTTTATTTAAAATATAAATTAATGCAGAAGTCTAACAAAAGTTAACTTAAAGTAAAACTTATTATAGCAAATTATTATTTATTTATAAATTTAAATATTAACTAACAGATTTAAATTAAGTTTACCTCTTGAAATTGCAGTAAGCCTCGTAAAGTAATCAATATTAGCTATACCAAAAATTGATCTGAATTTTGATAATTAATAAGAGTAAAAAAATACTTTTTTGTAGATTTAAAAGTTAAATAAATTATTTTTAAAAATTAAGATCTGGATCTCAAAATATAGATTAATTTGTTAGCATTTTAAATAAAAAGAATTTAGAATAGATGATAACTATCAACAAATGCTTGCTTCTAAAAAAAATTTTTTAAAAACAAAATATATAATTAAAAGATTGGTAAAGTACATTTATATGAATTATTTATTTATTTATGTAAAATAAATACTTTATGTAAGTTAAATTATCAAAAAATTATTCAATTATTTCCCTCTTTAAATTAAGCAATGTAGCCTTTTATACATAATATTTATAAAAACTAAATATAATAATGTGTCTGATGGGCTGATTGATTTTTATTTATTTATTTATTTATGATAAATTCTGAATTGAAGAAGGTTAGTCAAAATATTATTTACAAAACATATTTATATTTGTATACGAAATTAGATTAATTTTACATATTTATCAATTATTTTAATATATTTTTTAATTTTTATTTTAATTCTTTAATTTTACTTATTTTTACTTCTCAAATTTATTCATTTTCAACAATTATCTATTTGTATGTTGAGTTTTGTAAAAATTTTGTAAAACAGGAAAAGCAGTTAGAAGCTGCTTACAAAAAGTACATAAATTCGTGGATAAAATTTCAATTTCATGTTTTTATTAAGTTCAGACAGAAGAGCAAGATAGACAAGCAATTTATTCAAGATAGAAAGAATGTTTTGGTTTTATCAAACTTTGTTTTACCTTTTAAGGTCAAGCAAAAGAGATTTGACTTAATTGTTTACCATTACCTAGACTTAATCTAAAATTTATCCCACATAAGGATCTTTTGCTCCTAGTATGTATGGGTGCTTTCCAAGCTATATTTCTCCAGAATCAATGTTACCATAAGGATTATAATCATTATTAGAGACAATATCATGAATATTTTCATTCCCCACTCTTTGATTATTAGAAAGGGCTCTATCAATTGGACTCAATCCTTTCTTTGGTGACTTCATTGGAGTATTTGTAAATTAGCTTGTTGTAGTTTTCATATTGTGAATATCAGGAGAGTTTTCAAAAGGATTATTGTAATTTAATTTAGAGTTTGAACTAGATCCTAAATTAGGTGTTGGTGTCGAAGTTTATTTATACATGCTTGCTAAGTTTCCTAATCCATTCTGATTGAAACTTGATGATGCTAGATTAAAATTCTACTCTTTGGGAGTAGTAACTTCTTTTTCGTCTAGTTAAAATTAACCTCTATTTTACTAATTTATCTAAATTCCTAAATTATTACCACCTAAACCTAATTGTAATTGAGGAACACCATTCACGTTTTCCTTTAGCTTTTAGTTGGGGTTTAAGAAACCAACATTTGAGTTACCCAACTTTGGGCTCTAATTTAGAGGATTTCCAAAATCCGAAATTTAACTTCCTCTACTATTTAATCTTATATCTCCTGTTAGTTTTGGATCTGTTTGTAAATTAACTTATGGTTTAAAAGTTAATTCATTTGATTTACCATTTAATCCATCAAATTAGTTATTAAATTAACCATTCAAACCCTAACCTAAAGGATTATTGTTAAAACCATCCATATTTTTTTGTAAAATATTCTGAGCATTTTTCATATCAACGGGATTTTAAGGAGGTTTAATTTAATTTGCTTGATTGTTCATTTGTGCTTATTACTATAGTTCTACTTATTATTTTTATTAGTTGTTTATTTATGGGGGATTAGGTTGAGGAGGAGGAGCTGTTTTGAGTCTGTATAGAATATATTGTGAGCCTACCAGAAAAAGCATAGGAATTAAAGAAACAGGAATTACCATTTATTGGTAAGCCTTGAAAGCATTTAAAAATTAGCATATTTTATCACTGGTACTACAAGAGATAATAGTTGAGCCAATTTACGAGTAGTTTACAGTACCAAAAACGAAAGCAATAACAGAGAAGAAGAGAATAGCAATTTAACAGTAATTAATATTCTTTCCATAGTATTTATAAGATAAATACATCAAATAAATGCTTACAAAAAACACCAGCCCACTGAAAGGGTTGTAGATGATAATAAAATTAAGATCAACAGATAGATTCATACCAGATTTCAAGAATAATGAAATATCTCCAATATCACCTGCAAATATCATTGTGATCATAGATGATAAAAACCCAGCTAATGATAATAAACAAGCTAGTAAATATATTATAAATAATGACCAATTAGTTTAATTAGGTAGATTATTTTAAGCATTGTTTTACTAATTATTTTATACATTTTGATTATTTTATGTTGTATTCTTTATTGTTTGATTAACAATGTTGTTAACTTGAGCCTATGCTGGTAACTTTGGCAAATTAGTTGTACCATTAAGATTTCCATTGATTGCTGCTGATGCAGGTTTAGGAATATTTGGCAAATTAAAATCAGAATTAGGTTTTTAACCTCCTAAGCTAAAATCTATTCCTGAAACAGAGCTAGAAGGATTGTTTAAACCACCATTAAGAGGCTATCTAAGCTATGAATTACTCATAACTAACTGCTTGCTAAATAAATTTAAGTTTCTTCTTAGTTGTTTATATTGAGTATTACCTTTTTTAATGCAGGAGTGATTAAATTAATTAGAGTATTTTGTTTACAAATTATGTATTGTGAGTAAAGAAAGGAGAAAATTTAACCAAACAACCAATATATCAAATAGAAAGGCTTCTTTAATCTAATAATATGATACAAGCGAAATCATAAAAAATTTTCATGCAAATTTACAAATAAAACTAATAAATATTGCTTTAGAATGCAATTTATTAATTTTTATTTTCTGTTGGCTTCTTCGAAAACACTCGTTGTTATCCACACAAAGTTTTATTATTATTAATATTATATTTAATTCATATAAATAGCTAAATTGACATATGCTATTTATTTAATCATAGTTTGCTACATCTAAAATTTTATCAATTATTTTATTCTACATTTTCTTAGAAGATTAAATTTATTCCTTCTAAAGATAATATTTTTAAAATTGATCAGATTAAATAAAATAATTAACTTTACAATAATCCTAATTTTTCTTTTTTTTCTATCAAATTTATAAAGATATTTGTGGATGATTTTACTCTAAAATATATGTAATCAAAACAATCAAGATAAACTTATTTCCAAAAATACTAAATAATTTTCGAATTTGCACAACTTTAATCATTGGATTTGTTTTAAAAAAAACCAAAAGATAAATTTAAAAAACAATAAAAATTCCTTTATTGTATAAATAATATCAAATAAAATTTTAAAAATAAAAAAATTATTTTATTAAAAGCGAAGCAGCAAAATTAAATATTAAATTCTACTTGCAAGTGGTTATTACTTTGAGAGAATTAAACAAAAAAAACCATTAATTTAATATAGATTAATATCTTTAATAATCAAATTATTCCAGCTAGCTATCTTTAGATCAAAATATCACGCTTTTCTTTAATCAATAATAATAAATCGATCGCACATCCTCTCAAATCTAATCTTACAGCCTCTTTCACTAGATAATCTAGAAGATAGTTTACTTTTGTTTCGTCTTATTAATCGAAATTCAAAAATTTTTCAATCTATTTCTGAATGTTTTCTCTTCTCTAAATTACATTTATAAGGTCATTTTATACATATTTATAATTTTATTAAATTTCATCTGCATTATTCTCAGTGTTTGGATTTTCATGTTATTCATTATTTATCACATTATTAATTCTATAAAAATAATCTTAGAATAATTAAACCTCTAACCCAATATAGTTACAGCACTCAATTAATAGACTTATAGAATAGTGATCTCTAATTAATATGGCCTGATTTAAAATAATATTTTTCTAAGATAAATATCATTTAAATATAATTAATTACTTCATTTAGCTTATCCCAAATTATAGCCTAAAGTGGTTCAAGTTTTTATAGCGGAAACTCAAATTCGAGCTCGTAAATAGACTAACAGAATACTTTATACTCTTCAACTTTTAAATTATATTATTCTATTTTTTTTATTTCATCACTGATTTTCTTGATAGTTAAAATATACTCCCTCTTGTTTGGAATATTTTTATTCTTTTAATAGCGTCTTCTTAATATTTAAATAGTTAAAGCCTACGTCCTTTAGTATTTAATATCTTATTCCTAAACAAAGCTTTATTAGTCTTATTATTAATTAACTAAATTGATGCCTTGTATATTCTCATACTTAAGATTTTTATAATCTAAAATAAATAAATTTCAAAAATAATTTTACTTTCAAACAAAATAAATAAATAAAAATTATACGTTCATATTTTTTTTTAGACACATAAAGTTAATAGAAATATTCTACACAGCTTTCAATAAGAATAGGGTTGAATGGAAGAGGGAACATATTGATAACAACTTTGTTAGCTGATTAATTATTTAGCACTAACTATTTATTTATCTGAATATCTTTAAACAGCCTCCATAGAGCATAGCAAGAAAGTTTATTATGAGAAATATCAATATAAAAGAATTAATGGTTTTTTGCTAACAGCACAAACTGCTCTAGGCCTTTTAAAACAGAGTCTTTTAGCTAATTATGACTCATATATAATTTAAATCCATCATAAATTCTCTCTGAGCCATCAATCAATTCAAATAGATTAATTGTATGTATAAATTATGCAAATTTCCTTTCTTCTCCCTCAAATAAGTTATGGGATAGATTCAATACTTCAAGAGTTTATATTTTAGGAATATATACTATTAAAAAATCAAGAGAAGCATCTGTGAGTAGATTATAACTAAGGTCTAAATGAGATAATAAATAAAAGCTTTTATACAAATGTGGAAACATTTAATTCAACATGCCATCATGCAAGGTGCATCTATTTATTTAATCATCATTAAAAAATTTTACTTTATTTTGTTTAATTAATAAAAAATAATTATTTCAAAAATAAATTTTTGAATCCTCATCAAAAGAATGTTATTTGATTTTGTATTTTTTTTAGTTAGAATGAAAAAAATTTGAAGAGTTTTTAAAATTATTTTAATTTGATTACTTTGAGAGAGAGATTTTAGTTAGGTTTAAAGAGTTAAACATATTTTCAAGAGGTTCAAAGATATAATTCTGTAATTAAACATCTACTTAAGTAGTAAACTGTAATCCGTATATATATTTGAAACCATTTGTAAATACTTGCAAGGATTACAATTGCTATAAGGAAGTATTCTATTCAAAGTACTATAGTTCAACCATGAAAGGTTTTTGTTAACCTTCTCCGTTTGAGTTATCCACTATCCAATTCAGAAAATCATAGTCGGGTTACATATGATTATCAACACAAAAGTAATAATAGTCTCTCCACTGCTTACCATTTTTAAGAGCACTATAAATTATGTTCATGTCCTTATCAGTCTCAAAATACATTATGTAAGTTCTATTAAATATTTTTTTCTAATATAATAAATTTATTTAACTTAATTTACATTTATTTATTTATTAAAAAGTCTTCAAAATATCGAAAATATTTTAGTTTGTTTAGTTAGTCTTTTTAAGAATTTTTAATTTGATAAAAGCTTAAAAGTAATTACTAAATCATATTTTTAAAAAAATTAATTTTACTTAGCCTTATACTGTCTCTTCTGTAGGTTTTACTTAATAAATAGCTGCACCTATTAAGCTTGGCTATTTTTTTTTCTTGGTCTCTTTTTCTTCCTTATTGTTCTTTTGCAACTTATTCTAAAGTTACTTTTTTCTCTATTCTATAACTTTTTCCATAAAATTTTAGTGGTTTGGATATGCTGAATCCTAACTAAATTAAGAATGTTTAAGGATTTAAGTAATAGTGTCTTTATCTTTGTTAACCAATATATCGATTTCGCAAAGTTTCAAAGTTACTAAATTTATAGTAAGCGATTTTATAGTTTGAGTATCTTATTAGTAGAATTATTAATACATTCAGGTACAAGAGTGACATCTGTTTTGTATAAGCAGTCTTCGGTGACTTCGTTCTCTTTATAAGAAAAAAGATGAGGGAAAAAGTGAACATATTCCTCTGTAATATGCATATTCATCTATCTCCATGTTGGCGCTCTTAAATTTTAACTGCTTTCTAAGTATTAAATAAAATAACAAAGAAGATTAATGACTAATGCGGATAACTATCTGTGATATTTATCATATACCTTAAAAAAACAAATAAACTTTTTTAGTTGCAAGAACTCTTTGTAGATACATTTATTTAGCACTTTAAGCTTAAATATGTAATATGATATTAAAGAATTTGCCAACAAAAAGATTTAATTTTTAATAATTATATTTATTTTAACTAAAAATAGAGCAAATATGCTTAATTCTAAATTCTAATTAAATTCATAAAATATATTTCATTTCTTCAATTTAAAATGTATTTTTTTTAATTTATTTTAAATCTCAATTCAATGTTTGTTTGTGTTTCATTTTCCAAATTATGTTTGAGCTTATTTATAATTTAGAAATAATTCAAACTTAAGAAGCCAGTAAAAAATTTAATATTTTTGATATTCTTAGATAGCAAATTACCAGTTAAAGAAATCATATTTGTTTAGAAATAATTTAATGAACATATTTTGAAGAAGTATTCATTTGTAGTATTATTTTATAATTTACTTAGATACATACATACATACATATATTTATTTATAAAATTAATTAATTAATTTACATATTTACAATTTAATCAATTTATTGTTTTTTTTTTACAGTTTTTATTTTTTGATAATAATTTATTCTTTTTTTAGTAACCACCAACCAACCCCTTTTCAATATTTCTACTTCCTTTGATATCCTAAAAAGTGTTTTTTTAGGCTCTTTTTAGAGGAGGATTATAAAGAGATGCTTTTGTGAAATAGAAATAAAAGTTATTTTATAGATGGCATGATAGTTTAATATTTTTTGAATAGCTTAACTTTATTATTGTTAATATTTTTATTGCAATGGCTTGAAGATAATCAGAGATTTTGTAATTTTCTAATCACATAATCCATACCTGCTTCTACTGATTTAAATTTATATTTTTGAGGAGAGTAGTTCTAAGAGGTTTACATCTATTAAGCAGCTATTCCAAGTGCCTCTACAGGAATATTTTATTTATTATCTGATTAATTGATAAAGGCCTCTTTGGATATATTGGATTAGTTTAAAGAGTAATCTTAACACTGCTACTAATCCCCCTCAGATTAAATTTATTACTATTTTTATTGTTAGGCTTTTATAACTTCGTTTTAGATATCAATTGACAAGTTTTTTAAGATCTCATTAAGCTATTCTATTTCATGTTTTTTCTTATGTGAATCATATGAGTCATCTCTCTTCTTAGCAGAGTCCTTTTTAGTAAATAAATTTTCTCTTTCTTTAAAGCTACTTTAAGTATTTAAATCTTAATCTTCTTCTTCCTCACTCTTTTCTTCTAAGTTATTTAGATAAAATATTACTTTACGACTCTTTCTCCTAGATTCATCATCGTAAAGTTAATTTCTCCTTCTTAACTTTGGGGAATATTCACTTTTAAAATTCATTTTTTCTAGCTTGTTATTTAAACTTTGTTCTTCGTCTTCTATAGTATTATTATGACTAATCAAAGGAGAGTTGCTATCACTGCTGCTAGTGATATAAATATTTTCTTTATCGAAATCTTAGCCAGAATAGCAAGTTGCTACTCTCTTCGGGTCATTTTTAGATTCATCTTCTATTTTATGCTTGAAAATGTTTCCATTATATTTAATGCTACTACTACTACAACTACTATATATTTTTTTTTGGTTTCTGTGTTAAGGAGAATAACAGAAAGTAGATTGAACTTTAGACTATCTCTTTTTATCTTTAGATCTACTTCTTGATCTAGATTTAGAAGATTATCTTGATGATTTATAAAGGTTAAACTTGCAATTAATAGGTTTACTCTCAGATTTACGAAGAGATTTATTTCTAAGAACTAGGTTTTCTAGCTCTTAATGAAGCTTTCTTAGCAATTTTTAACTTTCAATCAAAACTGAAATTTTATCAATTTGAGAAATAACTTTCTAAGTATCCTAAAAAAGGTTTACCAATTTATTCTTTCCTTCGTATTGAATTTAATCTTCTCTACTAATATTTTTTTTCAATTAATTCTATTCTGTTAAGCTAGAATTATATTTATTATCTCCTGTTTAAGTGGCTTGATGATCTCTGATATTATCGTAGCTATTGCTTCTCTAAATTGTATTGGATTATATGGAGGTTGTTGATTAGATTTCAAAGTTTGTATTTTATGTTTATTATATTGATCTATCAAGGCTGTTCCTCCTAATTTTTTAGACACTTTCTTCAATTTCTAAATTCATATCTATTTAGATAAAAGTTAGTTGTTTAATTTTTTTTGATAACAAATAATTAAATATATGTGATCTATAAATTTTCAATTTAATAATTAAATAAGTAAGTTTATATTCCTGTAATATTGCAATTTTTTCTTAATATTAAGCAAGCCATTTATTTTTTAAAAAGCAGATTAATTCCAAATATAGTGTAGAACACTTTTATAATTTTCAATATTCAATTATTTTCAAAATTTGTATCATAAATTTAAGTCTTTATTTATATATATTTATAGGATTAATTTAGATGACTGATCCATAGATCGATATGACATTATTTAATTATTCTAATTTATGAAAAAGCGATCCAATTTTATTAAATTAATTTATATTAAATTCTAAGAATTAAGAAAATTAAAATAGTTGAAACAAGAAAAATATTTAAATTCATAAAAATATTTACAACAATTTATTTCATTAAATATCTATATGAGATATATAAAATTGACAATATTCTCTTTTTAAAACTGAGAAAAGACATAGAAAATTACTTTCTTAAGTATTCTATACAATCAAAATTAAAATCATTTGAAAAAATGAGTTGTAAAAGAATTTGAAAATTTTGGCTCCACCATTGATACTTTGAGAGTAATAATTTTAATAAAATAAAATGATAAATTTATTTTAATTTTTGAGACAAAATTTAAATAAATGCAAAATAAAATTTGAAGAATTTAGTTAATTGTGAAATGTTATTTGTTGTCTACCTTCAAGATAAAAGTCATTTTATAAAGTAATATAAAATTGTTTATATAGTTGGAAAAAATAATAGATAAAATTATATTTAAGGTATATAGTTTTAGTGAGTTTTTATTAATAATACACCAGATTACATTAATTATTATCGATGTTATTCATTCATTATTATTTTTTAATTCATTAAAAGAGAAATTATTCAGTAAATGCTAATTTTAGGAGAATTCATTCTGCCTTGGTTAACTTAAAATTCATTTAAATACAGCAACTCATTTCTAATTGGTATTTAATTATTGAAAATAAATAAGAAGTTGACTTAATTGCAAAAGCTAATTTATATTTTAAGTATTTATGATATTTTAGTATTGAAGCAAAATTTATACTTATTAATTAAAGTTTTTTATTTCATTAATTATTGGAAAAAATTAAATGTATTTTAGCTTTGTGTTTGATTACAATTTTTATGTTCCTTCAGCAAATGTTTTTTAAGCTCATCAAACTGAATTCATTTAGCATTTTTATTAAATTTCTATTTTATCATTATTATTTATTTATTTAATAAGTTATAAAAGACCGTTCTAAGTAGTTTTTTAAGGAGTTTTGTGTTAATTAATTTGTAAAAAGGTCAATAAATTATGATTTAATTTAACAAAAGCGAATTATCAATTTCGAATCTGAGTTAAGGTCATTATCTTAACTTACTTTTATTCTTTTATTAGATTAATGATATTGTTTTGAGATATATTGATTGAGTGTCTTATTTGATGCTTATTTTTACAGTTTGTTGGAATTAAAGATTAAATTTATAATTTGAATCGATGAAATTTAAGCTATTATTTTATTTTAAAATAGTTTTATCTATCACTTTTAGGTGCTAAAATTCATGCTTAAATAGAAAAAAAGATATTTTTAATTAATTTTATCTAAAATATTATCAAAAAAGTAGCTTTGGATGATTTAATTCCTATTTGGAGTATTTCAAATCTTTCCCATGTTATAAAGCTCAAGAACTGTAAAGGGTTTTCCACGAGAATTATAAAAATGAACATCGAGAGTTGTCTCCTCTGCTTTTTTTTTCTCTCTTTCTTATTGTAATAAAGCTTCAGCTGCATTCTTATTAACTTGTTCCATGTAAATTTTTAATACAATTGAAAGTACAATCTATACAACTGGAAAAGGTATCAAACAGTTTCTATAATTTTGTTATATGCTTAGAAAATCGCAACCTTAACTACTAGAAGATATATTGCATTAAGTCTAAAGAGCTTATGATTATGTGCTACTAATATATTAACCCTGCTAATTGTAACTGAGTATAACGAGAATAAGACTTGTGATGAGAATGATTAAGTAAGAATACTACAAACAATTATTTACTGATTGTTTTCTCACTTATAATAAAATAATTGTACTCATGAATATAATTAAGGCATCCAGGATAGAAACTGCAATTATATAATTAAACCCTTATTCCTTAAATAGATGGCTAGATAAATCTGAAGAACAACCAGAACTTTAATCTGTTTGGGAGGATTGAGAACAACTATCAGATTTTTTTGCATAATACAGAATTTCAATAATCAATCGTGAAAAGGAAAGTGATGAGTTTACAAACATTATAAAAACCCCCACTAGAACAATATGATTAGAACTTTATTTGGTTCGCTGCATTTATGAAATAGGCTAAATTAATGGTTATTGAAATGGCTATTTGTTTATTTATGGTTAGTAAAGTTTAGTAAGTAAGTATATTTGTTTAAATTTTAGTAGTTTATTTGCTTTGTTTTTTAAGTTTTTATTATTAATATTAATATTTAGCCGTTCATATCTGTAATAAATAAAAAGAAAAAAATAGTCTTTACCTATTTTACATTCAAAAGATAAATAAATAAAGGTATTTATTAATTAATTAATTCATTCATTCATTTATTATTGTTTCTTATTTTCATTGATATAAAAATATCGACAAACCATTTATACATTTATTATTAAAGGCATTTATTACTCACTTAAATTCTACGCAAACCAATATTTAATACTAAATAACTAACTACATAACTAATCAATCACTTTATCTTATTGCCCTTTATTTTATTATTTTGATTTTCAATCATTAGTGCTTGTCTTTATTCCGTTCACTCAATCATTTATTATCTTTCTTCTTCCTATTCTTACTTTTAATCATCCACCTTTTTTTTGTTTTGGAATCTATCATCTCAACTTACAAAATATCTATTAGATGCTTACCCATAATTTTCGCATTAAAAATTAATTATCAATAATTACTAATTTAAAACAAGTAAATTTATTATTGAAAAGCCATTACATTTTTTACAATTAAAAAGCTGTGTATTACCTAGTATTTATCCTGAATTTCATATGTTCTCCATCACATGACAATTAAATAAGCTCATTTTTTTATTTTCATCAACTCATATAAACACATTATGTAAAATACTAAAAGATAAATCAAATATTTATATTTTTAATACCAACTTCATATTTTTTAATTTACTTCCACTTTTAGTTTGATTAAAATATTTAATCTCTAGAAGCTGCATAAAAATATCTTACATATTTTTTAATGGATTTTAAAGTTTTCTCAATTTTTCAAACAAAGACATATCTATTGATTAACTTTTAAGAAGGAGTAATTTAACAAATTTATACTAAATGAGTAAGATAAAAATTTAATTTACAGATTGGTTTTACAAATTATAAAAAATATTTCAATTTTTACATTTCTCTTTTGAATCCTTTATAAATTTTATTATTTAATGTGAAAAGATTGATATTAAGTTGTTACTCATTTAATCCATTTAGTGTGAATGTTCTTTGAAAAACAAATTAATTTGCGAGTTTTTAAAATGATCATTTAATAATTATTTTAGAGTGTCGAAATACTTGTTTCAAACGAAATTAAATTAAATAAAAATTTATTTAAAAAAATATATGTCCATAAAAAATACAATTAGTCTCTCTATTTTTTTGGTTGGTATTTAATATAATTGTAAAGTTGGTTTCATAGAAATAGATAAAATGAATGGCTAAAATCTTAAATAACAGAGTTTTTAATAAACAAATAGATATGTGCATCATTTATATAAAATTAGCATCATCCAATTTTAATCAACTTAATTAAAATATATTCTATGGTAAATATATCGTTATATAATTGATTACGTAATTATACTTCATTCTTACTAGTCATCTACATATATTATTAGCAATAATAGAAGTTTAGTTAAAAAATAGAAATAAACTTAAGCTATTCATTCAATTTTTTCAAAATTAATAAATAAGATAAAATAGCTAATTAGGAATTATTTACCTCATTTAATTGATAGATATATTTTGATTATTTTTTATCATTTTCCTGAAAATATATGACTATTAGTTTCAATCAGATTAATTAAATACTGTAATATCTAATTATTATATTGTAGATTATTTGTATTTGTACAAAACAATTTAATTTTAACTAATTACTACAATTGAATTAATTACTAAAAAATTAATTCTATAATAAATTATTAATAAAATTAATTAAAATCCTAATAATTAATACTGATCTATCCATTATTCGGTCAATACTGTCTTAAATTATTTACTTGGAGAAAAAATTTATCTTTCATTATGTTTTGACAAATTAAATTAATTTCTAAATTATAAATACTCTGATAAATTATCTATAGTATGAGTTACACCTGATAATTAATTAAATAAAGTAAAATCAATTATATAGTCTATAGAATCTTAAATTATATATATATATATAAAGAGGAAATTTTAGAAATCATTAAC
The DNA here is from genome assembly GCA_000231845.2 of Tetrahymena malaccensis 436. Taxonomy (NCBI): domain Eukaryota; phylum Ciliophora; class Oligohymenophorea; order Hymenostomatida; family Tetrahymenidae; genus Tetrahymena; species Tetrahymena malaccensis. The sequence continues at coordinate 321,314 of JH719985.1, read as the reverse complement.
TTTGAATTAGTTATTTTAATTGCTCATATTAAAAATAATATTAATTACTGATTTTAAATATTCAAAGTATACAAAATAAGAAAGAAATTTTGTTGTAGAACAACTTACTTATATTCAAAAATAAATATATTTATGATTTGAAGTTATAGATCTTGTTAATATTTGTAGAATTTTATAACTTTCCTGATTGAACACTTATAGGAAACAAAAATATTATCAACCTTGAGATATTTTTAATTATGTAAAAGTATTTTTTAGAATTAAAATAAATTAAGCAAAGAGTTGAATTCAAAAAATAATTTAAATAGAATTTCATTCTTACTACAAATTAATTACAAAATAATTTATTTAATAATTTACAAAAATTGTATACCATCAAATTTAATTAAAAACTTGAATTATGTAAAAAAAATACAATATAATGATTTTATTTAGATAAATTTTTTTGTTGATTGATACATTTAAGTTATTTATTAGTAAATTTTTTTGGAAAAATATCTTAAATTAAATTATCTAATTAGTTTCTTTCATACATTTTACAATTAAAAATAAACATTAACTTAATTTGTTCTGCAAAAATATTTTAAAGATGACAAATAATTTTACAACTTTATATTTAAACACTTTTTGTTTTTTATTTAGAAAATATTTATAATGTTTAACATTTTTATATCATAAATAAATAATTTAATATAAATAGATATCTTTTTCAGATATTTCTAGATAATTATCAAATTCTAAATAAGCTAGTTTTTTAAACTTAAATTATTTTAAAATGATTGGAGAGGCTTATGATATAATAGAAAAGAAGGTGGAAGAGATAGATTCGAAAATCTACAATTAATTTTAGAATTAGATTACTGAATTTTACTAAAAAAAATATGAGAAACTGTATGAATGTTTACAACCTTTAAAGCATGATTAATAAAAATAATATTTAGAATGTTTAAAAAAGTATGAAAAAGTAGATTTGAATATCTCGCACGCTCTTGGTAATGGAAAAAATTAGTTATATAACTGCATAAACTTGTAATATTAGATAGCTTAAAAGCCCCTTTCTTATTAACCCAAAGATTTCTCATTTAATCAATAAGTAAAATTATGTGCTGATGAGTTTGAAAAGAATACAATAAAAGCTATAGAAAATTAATTAAAAACAATCAAAATTGATTGAAAAACCAATTAGATTATTTAGATATCAATTTATTCTATTACAAATTATTAAATGTCTAATAACATGTCTGAAATTAAGTAGCTTTAAGGTCTTTTTTAACAATTTACTATCAAATTTAAAAATTGTTTTTTAAAAAAACTAAAACAATGATAATTAATTATTTTTTTACAATTTCAGAACTGTAATTTTACTTATAAATACTGATTATTTAAATAGAATAATAATAATTTTATGAGAAAATAAAATCAAATAAAACTATAAAAAAAATATATTTAATTTATAAAATATACATTCTGTAACTTTAAATAGCATATTTATTTAAAATAGTGTATGATCTTTATTTTTTAATTATAAAAATGTTGAGAAAAAATATTTATTTCATTCAAATAAACTTTTTAAAGATTTAAAAAAAATATTTCCTCTCAAAATTATGTTTTTAAATTACAATTTGCATGCTTAACTTATAGATTAAGAAAGTAGAATTTGCATAGATGATATTTATTTAGTTAACTTAACAAATGCCCACCACCACCTTTTTGAGCAACTTAATTAGAATAAAGATCTTTAGATCTATGTTTAGTATAAAAAATTAACAAATAAATCATCTAAATTAAAAATCCAAAATTACAAATAAATAACTTCACATTTTTAAACATTAAAAAAAATAATTTTAAAAAGACATTATTAATTTCATATGGAAATAGAGTAAGAAAATATAATTAATTCTGTTATAAAGCTGGTATAGTAAAAATAGATCAAAGAGGCTATAAAATATCTTTTATAAATAGAGTAGATCAACTAAAATGAGTTAGAAAGCTTCTTAGATAGCCAGATATTAATCCCTATATTTTCGTATTATATATAACAGGATGATAATTTAGATAAAGATGATAGAGAAGAACAAATTTAATAGTATACTAATCTCCTCGATCTAATAGATAGATTGACTTAGATTAATGATTAGAGAGTAAACTACATAATTATTAAATGCAATATAAAATAATTAATGAGCAAACTAGTTGCAATAAAACATCATAATTTTAGTGTTAATGTATTTTATACGCTATCAAAGTTGGCTAAATCAACTCCTGAATTATTTTCTACATAGTTCATCTATTAGCTTTAGCGCTCCCTACTTGAAAAATGCTCAAATTCTTCATAAAGACTTGAATACTTTTTTAGTATTTTTTATAATTTAAAAGAACATGCTCCTAAATATAGAATAGATGCTTATTTCTATACAAACTTCTTGAAAATGTAATTTCAAAGCATCAAGTTGACTAAACTCAGCGTAAATTATATAATATCAACTTTAGAACACTTAATTAAAGATTAAGAAAATTCTGAAAATAATACATTTAAAAATATATTTGAAGCTGTTGCAGGATTTATGTTTCCCAGATTATCCCTAGACTATAATATTTGCAATTCTAATTATGAAGAATGTGATTAAAATATTTAATTTGAATTCTTTTAGTTAATAAAATTATAAATGATTTACTGTCAAAACTCAGTTACTCAATTTATATCCAAAAATATAACTGAAATTAGAAACATTGTTACTGATTTAAAGAGAAAAAAATAATCCATAATTAATGTATGCATGGTATTAGAATTAATAAATGAAGCAATTTGTAGTCAAAGTGAATACTCTATATTAATTATTGATAATTTATTGAGCTGGGATAAATTCTAAAAAGTTATAGATGACTTAACATACCAAAGTAAGAAGAAATAAAAAGATGAATTTATGCTTAAAAAAATAAAATAAGTTGTTTGTGACATATTAGTAAATATGCTAAATAAAAATGAGGACCATATTATAGATTATTTTATAAATTAATTCCTGGTAGGTTAGCTTGTAGATTTGTCAACTTATTTAGATACTAAACGTAGGCAAACAGGAATAAAGGCATTAGTAAAGGTGCTAAATTATTTAAAGAATCAACTTCCTGAAAAATTTGTAATTGATATTGATAATTAAGAAGAATTCCATAAGAACTCATAATAAAAATTTGATGAGGTTGATGATTTAGAACATCAATATTCTCAATACAAAAGCAACAAAATTATTTTTAATTCATTGGCAGATTTATTTGAAATGACATAATTACCTTACGATGCGAATAAGATTATTCCTTCTTATTACTTTGAAATGTAAAATTTATCTAAAAAAGTCAAATCTAAGCTCTATAAGAAATTCGGTGATAGATTACCTAAGCCTCTAAGAGAATAAATAAGTTAATATAATTAAAGCAATAAATTTGATAAAGTTGATAGATAAGAAAATTAAGATGAATGGGAGGATATTTCAGAAGATAGCTAAGAATTAATTAACAATCTTCACACAATTATACTTAATCAGTTTAATTTACAAACAAAATAATCAGAAGAAAATTATGAAGATTGAGAGAAAAAAGTGATGATAAATTAATAAAATTATTTCTAGAAATTGTTTTGCTAACTTTAGGCAATTTCTATGTTTTGTTTAAATCAAAATATAAAGGAGAAACTGTGTTGGTTTTGTTTAAATATAAATTTGTTAGAAATTGTAGCTAATATTTTTTGATTTATATAAAAAAACTATAAGTTAATAAAATTAAAAATTATTTAAACAAATCTATAAAAATAATTTTTTTAAAGGATGAAATTATGTTTATTTTTTAAGAGTAATTTTTCTATTAGTAAATTTTAAATAATAAATAAAAACAAATATTTAATACCATATTATAGGGTCCAAAAAATATCTTTTAGTATGTATCATCCAAACTATTTCTTTTTGGTCCTTATCTTGATATTATTTTAATGTATACATTAATTAATTATTTATTTAAATATATTGCCAATTTTTCCTCCTTAGATCAAGATATGAAGTCATTAGCAAAAGTGCTAAATTATTTAAAGCATTAACTTCCAGAAAAATTAATAGTTAATTTAGATATTTAAGAAGAAAGTCATTAGACTTCATTAAAAAAACTGATGAGAGTGATTTATAACATCAATATTCTCAAATATTGAGGCAATAAAATATTTTTAGTATTCTGGTTGATTTGTTAGAAATGGTATAATTACCTTAAGCTGCAAATAAAGTTATTCCATCCAATTACTTTGAAATTTAGAATATATCTAATAAAATTAATCTGATTTCTTTATGAAATTCGATGAGAAATACCTTTAATCCTAAAAGAATAAATAAATTAATATAATTACAACGATCACTCATAATTAATTAAAATTAATATATCAGAATATTTATAAGAGCGATATGTAAGAATATAGCTAATATTGATCATTTGCATCATGTTTTTATTGTTAATTAATTTAATTTTAATAAAATAATCAGGAAAAAATTAGAAAGAAGGAGAGAAAATAATTTTAGAATAATTAATAAAACAACTTTTTGTTTTTTAAAAATGGTGAGATATTATTGCTAATTTTTGTTTACATTCAAAAGATGATAAGATTAAAAAGTATGTATTTTAGATAAATCAATCAAAAAATACTTTTTTTAGACTCTAATCTATTGATTGATTTAAACCTTTATATTATTTTAAATTATAGAAGTTTATTGTTTTAATAATTAGTGGTAATTTAATCCACTCTAAAATTAAAAGGAGTTTCTCACCAATTGGAATATTTGTTGGATCTTTTAGAATTTAAACAAAAAATATTGATCTTATTAGTCATAAAGATCAATCAATAGATTTAAATTTAGATTATCAAATATTATTTATTCCCAATGTTTATATAAAAAGTTCCTTTATTAAATAATACCAACAGACAGACTTATTGATCTATGTTTTACTTAAAGCTTCTACTGATGTTTTTATAAGCTGACACTCCATATCTTTTATTAATTAAATTTAAATTAGAAATAAACAAAAGAAATAATTGCAAATAGCTAATGCTAAAAAAAAATATGAATTTTAGTTTTAGATTGATTTTATCAATAACAATAATTCATTAGCTATTTTGTTAAATTTAACTACATTCCAAAAAAATAAATCCAAATTAAAGATTAAGACATTTAGGCTCATCTAATACTTGCTTAGATGTTAAAAATTGCGAAGTATGTGAATACAAAATTTGCTTGAAATGCCAAATTAATAGAGTTCTGCCAGATTGCAGTTGTGCTTTAGGATTTGTTGAATAAAATGGATCTTGTGTTAAATGCCCAGATAATTGCCAAGTTTGTTCTGATTCTTCTACCTGCATTACTTGCAATTAATAGTATAATTTGTAGAATGGGTAATGCTTTTGTCCTATTCCTTTAACAGGATGTAATATACTTAATTATTATTTTTAATGGTAAGAATATTTTTCATAATTTAGCATTTTGCAGTGATCCAAACAGCTTAACTTATACAGCATTTGCCGGAGTAGATATGTAAAGTATAGAACTGGTATTTAGTGATTTAATCAGAATAAATGGAATAACTTAAGATGATCCATAATTTACAGTATCTATAACTAATTGTGTTGTCTTAGATACTTCTACTATAACTTACTATGATTTAAGCCAACCTCCTTCTCAATACGAAATCAAAGGATGTTACATAAAATAAAGCCATTAAAATGTATTTGCAATAGTTCCAGGTAAATTTAAAATAAAAACATTATTTATAAAATATATTTTCAAAATAAATAAAGGTACAGTAGTAGTTTAGCAAGAGTTATAATTACCATAAATTAATTTAGATATGATTTCAAAATATTATTTTGGGCAGAAAAAAAAAGTATAAAAAGTAACCACAAATTAGTCTAAAATTTTTATTTAGACAAATAATATGTTGAAATCATGTTATTTTTCACTCTAAAATGAGCTAATTGGTATTTACCCGCCATTTACATAAATGGTTTTACCTATTGATCAATAGCAAATTAACATATAAAAAGCTAGCTGTTAAGTAATTTAATAGCCATAAAATGTTTAAATATAACCAGACTGTTCTTCAATAAATGTATTAAAGTATGATAATACAGGAGTTTAAAATGGAGATAATGTTGTGGTTGAAATCTCATGCTAAAATATGTTCCTGATAACAACAAAAGACTAAATTTCAATCACTCTTACAAATACTCCTGATTAATTTTTTTTTAATCAAAATATAGAAATTAATAAATCTTATTAATTGAATTAAAATATTAAGTAAACATTTTCTGTTAGTCTTAAAAGTCTTATAACCACAGGAATAACAATATCAGTTAGCTCAATTCCCTAAATATTCACATCGTATTCTTAGTAGTTAACTTCAGGTTAGCATCAATTAAGTATTGACCCTTATTCATATAATGGAGAAGATTTTGTGATAATAAAGGTAACTTATTTATTTCTAATATTTTAACCTTTTGGTTTTATTGAAAAAATATTTTACTTATAAATTAAAAAACAAAAAAATATATATTAAAAATTATTAGTGCAAATTTGAGTAAATTTAGCAAATTCTAATAAAAATTATTTTTACATTTTTGAACATATATACCAAATTTATGTACTTAGCACATAAGAAACCACTCAAATTAACAATTTAAATTAATTAAATAATTAAATTTATATTTTTACCAATTTATATTTAATAAATAGGCTTAAGTGACTAATGCGGATAAGAGTTTAATAGCATATCAATATTTTTCTTTCACATATATAAGCTCTTTTTCTTTTTAAATTACATAAATTAACATAGGCTAAGGTTATCCGTTCGTTTTTTTAAGTATTAATTCATAAGTTATTGATTTTGATACATAAGTTACAGATTAATCTTAATTTTAAGTGCAGTGGTTTTGTTTTGACAGCTTAAACCAGCCTTGTTAATATAATGGAGCTCCATTAGTTTTTAATTAAGGAACTGTATTGAATATTGAAAATTTTTATTTGCCTCTTAATCAATTTTATGATTTCGTTGCATATGCTTACAGAATAAATAATTACTCAGCTTAGATGCAAGCCACGAAGCGCGTCTAAGGTCCACAATCTTTCCTAACTTATACAATTTCTAGCTCTTAAAATAATAATAATCTAATAACTTATTAAGAATCTTTAACTATAAATATGAGCTATCAAACCACTGCTACAGTTAAAAGTACAAATATTTCATATTTAATATCTATGAAAGATCCATATAATTTAGTAAAATAAATAAAATCTAATTCTAATTCTTTTATCTTCTCTATTCAAGACTATTTTCCTGATTTAACATTTTCTTCAAGTAATCCTACACTTGTTCAATTTACTTTTAGTGTTGATGATTAGAGTCTACAATACTAAACTAAAGGTTAACCTTTACAATTATAAATTAGAACTCCACCTTTAGGTTGCTTAATTAACTTTGGTAATATATCTTAATTTTTTTAAAAAGAAAAATGTTTTTTGATTAAAAAATTTTAAATTAAATATAAAAAAATAGGGACAGCAAATTAGATAATTGGATTTTAAGATGAAGTTTAAATAGGTACTGATAGCTGCTAGATTAATTCTTCATATGGCCCATATACTTATTAATACTTATTTTATCAAAATGTTAATTAAATAAAACAAGAAATAATCAATCCATATGAAACATATAAATAAGAACTGAGCTTAATATAGACCGGTGCTGGAATCACTACAAATCTTCCACCAGGAAACTTATATATTATGGTGATTTTGTAAGGACAATACTTTGTTTCAGCTAACTTCACTTAAAGAGTTTCTATATAAGAAAGCAATTTTTCCGAAAGCGATTTTGAATCATTTCTCTTAAAAATATATAATTAAGCATAATAATATTACAAATAATCAAATGAAATATCAGAGATATTTAAATATCAAACTATTGCTTTTTCAATTTAATATTTTGAGAATAAAAATTCTAATTACTAACCTAATGAAAGCATAAATACCCTTATAAATAGTATAATTTAGAGATTCTGTGATATTTCTTTGTAAATATTTAACAAATAAGTATATATAATTTCATAAAAAATATTGGCTTTATTATTATAATCAAAAATTTAAGTAAACATTTAACTATCTAAAAACCTCTAAGCTTGGAACCAACTAACCATAGATAATGTAGTTTAAGAAATATAATAGGCTAACTAATCTGGGTTATCTGTATCACAAAGAGCTTATTATATATAAATCCTTACCATTTCAATTTAGAATTACATGTTAAATGCTAACATTATTAATAGCTGGACCCCTTCAGATTGTCAAAATATTATATAGGAAGCATCAAATACGTTAGGAGGAATTTCTTAGATAATGAATATTAATGAACCTTAATATGTTATTGATACAGTTAGTTCTTAGTTATAAACAGAAAAGTTAGACTATGCAACATTAATGTAAAAATATTTTAATTAAACAAATAATTCTAATGCATCTGCTAGTTAATTATCCCTAAATTATCATGTCCATATACAAACCTATCCAACTAGCAGTAAATTATACCGAAATGAGCTTTCTGATATCAATCAACCTTATAAAAAAAATGCAACCTCACAAGAAATGTTATCTTTGCTTTAGAAAACTTACCCTATAAAAATTCCTTCTATAATGACTGATCTAAAAGTATCGAGAGCTAGATTTTTAAGTTTATAAGAAGCATAAATAAATTCTACTATGCTTATACAATTTGGATAGATTTCTGATGAGGAGAAATTGAAATGCATATAGCGCTAAAATGATGGAAAATGGGTTTCCGATAACTGTAAAACTATTGTTTAAGTAATTAATAACCAAAAATAAATTTTTTGTTCATGCAATAAACCAGAAAAAACCTCTCTAATAGCTGATATCGATCAGCTATTTAATAATAAAAATGCCTAAGATATATTTAATGGAAATGGTGCTCAAAGAATTATGGAGCTTAGTAATTGGTACAAATATGCATCTATATGGACGATTATTTGCTTAAACCTTTTTTTAATAATTATCATGATTGTTGGGCATAAACTTGATAAAAGAGATACTCATAATTTTCTAAATACAAAACTAGGATAAGTAGATTAGAATACAAACACATATTTATCTGAAAAAAATAGCAAAAATCAAAGTTTATTCATGAAAATTAAAATTAATAATAGAGCAGAAAGCCAGTCATAAGAAGGGACTCCTAGAAATCAATTATTAAAAACTGAGTCAATTGAAAATTAAAATAATATTATAAAAAGTAAAAAATCATATTTTTCTTAGTTTTAAGCTAATGATGATTAAAAATCTCCTAAAAATACTAATTATGAAAAAAGAGATGATTTAAATGAAATCAAGGATAATCAATAGACAAAATACTAAAAATTATGTACACTTGATACCCCACAATCGTAAATGACAAACACTTTGAAAATAAAAAATTAGGATTAATTTCAGATCTTAAATAGTCTTAATACTAATAACATAGTTGAAACACAGTAAAGTGAAAATGATGATTTTAATTTAAATAACGATTATATTAAAGGTGATAGTGATTAAAACACTCCAAAAACTTCAAATAATCAAATGAGGGATGATATATAATAAATTTAAGTAAGTAGGAAGACACAGTATTAATAGTTAATTACACTTGATACTCCACAAACATAAATTACGAACAAAAATAACATAAAAATAGATAACTGGGATTAAGTATAGATCCTAAATAACCACAATCTAAATCAAAAACAGTAAACCTAACATGAAGCATTGAATAACGATTAAATTGAAGCTAATAATAACTAAAACTCCTCAAATATTTCAAAAAATTAAAAGAAAGATTGCATCAATTTAATCAATTATAATTAGCAGACAAAGTACTAAAAACTATGTTCATTTGATACTCCACAATCCTAAATAAAAAATACAATTAATATAAAAATAGAAAATTGGGATTAATTAGATTTCTAAAGTAATTTTAACACTAATAATTAAGTTAAAGCATAACAAGATGAAGGAGAAAAGTAAAATTAAAATTATGAAAATATGGATGATTTTCAAAACACTCCAAAACAAAATGATGAAAAGAGCTATGATATTAATTAAATTAACAAAAATTAGTAGATAAAATACTAAACTACAAGTGATACTCCATAATCATAAATTACAAATACAAATAAGATAAAAATAGAAAATTGGAATTAATTAGAAATCATAAATAGATCTAATTTTAATAGCCAAATTCAAACATAGGAAAAAGAGGGATAGAAATTAAATTTAAGCAACGAATATGTTAAAGATGATGATAATTAAAATTCTCAAAAAATGAATTGTCAAAAGGCTGATGATACTAATTAAATTAAGGATAATTAGTCAGAATAATTATAATTAATTTCATAAGATATTTTATAATAATAAATTACTGATACCAAAAACTTATAAATAGATAATTGGGATTAATTAGAGATCTTAAACGGTCTTAATTTTAATAACCTAATTGAAACATAGTAAAACGAGCATAAAGCATAAAATTTGAATAATGATTAAGATTAAGTAGATGATAATTAAAACTTTACAAAAATAAATTATGAGAAGAGAGAAGATATAAGTTAAATTTAATCAAATTAGTGGACAAAATAATAATATTTAAATATAAGTGATACTCCAGCACCATTAATTTCAAATACTGAAAAAGTTAAAATTAAATGTTAAGAATAAAATGAATTTTTCAAAAATAGTAGTCCCAAAAAAAGTATTCTAGTAGAAACATAAATAGAAGAAAAAACATAAAATTTAAAAAATGATTATACTAAGGAGGACGATAGTTAAAACTCTCAAAAATCTAATTATGAAAAAAGGGATGATATTAATTAAATTAACGAAAATTAGTAGATAAAACACTAATAATTAATTATAAGTGATACTTAATAATCATAAATTACAAAAACCAACAAGATATAAACAGAAAATTGGGATTAATTAAATATTTTAAATAGTCTTAATTTTAATAATCCTATTGAAACATAGCAAAATGAGGATTCATTATCAGATTTTAATAAAAATTATGTAAAAGTGGATGACAATTAAAATATCCTTAAAGCAGATTGTGAAAAGAGGGATGATATTAATTAATTTAACGAGAATTAGTAGATAAAATATTAATAATTAATTACAGGTGATACTCCATAATCATAAATTACAAGCACTAATAATGCTAATATAGAAATTTGGGATTAATTAGATATTTTAAATAGCTCTAATTTTAATAACCTTATACAAGAATAGTAAAATGATTAAAATTTAAATAATAGTTATGTTAAAGAGGATGATAACTAAAATTTTCCAAAAACAAATTGTGAAAAGGATGATTTAAATAACCGTATTAAGGAAAATTAGACAAAATAATTATAATTAATTAATAGAGATATTACATAATCATAGATTACAGATACCAACAACTCATAAATGGAAAATAGGGATTAATTAGAGATCTTCAATATTTCTTATTCTAATAACTAAATTGAAACATAGCAAAATGAGGAGAAAACATCAAATTTAAATAACGATTAACTTAAATTTGATGATAATTAAAACACTCTAAAAACAGATAGTTAAAAAGGAGATGATATTAATTAAATTAAGGATTATTAGTAGACAAAATCCTAATAATTAATTACAAGCGATACTCCATAATCATAAATTCCAAACACTAATAACACTAAAATAGAAATTTTGAATTATAAATAATAGAATTTAAATAGTAGTCTTAATATCAATATCCCTATTGAATCCTAACGAAGCGATGATGAAATATAAATTTTTAATAAATATAGTAAAATAAATTATAATTATAATAATTATTATGAAGAAACTAAATCAGAAAAACTAGATATTGATAATTAAAACTAGGGATCAAATAATAATTGCATGGTTTTTTAAGACCATCTTTAAAAGAAAGGCACAGAATAAAACCAAAATAATTTATCTATAAAAAAGGAAACAAAGGAAATTGATAAGTATGCTGACGATTTCAATCAAATCTCTCCTACTAATAAAGACCAAAATGAATTAACATTTAGTTGTACAATTTAAATTTAAAACTTAAAGGAAACATAAAACTAATAAATAGACGCTAATCATTTAATTAATGATAAGATACAGTAAAATAAAGAAAAATTAAAAAATAATAAATAAAATAATTTCAAAAAATAAAGAATTTTTCCAGGATAGCCTTCTTTATAGTCTAAATAAAAAAGTAATATTCTCTAAAATATTTAAAATGAAGAAATCTAAAAATCTCCATTAAGTAGTTTTTCTCCAGCTTCTTTAATAAGCAAATAGAGTGATTTATAAATTAAAACTTTTAATAGTCAAGTAGAACAAGTTTAATTAGATAATAAATCTGAAGAAATGAGCAATTCGTAGATAAATGAAAAATAATTAAAAAAATATTAAGAAAAAATAAAATTACGGAAGGCCAAAGAAAAACTATTAGAGTACCTACTAAGCGAAAATAAAGTGAAAGGCACTTTAGTTTTCCACTCGCTTTTCTCAGCGCTTATAGTTTATGATGAAAAATTTTCTCGCTTAATTAAGTTGATAATTTATTATAACAAAATAGTATTGCTTTTAGCTATAAATTCGATTTTTAAAATCAATTTGAATGCTGTTTAAGTAATTATCTTAAGTATTGTATCGAAGATAACATTGCATATTGTGACTGCTATAATTACATGCCTTCTTTCTAAGTAAAAATTAAAAGTAATAGGTTTGATTATTACTACTTTATTTCTACTATTTTGTTATTATAGCATTTTAGTGGTTATTTCTGGATAGGATCCTTATGAAGCTAATATTTGGATAAAATCTTACTTTTTAACTCTTATTATCAATGAATATCTAATTGGACTACCAATATGTTATGCCATGTATTCAATCAGCAAAAAATTCTTAAATAAAGTAGAAAATTCTGCCATTTTGTTAATTTTGGGAGCAGATTCATTAATTGAAGCATTTAAAAGTTGAGCTATATATTTTTTTGAATAATTTTTTGCATATTCATATCTCTTAATTTTAAAAATAATCATAAATGTTTTGCTTCATTTATCCCTCTATAAATTGTTTTTTATTGTAAACAAAATAGAATTTTAGTATTAATTAAGTAAAATTGAAAAAATAAATATTTAGAAAAAAAAATCTAAGACATAATAATAGTTTTTTTATAGTATTTTTTGTTATTTTTGATTAATTTTATAATAAATATCCCTTCATTCAAGAAAACTAATAATGTAAAGTTCAATGAAATAAATACAGTTTTTACAAATTAAAAAACAATAATAGAAATGAGAGATATTTGCTTATTTAAAATATTATCAGTTCTGTCAAAATAATTTAAAAGGTTTAAAATATAAAATATAAAACCAATTTTATCAAAATAATAATTGGCTCAATTTAAATAATTAACAGAAAAAATGAAAATAAAATTTTTTGAGTTTAACGAAATAAATTGAAGATTATTGACTGAAATATAATTAATTTAAATAAAAAAATCAATATAATAAAAGTAACTAACAGTTATTTTAGAAATAAAAGTTTTTTCTCTCTTCTACTTCTCTTATTTGTGGGTTATTAATTACTTATATTAAAAATTAAATAAGAAGTTAAAAAATTTATTTGATAAATAGCTAAAACGACAAATAAAATGAATCATCTTTTTAAGAAAATCTTAGTAATAGCAACAATAACTCATCAAATTAAAAGCTAAATAGGATAGGAGGAGTAAGGATACTAAAAATAAAGATTGATACAATCAAATACATGCTTAAAAGTTAACAATTGTGAATCGTGTGAATACTAAACATGCATGAAATGCCTAATTAACAGAGTTCTACCAGATTGTAGTTGTGCTTTAGGATTCTTTGAATAAAACGGTTCATGTATTAAATGTCCAGACAATTGTCAAGTATGTTCTAATTCCTCCACATGTACTACTTGCAGTTAGCAATATACTTTGTAGAACGGACAATGTGTTTGCCCAACTCCTGTAATAGGACGTAATATTTTAAATAATTTTTTGTTAAATTTAAAAAAATGGTTCTTAAAATAGAATTTTGTAGTGATCCGAACAACTTAACCTATACAGCGTTTGCAGGAGCAGATATGCAAAGCATTGAATTGGTATTTAGCGATATCATTAGAATATTTGGGATATATTCGGACGCAACCTTTAGTTCTTCTATAAATAATTGTATTCTATTAGATTCTTCTACTATTGCTTTCTATGATTTAAGTTCTACTCTCAATATACCAAATAAAGGATGCTACATAAAATAAAATCATCAAAATGTATTTGTGATGGTAGTAGGTAAATTTGGAATAGAAAAATATATTTATTTATAAATTAAATTTTCTGAACTAATTTAGGTTAATTACAAGCTCAATAACAGCTAATTGTACCCACAATTAATTTAAGTAACATATTAAGGTATAGTTTTGGGTTTCCGAACAATGTACAAACTGTTACGACAAATCAGTCTAGGATACTAATTTAGCTTAATTACATAGCGAAATCATGTTATTTCGAAAGTTCAAGTTTGCTTGCTAGTACCAGTTAAGGTGGATTAACTGTGCCTTTTATTTTTACTCAAAGTAATATAATAAATCTGAGTTGCTAAGTAATAAGCTAGTCATAAGGAGTTTCTGCTGAAATTGATTGTAGCTCTAAATTAAATTTCAATTTAGTTACTCAATCATTACAAGTTGGAAATAATGTTGTCATCGAAGTTTCATGCTAAAACATGTTCTTAATAACCACGAAAGATCAAATTTCGGTGACTATTTCAAATTCTCCAGATAAAATTACTAATAATTAGCCTTAGGTTTAAGCTAATTTCTACTATTTGAATTAATAAGTAATGGCAGTTTATAACATTTTTCATCAAACAACTACTTATAGCGACTTAACTATATAAATTAGCTCTATCCCATAAATATTTACAGCATACTCTCAGTAACTAGCTTCAGACTCCTACACATTAACTATTCCTCCTAATTCATATGATACAGAAGGCTTTATAATAATAAAGGTAATTTAATTAAATATTTATCATATTAAAAAAATCATAACATGAAATTGAAGAGAAAAAAATTTTTCTATGATTATTCAACATATGCACTTTTTGCGCTTAATCAAATTTAGTAAAATCTTCAAAAATTTATTTTAAAAGTTTGAAATTAGCTTTTGTTTTTTTTTTAAATTTATAACTTGAAATTACAAATTAATAATCAAAATTTTAAATATAAATCAACCACCCAATAGCAATATTTGAAATTAATTAAATTATTTATTACAAATACAATTAAGTCCCTATTTAATTAATCTTAAATACGCAGAATTTAATTAAAATATAATTTTAAATTAAGGAGATTTTTTATTAATAATTAAAAAAATTTTGAAGTAAAAAAAAAGATTTTTAAAAAGAATAGTATAATTTACTCTTTATTTTAAAAGATATATTTTTATAAAATAATAAATAGATATTAGTATAAAATGCAGATAACAGTTTAGTGTCTACTAGGTATATGCTTTTCTCATACAGAAGCTTTTTTTCATTTTCAATTGCTTAAGTTAGTTAAAGTTAAACTTTTCCACTAGTTAATTTAAGTTATAGTGCTCAAGTTTAGGATTTCGATTCAAAAGTTACAGATTAGTCAAAATTTTATATTAAATGGTTTTGCTATGATAATTAAAAGACACCGTAGCCCTGCTAATAAAATGGAGCTCCATTAGTTTTAAATTCAGGATATTTACTGAATGTTTAAAATTTCTTATTACCTACCAATTCCATGTATGTTTTTGTAGCATTTGCTTTCAGAGTATAAGATTATTCAGCTCAATTGTATGCATTCAGTCCAATTTAGGGTCCTAAAGTTCAGCTAACTTATGTAATTTCAGGTACTTAATCTAGCAATTTAATCTCTAATCAAGACTATGTAACTATAAATATGAACTATTCTATCAATATATCTTCATATAAAGGCTCAAATATTACCTACATAGTGACTTTGACGGATTCAACAAATCTAGTGAAATATATAAAATCTATTTCGAGCACTATTATTTTCTGTGTTTAAGACTACTATCCTTCTTTATAGTTTTCTTCAAGCTAGCCTACCTATATTAACTTAGCTTTCACTGCTCATGATCAAAGTTACGGATTGGATAATTTTGTAAATGCTTAACCTTTATAACTTTAAATTAGAACTCCACCTTTAGGATGTGCAATTAGCTTAGGTAAAATTATATTATTTATTTGACAAAAAATATTTTC
Organism: Tetrahymena malaccensis 436; assembly: GCA_000231845.2. Classification (NCBI taxonomy): domain Eukaryota; phylum Ciliophora; class Oligohymenophorea; order Hymenostomatida; family Tetrahymenidae; genus Tetrahymena; species Tetrahymena malaccensis. The sequence goes on along the minus strand of JH719985.1, from coordinate 304,918 downwards.
TTTTTTTAAAAATAATTATTATAATGATATAAAAAATAGGAACTACAAATTAGATAATTGGATTATAAGATAAAGTTTAAATAAGCGTTAATAGCTGCTAATTAGATGAGACAAGTAACCCATTTACATATTAATTCTTCTTGTACTAAAATGCTGATCAAATCAAACAAGAAATTATGAATCCATCTGTAATATTAAGATAGGAATTAAGCTTAAAATAGAGTGAAACTTCAATCACCACAATCCTTCCTCCAGGAAATTTATATATTATGGTCATTTTGTAAGGCCAATACTCTATTTCAGCTAACTTTACTTAAAGCATAACTGTTTAAGATAACAAATTTTCTAACAGTGATTATGAGACTTTTATTCAATCAACATTTAATTAAGCTTAATAATATTAATAATCATAAAGTTATCAATCAGAAATACTCAATTACTAAACTATCACATTAGCAATTTAATATTTTGAATAAAAAAATTCTTCTTATACACCTTCCGACAGCATTTACACTCTTAAAAATAGTATAATTTAGAGATTATCTGATACTACATGGTAAAATTTAAACCAAGAAGCATACTTACTTTCTTAAAAAATTATACCTGAAATTCAGTAATCAAAAACTAAAGTTAGCATTGAGTTGTCTTAAAATCTCAAAGCTTAGAATGAGCAAGCTATAAGTAACATACTTTAAGAAATCTCTTAAGCTGATTTGTCTAAGCTCTCATCATCATAAAGGACTTATTACAAACAAATCCTTGCTAGTACAATTTAGAATTTCATGCTCAATGTTAACAATATTAATAGCTGGGCTCCTTCAGATTGTCAAAATGTCATAAAGCAAACTTCAAATGCGTTAGGAGGAATTTCTTAGGTTATGATGGTTAATGAACCTTAACAAATCTTTAACACTACTAGTTCTTAGCTATAAGCTGAAAAGTTAGACTTTTCAACATTAATGCAAAAATATTTTAATATCACCAATACAGCAAGTGCATCTGCTAGCTAGTTATCGCTGAATTATCATGTTCATGTTCAAACCTATCCAACATAAAGCAAATTATATAGAAATGAGCTTTCTGATATCAATAACGAATATCAACAAAATACAACATCGCAAGAAATTTTATCATTGTTATAGAAAACTTATCCAATAAAAATACCTTAAATAATGACTGATTAAAAAGTATCAAGAGCAAGATTTTTAACTTTATAAGAAGGATAAATAAATTCTCCAATTCTTATATAATTTGGTTAAATTTCTGACTAAGAAAAATTGAAATGCATATAACGGTCAGTAAATGGCAAATGGGTTTCTAATAGCTGTAAATCTATTGTTTAAGTAATTGATAACAAAAGATAAATAAGTTGTTCTTGTGATAGTCCAGATATAACATCTCTAATAGCTGATATTGATCAGCTTTTTAATAACTAAAATATCCAAGATATTTTTAATGGAAGTGGAGTTGACAGACTAATACACCTTGATGGTTGGTATAAATATGCACCTATATGGACAATCGTTGGTTTAAACATATTTTTAATCATCCTTTTAATTGTAGGATTTAAGCTAGATAAGAGAGATAAGCATTCTTATATAAAAAAAATATTTCTAGTAAATAGATTAGGATAAGTAGATTCCAATAAAGACTCATGTATTTCTGAAAAAGATAGCGAAAATTAAAGTGTATTCATGAAAGTAAAAAATAGTAATAAAACTGGAAGCCCATCTCTGTAAGGAACTCCTAAAAATTAATTTATTAAAAGTGAGTCAAAAGAATATGAAAATTATCAAACAAACAATAAAAAATCTTAATTTGCTTAAGTTAAAGTTAGTGAAGATTAGAATACTCCAAAAACTTAAAATTTTGAAAAAGGAGATGAATTAGATTGCATTAAGGATAGTTAACAGGCAAAATAATAGTAATAAATTACAAGTAATGATACTCCACAATCTTAAATTGCAGACACAAAAAATATGAAAATAGAATGTTGGGATCAAGTTTAAATTACAAATTCTCCTAATATAAATCACATACTTGAAACATAGTAAAATGAGAATGAAGCGTTAAATTTAAATAAAGACGTTATTACTAATTAGGATCATACAAGTAAGCATTAGCAAACAAATTTAGAAGAATCAGACGATGTAAATGAAATTCCATCACATAAAGACTGCATCTTTAATAAAGGCTATTTTGAAATGTAAAATAAAAAGGTAAACCAAAATAACTTGCTCACTAAAAATAGTACTAATTAAAATGATACTTATACAAATGAATTCTACACAGATTCTCCTAATAAAAACCAATGCGGAATATCGGTTGATGATAAATTTTAGCTAGAAGGCTCAAAAGAATAAGAGCAAACAAACCCTAGCAATTTAACAAATGAAAATGATGGAATATAGTAAAAAAAAGAAGAATTAAAAAAGAGTGAAAAAAATATTTCAAAAAAATAAAGAAATTTTTCGGAATAACTTTTAATTCAGTAGCTATAAGAAAATGATATTATTTTACATATCTAAAAAGATGAAATGCAAAAATCCCAACAAATCAATTGTTCACCAGACACACTAAAGGAATCAAAAATTGGATAATAAACTCAAATTTTAAATAGTTAATTACAACAAATTTCATAGGAAAATTAATCCTAAGAAATTACTAATTCTAATTAGACAGAAAAAGAATTGAAAAAATATTAAGAAAAACTAAAGCTATTGAAAGCTAAAGAGAAATTGCAAGAGTATTTACTTAGTGAAACTTAAATAAATGGTGCTTTGGTTTTCCATATATTTTTCTAGACTTTTATAGTTTATGATGAAAAATTTTCTCGTGTAATTAGATTTGTAATTTATTATAATAAAATGGTATGGCTTTTAGCCTTAAATTCCATTTTTGGAGTCAATTTGAGTGTTGCTTAAATTGCAATCCTAAGTATCATTACAACAATAGTGTTGCTTATTGTAACTACAATTATTACAACTTTACTTTCTAAGAAGAAATTAAAAGTTATAGGCTTGATAATTACTTCTTTATTCCTACTTTTTTGTTATTATAGCATTTTGGTAGTTATTTCAGGATAGGAACCTTATGAAGCAAATATTTGGATAGGATCTTACTTTTTAACTCTTTTTATCAACGAATATTTGATTGGATTACCCATATGTTATGCTATGTATTCCATAAGCAAGTAAGTCTTAAATAAGGTGGAAAATCCCATTATTTTGCAAATATTAGGAACAGGATTACTGATTGAAGCATTCAAAAATTGAGGTATTTTGATAAAAATAGACTATAAAATAAAGTCGTTTTTTTTTCTATCTTCAATAAATCAATTGATATTTTATAATATATCTTATAATATAATCCTGGATAATAATAAACATTTTTCCATTTCATTTATCATCCATCAGTAAATATTTGTTTTTATGTTGTAAATAAAATAAAACTTTGTATTCTTAGGACATTTTTAATATCAAAAAATTGTTTTAAAATATATATAAAAAAAAATGTTTGTACATTTTGCTTAAATAAAATAATTTTATGAAATGCTAAACTATCTATTTAAAAACTATTGACATTTTAATATTTGGATAGAGATTTAGGTTTAAATTGTAAAATAAATTTTTGAAATATTAGGTTTATTTGTAAAGTAAAGAAAGATTGTTTTAATCTATTTAAAGAATTGATTTAAACTGAAAGCATTTTAATTTTTAAAATAGTTAATGTTGTACAAAAAAATACAAAATATAATATTTAATATATATTTTTAAAGCATAACAAATATTTTCAATTTATCTTAATTTAAATACGTAGTTAAAAAAAGTAAAATCAGATGAGGCATAGAATTTTAATAATATTTAAAATAAAAAATATGAAGATTAAAATAATCCAAAAGCTCAAACTATGAAAAGAGGGATGATTAAAACTAAATAAAGTATAATAAGTAGACAAAATACTAATTATTAATTAGAAGTAAACTCTACTATCATAAAATGTAAAACAACAATATTAAAATAGACATTTTGGATTAAAAAAAATAGATCTTTTACAAAGAACCTAACTGGAGCATAGAGAAATTAAAATAAACATTAAATTTAAATAATACTTAAATTTATTCTGATAATTATTAAAATACTCCAAAAACTTTCAATTGCCAAAAGAGAGATGATATCCATTAAATTAAGGATGTTTAGTAAAAATAATAAAAAAATAATTAGTATGTTTGATAGATAGCCCACAATCCTAAATAATAAATACTAAAATAGAAAATAGGGATAAGATATAGTTAGTAAATAGCCTTAATAAAAATAATGCATTTGAAAAATAAAAAAGTGAGAGTGGAGCATTAAATTTAAATAATCTTTCCATTAAAGCTGGTAATAATAAGGATCTAAAACCTTTCTATTATGAGATGAAGGATGAGCTATTAAATTTACTAAAATTAGTAAATAAAATGCGAATATTTGATACTCTAAAATCCTAAATTTTAAAGGCTAATAAAAATGAAGTCTATGATTAACTATAGATCCTAAACACTCTTAATATAAATTTCATATTTGAAAAATAACAAAGCGAGTATCAATAATCTAATTTTAACATTTAAATTAAGTTTTTCTGAAGTAATAGTCTTAAGTAATCTTTCAAAAATAGAGCTTTATATTATTACTAAAGTTAATACAGCCTTTCTTTCTAATTAATATTTGAAAGACTTGATAATTACTTCTTAATTTCTATTAATTTGATTAGTATATTACTTTAGTATTTACTTCTGGATAGAATCTTTGAGTAGCTAATCCTTGGCTAGATTAATACTTTTTAGCTCTTTTTATAAATTAACATTTTAATAGGACTACTAATATAGTATTTATTTGATCAACATTTTAATAAGGTTGATAATCGTATCATTTCAAAATTGTATGAATATTTTGATTATATATAGCTTCCAAAAGTTAAAAAATATTTAAAAAAGTTATTTTAGTTGACTAATTTAACCTTTATATATTAATTTAGAACAATCATTTTAGATTACTCACTTAATTTTTTCGTTGAGTTTTAAATTACACTTCAATTTTAATTTTGTAAGCGAAATATATAATTTAAGCTTATATTTTATTTTTTCCTTCTATCCTATTGTTTTTTCATTTGAGAAAAAGCAAAAGTTTTTGTATTTTGTTTATCATAATATTTAGATATTATAGAAGAAATCTTTAATTATTGATAAAAATCAAACAAGAAACAAAGCTTAATCAACGTTTTTTTAAAATTGCAATTAAACCTTATATCGATTTTTTTCTTCTAATACTGTCATTTGTGGTTAATTATAAAGATTAATAATTAAGTAAGAAACAAATAATTTATTAATAGTTAAACCTGCAAAAGATATGAATTATCAATTTTAGATATTCTTTTTGATAACAATAATTCACCAGCTTCAATGCTAAATAGGATAGCAGGAGTAAGGAGATTAAAAACAAAGATTGATGCAATTAAATGCATCTAATACTTGCTTAGATGTTAATAATTGCGAATTGTGTGAGTACTAAACATGCATGAAATGCCTAGTTAATAGAGTTTTACCAGATTGTAGCTGCGCTTTAGGATTCTTAGAATAAAATGGTTCTTGTATTAAATGTCCAGATAATTGTTAAGTATGCTCTAATTCTTCCACATGCACTACTTGCAATTAGCAGTATACTTTGAACAATGGGCAATGCGTTTGCCCTACTCCTTTAATAAGATGTAATATTTCTAAATAGATTTTGTTAAAATTAATAATATTGTTCTTTAAATAGAGTTTTGTAGTGATCCAAATAACTTAACTTATACTGCATTTGCAGGAGCAGATATGTAAAGCATTGAATTGGTCTTTAGTGATATAATAAGAATAAATGGGATATTTTAGGATGCTTCATTTAGTCCTTCTTTATCTAATTGTATTCTTTTAGATTCTACTACTATAAATTTCTATGATTTAAGTGGAAATTTAAATATCCCAAACAAAGGATGCTACATAAAATAAAATCACCAAAATGTATTTGTGATTGTAGTAGGTAAATTTCCAATTACAAATCTGGATTAATAAAATAAATTTTTATAAATAATTTAGGTTAAATAGTAGATTAATTGCAGCTAATTGTACCTAAAATTAATTTAAGTAATATATAAAGATATAGTTTTGGATTTCCTAACAATGTATAAACAGTAACTACAAATCAGTCTAAGGTTTTTATTTAACTTAATTACATGGTGAAATCATGTTATTTTGAAAGTTCAAGTTTGTTAACATTTAGCACAATAGAAAGCTTAAGTGTACCTTTAATTTTTACTCAAAGTAATACAGTTAATCTTAGTTGCTAAGTAGTTAGTTAGTCGCAAGGAGTTTCAGCTGAAATCAATTGTTCTAATATTGGTTTAAGTTTAGTAACTTAACCATTATAAATTGGAAATAATGTTTTAATTGAAGTTACTTGCTAAAACATGTTCTTAATAAAAACAAAAGATCAAATTTCAGTGACCATTTCAGAAACTCCTGATAAAATTATTACTTAATCTTAATTATAAGCTAATTTCTACTTTTTGAATTAGTAAGTTACTTCAATTTATAATATTTAGCACTAATAAAATGTATAATAAAATGACTTAACTATATAAGTTAGCTCCATCCCATAAATATTTACAGCATATTCTTAATTACTCGATTCATAATCATACACATTAACTATTCCACCTAATTCGTATAATACAGATGGCTTTATAATAATAAAGGTAATTTAATTTGAATTTTATTTTTCATAAAGAAAAAAATCATACAATAAAATTGGAGAATAATTTTCTCTAAGATTTTTGAACATTAACTTGCTGAATTAAATTCAGTAAATCTTGCAAATATTTATTTTAAGAATTTTAAATCGCTTTTCCTAAAAATCTTAAAATAATTCAATTTAGATTAATCTTACTAATTTTTTTAATTACTTTTTTACCAAAAAATTTCAAAATATTAAATTTTGAAGTCAAAAATATAGATTTCTTAATAATTTTATAAAATTGTATAAACAGATGTAAGTATCTAATACAGATAGCAGTTTAGTTTGTATCCGATACTTTCTTTTCTGGTATAAAAGTTATTTTTCTTTGTCAGTTACTTAAGCTAATATAAGTTAAACTTATCCTATAGTCAATTTAAGCTATAGTGCTTAAGTTTAGGATTTTGATTCAAAAGTTACAGATTAGTCAAAATTTAATGTTTAATGGTTTTGTTTTGATAATTAAAATAAACCATGTTAATAAAATGGTGTTCCTTTAGTTTTAAATTCCGGATTTTTACTGAATATTCAAAATTTTTATTTGCCTCCTAATTCCATGTATGTTTTAGTTGCATTTGCTTACAGATTACAAGACTATTCAGCTCAAATATAAACCTTAAATCAAATTTAAGGTCCTTAAGCTCAACTAACATATTAATTTTCAAGTACTTCATCTGCTAATGCAAATTTAATATCAAATCAAGATTGTGTCACTATTAAAATGAATTATTCTATCAATTTATCTTCTTATAAAATCACAAGTATTTCATATATAGTAACTTTGACTGATTCATCAAATTCAGTAAAATAAATAAAATCTATTTCTAACATTATTATTTTCTGTGTATAAGACTACTTTCCTGCTTTATAGTTTTCTCCAAGCATACCTACATATATTAATTTAGCTTTCACTGCTCATGATCAAAGTTATGGATTGGATAATTTGGTAAATGCTTAACCTTTATAACTTTAAATTAGAACTCCACCTTTAGGATGTGCTATAACTTTAGGTAAAATTATCTTTATTTTTTCTAACGAAGATACAAATTTAATTCTAAAAAATATTTTTAATTCTAAACAAAAAAGGAACTACTAATTAGATAATTGGATTATAGGATTAAGTTAATGTAAGCGTTAATAATTGCTAAATAGATGCATCAAATGGCCCATTTACATATCAATTCTTCTTGTACTAAAATGCTGATCAAATCAAACAAGAAATTATGAATCCATCTGTAATATTAAGATAGGAATTAAGCTTAAAATAGAGCGAAACTTCAATCACCACAATCCTTCCTCCAGGAAATTTATATATTATGGTCATTTTGTAAGGTCAATACTCTATTTCAGCTAACTTTACTTAAAGCATAACTGTTTAAGATAACAAATTTTCTAACAGTGATTATGAGACTTTTAT